>CM073770.1:80645162-80808325 GCA_037158775.1 Hetaerina titia
CGACTTTCATTCCTACCTCCAGTTCTTCCTATGCCTTTTTAATCATTTCATCCACATATACATTGAACAGCACCGGTGATAATGGGCAACCCTGCCTTACACCTCTTCCTAACATTGCCCATCCGGACTTTCCGTTCCCCACTCGCACCTGAGCAGTCTGAGACACGTACAGGTTGCGGATCAGTCTCCTGTCCCTCCAATCCATTCCTATTCTCTGCAATACACGCATTAATTTTTCCCAATTCATTCTATCAAACGCTTTTATAAATATATAGAAATATATACTATATATATATATATATATATATATATATATATATATATATATATTTAACTTATGTGAAAGTCTCACTGATGTGAACATTAATATTTTTGAAGTTAGCACTGGCGAACGAAGACAAAAACGCATAATCGTACAAAAATGAAAAGAAACACTCCTTTTCGAATTTTCGGTGGACAAGCCACCTTTTCCAAGCTTGAATTCCTTCCTTCTCTTCCTCAAGAAAGGTGTCTTTTAGCACCGAGTTTACGGTATTTGCCGCAGTACTGCGATATAGAAGGCAACAGGATACTGCCACAGGTAGAATATGCAGCCTTGCATTAAAAAATATTAGAACTTTTTTTTAAAACCTTCTTTTGCATTTTCTCATTCATTCCGTGTCCCCTTAGCCTATTTCTATTTCTTATTCTCTCAAACACAGCATTCCCATGAAGGGCCATCTATTTAGTATCTCTTTGAACATGAAACGTTATGAACATATTACTTATTTATAACTATTATAAAATATACTTATTTCTAACTAACGCTCCCTGTGCTAGTTTAAACCAAGATTAATAGTAGAAGATGTTCAGAAGTTCTTAAACCTTTTAATTTTTTATGGCAAACACCTTGCACCAGCGAAATGAAACTATTTCTTATCTACTTAACATCTTTTGGATAGTGACATTTTACAATGCTAACACCATGATTTTATGGCCGTTGAGAACCTTTTTGCAGTGGTTCCTTTTGTCCCCTAGAATGTTTCTGACGCTCCGTGGCCGATGCTTCGTGTTCGAGGTTACTTAACGAACGAACGCGAGAACAAACGCACATTTTTCAAATCCATTATACCGTCACTCAATGTGCCACTCAATTGACTATGAACTTTGATGGATATAAAACCACGCAGTCGGAGAAAACTAATGATTATACCCTGATTATGTACTCCAGGAAGCTATTTTAAGTATTGAAAATACTTCCCACGGAAGTGATAGGTTTATAATTCATTGACCATTGTTGGAGCCATCATGGTTTTATTCAGGGTTCGTCCGGAAAATAAGTGTCTTGACAAATAAGTCTTTTTTGACAAAAGGGGAGTCGTCCACTACGAATTTGTACCTGAACGACAAACTGTAAATGCTGCATTTTACGTCCAAGTGCTCGACAGGCTTCGAAAACGAGTCGCCCGCGTCCGGCCAGCGATCAAAAACATTTGGCGGCTGCTTCACGACAATGCGCCGTCTCACACCGCGCTTGTCGTGTCGGACTTCTTGGCCAAGCACGGCGTGGCAACGCTGCCGCACCCGCCCTACAGCCCGGACTTGGCACCACCGGACTTCTTTCTGTTCCCGAAGATAAAGAGGAGTTTGAAAGGAACGCGATACGGGACTTTGGACGCCGTCAAAGAGGCCTTGACGACGTGTCTTCGAGAAGTTCCCGATGATGCCTTCGTGGGAGCTTTCCAGAAATGGGAACGCCGCTGGAACAAGTGTATTGACTCATAAGGGTCCTATTTTGAGGAATAATAGCTTAAGATATGTAAAAGCGTAATAATTTTTTTTTCCTGAGCTCAATACACTTATTTTCCGGACGAACCCTGTATATTCATAGGGAGTTCCCCCGTACTTAACGTAACCTCATATTTGTCTCTTCTCCCAAGAAAGTAATAGGTTATCTTTGACCTTCGAACTGGAAGGGATTGGATAAATTGACCCTCACCGTTACTAACATTTTATTGTTCGTCATATTGGCATACTATGGCTTCTCATCTATTCCTTTAGTTGAGTAATGACTGATTCATAATTATCGTGCCAGTTGTGAACGATATCTTAGCATTTCGCTTTACCAAACTGTAATTATTTCCTCCAATGATTTTTAATATTGTTTAGCCTCCTTGTTCCATAATAATTTCGACATTTCCACCACCAAATCCGAGTAGTTGGTATTTTTTTTCTCTGTCTATCATCTGCTGCCCATGGTTGAAGTAGAACTCCATTCTTAACCACCATTACCGCTTTTCTTTTCCGTCACCATGTATGAAAACCGTTTCACGGAGCTGGGACACGATATGGATTTTTTTGCGCGTTATCGCTACGCTATCCATGACACGATTTTACTCCGTAGCACGATTTGCGTGTGGCCTCTTTTGTCAAACATGACTCTTGAAACCCTGTTCCAATGATTAGTTAGACCTAGGAATCGCGTTATGTTGGATTCCACAGCGTGAAATATAAAGAACAATGTTAGGATATTCGTTGTCCACTCCGCAAATAACGATAACGATAAAGCGCGCGTGTTATGGAGATCCGTGATCGCGCCCCGACTCTCGTTGGCTCCCGTGTTTATTACTCTCTCCTTCACGTTCATCATATTTTCATGGAAGATAAGCTAGGCGATTTTCCGTTGCCCTCCTCAGCAGTGTCGTTAAAGTGACACCGACATTTAATGGCTGTCCCGTTAAGGTCAGACACATATCCAATCCCACGCCGATGTGTGTGTGTGTACACTGTGAGGATTAACTTTCATCTGGCTCACAATCTTCGATATATCTGTCATGAAAGAGCCTACTCGGAGCATCACTATTCTCCTCTATTACAATTCTATGGTGCAGAGTCGGAACGTGTGCACTCTGCCACCACATCAACATTGCTACCCAAGGAAATATCTCCAAGCATCATAACTATTTACAAAAAGGCACCTTTCCGAGTAAAATTTTGCTCATCGGAAAAATTTTAATGTGATGTTCCTTAAAAAAGCATTTAACTCGTTTGTGGACTTAATGATTTTTTTTCAGATAATTTAATCCATCAATTGAGTATTAATTTTACGACAACAGCAACCTTTTGTTTCTTGAAATATTTTTTGAACCCCGTTAATCATTAATAATTGGTGATCCGCGGTGCATGGAGAAGATATGTACCAACCTTATTTGTGAAACCACTGAGAAAATTAATTGGAGCAAAAAGGAATGGTATTTTGTGATAATGATTAATTTTCAATTGCCGATGTCTTGTACG
The DNA here is from genome assembly GCA_037158775.1 of Hetaerina titia. NCBI lineage: Eukaryota > Metazoa > Arthropoda > Insecta > Odonata > Calopterygidae > Hetaerina > Hetaerina titia. The sequence continues at coordinate 80,648,439 of CM073770.1, forward strand.
CCTCGCAAGAATATTTGTAGCCAAGTGTAAAACAATACTGGACGACCTCAAGTTCGAAATACGCCCTTTAAAAAGCACTATATTTTTTTACTTTACATATTTTATTGCTTAAATTATTTCGCTCTCTTGTTCGAAAAACTCTAGTCTCTCACATCTAAACTCACCCATGCCCATAGTTTCCTTCACCAGTGATTAATTATTTGTTAAAATATTGTGTTCTTTCATTTTGGTCTTTTTAGTGATTCAAATTCTTCCGTTATATCTCCATATAGTTTTTGTTGATAACAATAACCCATACATTTATCCTTTTCAACGAAAATCCTATTTGTTTCAGTGCGAGATTCTTCTTTTTATGAGATTTTACACTATAAACTCGGGAACTGTGACCTCGAAACGGGTTCCTCGCAGAGCACTCTCCTGTGACGGTTCACAAAAGTGGAATGCAGATGAGAGATAGGGGATGAGTGCAGGATGTGGGAGAAGCGTGGGGAATCAGAGCAGAGGGGAAAGAGTGGAAGGGCAGAGATGAAGGGGAGTGAGAGGGATGTGTGGAGGTGGAAGAATAGGAAGATGGACAAAAGCGTCCAGGGCGGCTAGGTCGGGGCGTGGTCTCCACCGTCCGCTTTTCATCCTCGGGATGCCCGCAACAATAAGAGAACCCGCACCCTGACGCCTTTTACGGCTCAAAGTGATCTCAATATCCTTTGCCATCTGCCACCTCTTCCCGCTTCTCCTTATCCATCTATACCCGTCACCTCTCCTTCCCCCCGACCTCCCAGCCTTCTCCTCTCCTCTTGTTTAATCCTTCGGGTGGCCGCTCGTGCCTTTCTTCCCCCTCTCCACTCTTTCCCTCCTCCATTCTCCGCTATACTAGCTGCCAAATTCGGGCAAACCTGCTCTCTACCAGCAGCCACATAGACTTTAGCCGGGATTGTCCATCTGTGGTCCTCCGAGACCTTCTTCTCGCCTGCTTGCTCCATACCCATTTGTGATCCTCTCTTTCGGAACTGATCACGGAAGGAAAAAATACCGGGTGACCGTTCGAAGGCTCTAAACATTTAAGCATCATGAAATCGTAATTTTGTCTCCTCGGTGTTTTATTCTGTCTCTCTTGTCTTTGTCTTTCCTAAAGAGTTTTCGGAGCATCATACGGTTCATATTTGTGGAATGAAAGAAAACGTTTCAGAACTGCGTATCCACGGAGAAAAATTTACTATGTTGCCATTATCCAAAGACAGATCTTTTGTGGAAGTGAGAGACGGAAACCTTTACATAGCGTCTGTAAACGTATGTAAAGTACTGAAGGGCTACCACTGTAAAAAAATAGAGATAATATAGTACATCCTCTCCTCAATCGGTGGAAAAATTATCATTTTTCATATTCGTTTTTATCCTGCATGGCATCTTCTAACTATATGAAAATATAATAATAGCGATGAATTCTTAGGAATAATGTTAGAACGGTACGTTTTTGGTAGATTATGAAAACCTGCACACATCGTGTTTAAATTCTTAACGCTTACGCCAAATTCAAATTGAACTGCACCTAAAGTTTTCAGCACTCCATCCTACCTTCTTAATGTCATTCAAGATTCATATTTCTTCAATTTAATACCTCCGCTTACACCACATTATAGCTTCTCTCACGGCATTTAACAATGTGTGATTAATTCATATCTTCCGCATCTCAAATCAGCTCTAAGACGCATGTACGAGGCGTGTTCATAAAGTAAGGCCCGTTTGGTCACAGGAAAATATATACTCATATGAAACACATTTTATTGGCACTTTTAGTTAGCTACAAATCTACTTCACTTATCTACATAATCGCCGTTCACTTCTAAGCATTTTTCGTACCGCTGCACCAGCTTATTTAACCCCTCTGCATAGAAACTCGCCGCCTGAGGGTTGAACCAATCGACAACGCCATTCTTGAGTTCCTATTCGGTTTCGAAACGTTGTCCACCGAACCACTGTTTCAAGTGCAAGAAGAGGAAGTAGTCGCTGGGCGTAAGGTTACGACTGTACGGTGGATGGTTGAAAGAGTTCCCAACGACCCAAAAACTCTCGTCCACTGGACATTCTTTACTCTTTGTGGTGGTCGGTGAGCATTTTCGGTACCCACCTTGCACGCAATGTGTGGTATCCGAGGTTTTCCGTAACAATATTGTAGACAGTAGTGCGTCCAAGTTGAGGAAATTGTTCAGCCAGGCCATTAATTGTCAATCGACGATCACATCGCAGTTTTTGTTCCACTTGCGAAACAATTTCATTCGTCAGAATATTGGGCCTGCCACTTCGCTCTTCGTCATGGACATTTGTTCGCCCATTTTTAAAATCACGGCACCATTGTCTAACCGTTTCTTCACTCATAACTGTAGGTCCATTAACTGGGCATAACTCGCGATGAATTTCAGCAGCCGTCAATCCTTTTGCGTACAAGATTCGTATGACAGAATGCACTTCACAGCTGGCGGGATCAACGATTGTCGCGGACATTGTTGTTTGCATGAACGGAAAAGCACACGACTTCTGAAACAAAACAAATGCTGTTATAGCTTTCCAATGAATCAGTAGATGGCGCTGCAGGAGCAAAACTGTGTTCTGAAGCGCCAATATTTAAATATAAACAAACGGTACTTACTTTAAGAATACGTCTCGTATAAATAGCGGGAGCAGTAGACAATATGATTAGACACTATTAAAGCAAGGACAAAGTGCTTATTTCGGGCATGAGTATTTCCCTGTCACTCATGCCAAGGATGCCTTAGTTACGCTCTTCAGTTTATCCTTTCGTCATCTCTTCCCAGATAACCTCAAAACTTTTGATTTTTAAGCCACACTGAAGTGATGGGTGAAAGACTTATTTCATATCAATATTCACCTCCCTCGCCCCTACCTCTCTACACTTACCCCCTGCACTCTCCTTCACCGTCAGTTGTTTCATTTAGTATTTTCAATAATTTCATGCTGTAATAGATCATATTAACTATCGACTTCATTACCCATCAAGGTATATTGTTTGGGTTTTCATCAATCCATAGATTCTTTGAAATAACTAAGTTGCTAACTTAAAAAGAAAAATACAACTGGTTTTTCATATATTGAGAAGCGTTGGAGCACAATCATTTTCCTTAATGCTATAATTGTCCAAGAGTTTGAATGAGAATATCGTGCCAATTTGTATCCAGCGAAATTATGAATGAATGAGTTTTTGATTGTTGGAAAAAATGGCGGTTTACTTTTTTCTTTTGTTTTCTCTTAATGAGTTTTTAATTTAAAGACAGTAGGAGACCTCTTTGTTTCGGATGTCTTGGTTATTTATTTTTTCTGAGCGATTCATTCGTAGTTTACATAAAATATGAGTTTAACACCTGCATTTTTACCTATCATACTGCAAATTTCGTGCAAATTTACGTCGTGTCTTTAGTTTTTGAGTCCGTCGTTTTGCATGTTAATTTTCATGCAGAGACATTCCAAAATTTTAGCGTATTTCATTAGTTCATACAGAGCTACTGATATCTAAAGAATGTTCACGTTATTCAGAGTAGGAGGAGACTTGGAACTTATTTAATTTCATAATCGATACATATTAGATTGAATTACCGCACGGCATGAAAAGGTTTGTCCTTTACCTTATCCGTTCTATGGATATTTTTACCGCTTAATAATGGCGTATTCTCTTTTTTGGAAATATCGTTAATCGCCATCGCACTTACCTTAAATTGAAAAAACGTACTCCACACTTAAGTTTTTAAAACTCAAATTTCTCCGTGGCCAAATTCGTGATGCTATTTTCAACGTACGTATAGCACTTAAAGCTTTAACGTGACCGAGATGGAAAACTCCTTGATCTTTTTGTCTAGCCTTTCCGCCCCTCTCCTAAGATTTCGCACTCTCCCTCCCCGTGTCCCTCATTCCTCTTACTCCTCCATTCGACTGATTTGTCGCCTACCGTCCATCAAAAACCACGTCCCCCCCCCACCTCGAAGCCCCTTTTCGAGTAGAACATTGCGGTCGACTCTGCGGACTCCCCATTCGTTCTCCGCCCCGTGATTTTCCCAAGTACGCGCCTCTTCGCTCCTCCCGCCCTCAACCCACTTTAGTCTTATTCCACTCGGAAGAGACGAGTGAGATTCCGAGACCCCCTCGTCCCACCCACTTTGATTCTTTTCCTCATTTTATGTTCCCTCATCCACCTCAGTCTCTCCCTCTCTCTATCTTTCCCTTTCCTCCTTTACCTCTCCCCCTCTCCCAACCATGGTGACGGACACAGAATAAGAAAAAAAATTCCGACCTATCGTCCCGATCTTTACGACTCGCGGCCAGGAACGAACTTTCCAGAACCACCAGAACCTGCCTAAGGGAGGATGTTGGTGGACTGGTGTGGAAAGAGTGAAATGGGAATCGCAGAACTGAGTTAAACACTCGAAAGGGGAGGAAAAGAGAGAGGGAGGGAGACATGCGGAGGATGGGAGTGTGGGAATGAAACGAGGTGGGTGAGTGAAGTAGATCTTACCATTGATATCCGTGTCGGGTAAGACCCATCCGACCATAAGTTGTGACAGCAAAGGCTCCACCTTTCCACTACATATGAACAGCTGTTAGTTTCATTCCTAGTATTTACATTGTTCTCTATAACCGTGTCTAAAATAAATCTCCAAATATTTAGCATTGGGCACGTTATAACCCTCAACGTACGGATGAATAAGGTAGATTGCCATTATTTTGGTTTTAATATCCCAATGTTTGGGGATGAATAATCAAAACTGATCCATAAGAAACGATGATTGGTACTCATGTTGAATATTATTATAATTCAATGCACAACGAGTGCATTTGTGTCTGCTTATTTGGACAATTTTTAAAATAAATATTTGTAGATTAGAAATCGGTGGTCATCATCAGAACTGCATCTAATAAATCTAATAAAGCGCCATCTGCCACATCGTAAGACATCAAAATGGCTTGCTTCGCCACCAGTCATTCATACTTATTCATACTTATCAATTAAAACATAAGCATGTATTTGCACATAAACACAAGTTTGTGTGCTCATATGCCATTTATTAATTTATAGCAAGCAATACCAGAGTACACGGCTTTTATATACATTAGAATTCTTTTTACCATGCCTTACTTTAATACGCACATTTTTTCTACTGTCATGTCACGTATAAAAATACCCGCCAAATGCTCTCAGCATCATGAAATGCGGTGTATGTGCAAATAAAACCTAAATTTTGTTTTTTGAATAAATAATATGGGGATTTTTAGGTATCATTTTGTCACGTATCCAGGGAGGAAATAACGAGTGTTTGATTCAGTCAGTGGTGGCGTCTGTGTCTCTTGGTAAACTCATTAAATATTTTTTGAATGAATCCAGTGTAACACGTTTTCCGAGTATTTTTCCGTGCTCGAACCATATTTTCTTAAATATTTCAGCGTTTGTACATATTATTTCCAAACAATAATTTTTTACACCGGTTCATAGTTAACCAATATTAAATGAACGGGGACAAACCGTGTTAAGAAACGTCATTCCCTAAACATAAATTTTTTATTTTACATCATTTTCCGGCCAAGAAAAATTTTCTAAGTGGTTTTATGGCAATCGTCAAGCACCAGAAATAATTTCTCAAATGTTTTTTTTGTCAATTGTTTCTTTATGAATATAATACTTTCGTTCCTTTAAGAATCTCATGATACTTTAAACTTTAATTTAATTAAATACTAATATGCTATTTATTAATTCATAGCAAGATGAACCGATATCAACGCCATCGGCTTTTATCTGAATTAGAATTATCATTAACATTTCTTCATTTGATACCCATATTTTCTCTGCCATCACTTCATATAATTCATTGGCCATTTAAAAGAAGGTCACTCTAATAGGAACATAGTATTTAGAGGTGGGTGAGGTATCCATTGCGAAGTCGTTTTGCACGTGGAGTTTGGGTACAAAAGATATGCATATCTGTTACAATTAAGAAAATCGATAGCCATCAATTAAATCTGCTCCTGAAAAGTTTTACTCAAATTCTTATCTAGGTAATCTTTTTTACACTATTTTATTACCCTAAGTTTTACGCCATTGGCTGTATCACGTATATCCTCTTCGCCTTATCAGAATCCTCTATGTTGCATTTTGTATCTAATTACCTTGAGTATCTAACTTTTGTCATTAATTTTAACCTCATACATTCAATTCTTTTCTCTTCCTCACAATTCAAATTTGCTTTTTTAGATCCTTTCTATTTAATCTTTTTATAAAAGTAGCTCATCTCCATTGGTTTTAATTTGTTTGTTTTTCCATTATCGATATAGTTAATGAATCAGACCCATAGAGAAATAAGTTATGAGAACACAAAAAGGTATGCCTTGATGAAGTATATTCTGTGAATTAGGATTTTGTTTTTCCTGAGGAAATAATTTTCTCCTTGAAAAGCCTTCATTATTATTATTAGGTAATCTACCGGTTGAGGTAGGTTTTGGATGGACACAACTATCAAATAAATATATGATAATATTGTAACTCCAAACAAAACCCAATCCAGCAACCTACTCTACATCAGGTCCCTCTTCTTCTCTGTGTACTTCTTTCCACCCTTCATCCCGTCCAACATCCCTACCCTGTTCCTGCCCTTTCCTCGTTTGACCAACATCCTCCCCTCTATTACATTCTTCAAAATTCCGCTCAATACGCCTTTCATCCATTTTTCCTGCCTCCATAGGATTTCTCTCAACAAACCCCTCTCCTCACACACCACCTCCAGTACTTCCTCATTTGTTTCTCTTTCTGTCCATTTCACCTCAATTCTTCTCCACACCCATATTTCAAAAGCCTCCAATCTACGTCTATCCTCCTGCTTGAGTAACCACGTTTCCGCGCCGTACATAGATACGCTCCAATTCAGAATTTATACCAGTGTTTATTTATTATTCCTTATTAAGTCAAAGATAAGTATTGCTGAAATTCAAAGTACAAAGCACTTCTGTTCAGAATTAAAAAAAATATGTAAGGCTGACAAACCATCTGGACATTCAAATACTTAAGAAATTAGGAATTCCATAGGAAAGAATGGAGGCCACCAGGAATTTCTCCACCTGTATTGAATTTGATCATATCAATAACGGTTTAGAATATAAAATTCATATGTGATTATATTGAGATAAATAACTTTATTTGTTGAAACAACATAAACCCTTAATACAAATGTTTATTATCTATTTATAACTTTCTATTGAAAGAGTTACTAAAATTTTTCTTGAATGATATCAAGGAATTAAGCGGACGAAATATCCAGTACAGTTAGTATTCATAGTTCCGTCGAGAAATATATCACTTGCGGTATCAACTTTGGATTTCATGCATTTGTACCTAATTGATAAATTGATCGGTAGCATATCAGTGCATTAGAGTGATTTAAATAGCGTCTCCTCTTTCTAAAAACTCCCAAAAGGAATCATATTATGTAAGTGACTTCGTTTTAAAATGTTACTCCTGAAGAAGTAAATGTTTGTTCTCAAATCTGATTTTTAAAGAGAAGTTCGATGATTGAAAATTCACCTCATTACGTAGCCTCAGCCTGTAGGCAAATTCTTCACTTCAGTGTTCTAGTTGCTTGCATAGAATTTATGAGGATTACGTATAGGAAATGATTGGTTTTTGCATAACCTATAGTACTCCCACTGGTATAACCAGGTAGGGGGGTAGCGGGTGGCCAGGGTGGTTTCTTAGGGACGAGTGGCACGGGGGAATTCGAGCTTTCAGGGGAAACGGCTATGCACCAGACACGCGTTTACTAATTAGAAAGTTCCGCAGCTACATTCGCCTGGGACCTCTCACTCCCCAAAATCCGCGCATGACTATAGGGAATATTCCCCACCCTTGTACTTGTCAGAAACTCACACCTACATGATACAGTAGTTTCAAGCTGAATAAATAGAAGGACGACAATACTGCGATTTTTAGATAACACATACCCTCATTTGGTTGTCCATTTGCTGTTATTTTTCATCATTAAAGTCGCAGATTCGTAAATTTGCAAACGTTGAGGTCCAATCCGTTGGTTGAACCTCACCGTTTCAAATGGTTCATCGTAGGTTCCGCACGCTTATTTCTTTTTCAAGCAGACTGCATGACTTCAACATAGACATTAACCTAGTTAATATCTTAGGTGGTTGGTATTCGTGTGACTAAATGTAATAACAATATCACCCTCATTTTCTTCAAGGCGAGAAAAAACTCTTTCTTCGTGATTCCCGGTCATACCTTTCGTTTCTTCCCAGCTGCTACATTCAAGTGTCATTTACTGCCACGTTTAAGGTTCTCATGCGTTGTTTTAAATTAATAATAATTTATGACAAATCCTCCTTAAAAAGGCTCAGTTTGTTTAGTCATACACACATGTTCGTAGTTCTGCGTATCAATCAAATCATCGTAGTAAAAGAAAGCGCCATTATTCAATTCGTCTTTTCTGATTTCACACCCTGAGCCTTCATTAGCTCTAAGCACCAAATCAAGAGCAATTAAAGTATTCCAGTAATAGATGAAATGAACTCTACTTATGAAATTGTCCATGCTTGGATTCCTGCGATCCACGTCTGAAAGGCTTTCGTATCACCTAATATTTTCCTAGCACGATGGATTACATTCTATGTTCAATGTATTATCAAGAATAAATCGTTTTGTTTCCTGAAATGTGAATAAATAAACAAAATTCCTTTAAAATTGGTTTGATTATTATATTGCCATTAAAATTGAACAATTATCATTACGTTGAGATTAGAGATGAAAAATCCGGTTTCCATAAAAGATGGGTAAAAACGGAAAAATTGAATGTAATCTCTAACCTGTGAAATTATGTTGGGCCTTATTATTTAAATAAATAATATTAACGGTACTATGCTGCTCTACGGACGGTTTTTGCTACTTTTTAATTACCTTCTGTTGATTTTAGCCTTCATAAAAACTAACTTAAAATCCAGGGCATCCCTCCCCATATTAGATAACCAATTTTTTTTAGCTACATGAAGTTTCTTTTACAATTTATTCTGTCTGACACACCTATTCGCAGTACTAGAGAAGTGCAACCATATGCATTTTATCGTGTATAAAACTTAGGTATGTTCTGATAATCATTGAATTCATCATATATATATATGAAACCAAAACACACAAAAGAGAGACTCACTGGTTCTCGAATTTTCGGTGGTCCAACCACCTTTCTCAAGAGGAATTAGGAACAGAACTGAGCTTTTTAGTCTGACCTGAAGAAGGCCTCGGAGTAGGCCAAAAGCTCAAATCATCTACAGTGTGAGTGTCCTTTTACGTGTTATCTTTTTTATTCTGTGTTATATTGTGCCGTCCAAAAGTTATATATATATATATATATATATATATATATATATATATATATATATATATATATATATAATTATATATATAATTATATATATATATATATAAAATTTTATATATATATATATAATTATATATATATATAACTTTTGGACGGCACAATATAACACAGAATAAAAAAGATAACACGTAAAAGGACACTCACACTGTAGATGATTTGAGCTTTCGGCCTACTCCGAGGCCTTCTTCAGGTCAGACTGAGAGGTTTTGTGGGAAGAGTGCCTGGCTAGGGAAGGGGGGCGGAAGGCTTAGGGACTGCTGAGAAAGAAATTAAAGATGGCGGTTAAGGGTGGGAATTTTAAAGGAACGGAAATATAGGATGTATGCGGATTCGCGAGTTCTCACCTCTATGTTGGTGGCTGAATCGGGTAGGGATTCTAGAATTGTTAGGGAAAAGCATTCGTCGAATGATAGGTTGTGTGAACTTGCGTGTAAATATGTATATATATATATATATATACACACACGTATATATATATATATATATATATTTACACGTATATATATATATTATATATATATTATATTATATATATATATATATTATATATATATATATATATATATATATATATATATATATATATATATATATATATATATATATATATATATATATATATATAATTATATATATAGATATAATTCATGATGAATACCTGTATTACTCACTACATTACGTGTCTAGTTAAGTCCCTTTTTGAAAAAAGATATTGTTGCTCTAAGTTCGTACCTTTCTCCTCGCCGTTGGACTTTTACATTTTATATCTAGTAGCCCTGTATATACTCTTTCTTGTAGGCTTTGCTGAGGTTCCATCTTAGGATAATTCTGGTGATACATTTTATTTCTTTTAATTACCTATCCAGTGATAAATGCTATCTTACACGAAATATTCCGGAAACAATTTGATAATTAAAATTGTGATAATTATTTTTATTTGCATTTGGTATACATAGGCAATTTAAATTTGGCTGTTTGGCAGCGAATTTTGGTTAAATGCATATGACAGCTGCAGCGTGAAGGTATATTGTAGCAACTTTATGCGGCTGCTTCCACTGAGCAGCACTGTAACAGGATTACCATGCATAATTAGAAAATTAAATCGTAGATGTAATAGAGCGAAGTGTTCCCAGTAGAATTAATGGCTTATAGCTAGTCCCTAAGATACACAATCCGTTTTAATTTCGTCATGACTTTCAGTTTATGATAGTTTGTAAGCATTTCCATCCATCTGTTTTAACACCATTTATTAGAAGCTTATAAGAACCTTAGATGGAGTTCTACATATGAAACATTGAATTTCCGTTGACAACGTTGCGTAACGTCAATTTGCTATAGGCACGATATGAAACCACCCACTCAAAAACAAGGTTCAGTAATGGAAACGTGTTGAATGCGTTATTTTAACGGAATATGTCATTCTAGTTGAATGGAGAGATGACAGGCGTTTTTGCTTGGGATAGAGGTGAGGAATCCAATTAGCACATATTGCGTGTTGAAATGCATGCGTCCTCTCGTTATGATGGTGCATATCATAGGATTTAGAGATCCTGTTCCCTATTAAGGCTACGCAAATACCTTGAACTTAAACGCGGGATCCCGTTTACAGGTATGCCAAGGCAATTTTGTGCCAATCAATCATGGCAATACATCCCAGAGTATCAGTTATTTTCCATGAAATAAACTTTAGCAATTGATGCAATATATGTAAGAAAATACTTTGAAATTGTTCAAAACTAGTGCTGACATAAATTTAAGGAATAATTGCACACTGTTTTATGCAATAATGTATGATTTTAGCCATTAATTTCCAAATTGTTTCATTAATTTGCTTATTTTGCTCTGACGATGGAACTATTTACTCCTATTAGACCTGTACATATTTCAAATATTAAGTTTGACTTGTGTGGAAATGCTAGAGCATTCTCATCCCTTATATAAAGATTTTTCTACTTATTATATATTTAATGAGTTTATGCTAATTTACGATTACCTGTTGATTATTCACTAATTCATGAAATATATAATAAGCTTTGAATTTCAATAAACCAGTGTTATTTAAGATGCCGGACATTTTATTCTGCTTTCTCACCTTCACATGTATTGCATACCTCGAAAAACTCAACTTTTGAAATGTGTATTTGTTTGATCCTTGGAAGTTAAAAAGATTAATTATTATTAAAAACAAACGGTTTAGTCAGCTCCTTGGTAGATACAAGGAGTTGTATCTACCAAGGAGCTGGAGGAGAAAACTCACGAGGAGAAAACTCACTGACTTTTCAGTTCCAGTAGTATTCCATTTAGTAGCGTTCCATTTATATTTAAAGTGATAGTCCTGCACGTTAAGAAAGTATTTTACTATCTCCAGGTCCCTGTGATCGGAGTTTTCAGTAGAAGTGCAGTAATTATAAAATCTCAATTTAAATGATCTTCACCAGTCAATACCTTCCTCCGAATACAGTTAGGATTAAGGTATGGAATTCATTTGATCTCCGTTTGCCGATTCCAATGCTACGTGCAAAGTAGGATCGGAGTTTATTGCATGCATTATTTTATTCCTAAATATTTTGCACGTGATGAAAATTATAATTATAAAATTCGCAGTTTATTTTGAAACTTGTCGTCTACTGCGCTGAATTGTTTAAATTCTAACTGTTGTACCAATGCAGGATTCTCAATTTTTATGATAAGTACCAAAAATTAATCACTCCTCTTAGGTATGCAACCTGAATACAGGTATCCTGTATCATTGTCATAGTATAGTTTTGTTTCTAATCAATGCAAGAAAATACTTTTAGAATTTCGCTTTAAAAATATTTCGCAACTAACAAGTTTATTTTGGTTACATTTGTGGATTTAATTATTCTAAAGGATTTTTCTATTAATTTTTATCGAAGTATAAAACCTTTTTGTATTTTTTGCTTAAAAATCTTTTGCAAGAGTGAATTTTTTCCTGGAATCCTTTGAACGCTAGTATGTATAATTCATTAGGATACGTGCGTACTGTACAAGGATATATACCCACTAATGTATTTATATTAACAAAAAAAATAAACAATGTTAATCTAATAATCTCAGTATTAGATTAAATCAGTCAGTATTTTTCGACATCGTCAGTATTTTTCACATGTGTATCACAATGTGCTGTCTTCAGAATGCCGACCTTGATTTACAAAACTATCAATTTATTTTAAATTCCAGATGCAGAAATTTTGTAATGGTGGTCTGAAATATGTTTTAAAGTAGTATGAACTATCTGAGAGACTTGGTATTTCAGCTTCAAATGTGTTTTCATGTAATCCTGTTGTTATTGCTATTTTTCTAGCGTCATTTAACATATTACAGAAATAACAGAGACTAAGACTATTACAATTTTCCCCTTAATAACTTTAAGTGTTAAGTTATATAGTGGAAAATTGTAATAGTCTTCGTCTCTTTTATTATTAAACAGTTCCACTACTCACATGAATCTGCAATTAATATTAAATTACAATAAATCAGGGTGTTGTTCCTGTTTTGTTGAGAATCTGTACTTTTATGTTGATCTCCTAGAAATCCAAGTTGCTTTTCGCTTTATAATAATAGTTACGTCGGTGGAATTAATTGCTATTTTACCAATGCTTTTTTGTTATTCTTATATAAACTAACTCGAAAAAAGCACAAACACTACCATTGGCATTGGTGGATGAAGTTTTCATATCCTAATTACCTAAGAGCATCAATCTTTGAGGATATCTAAAATATATTGATGTCACGTAAATGGTGAGTCTGTCAAAGAAATATCGAAAAAATATCGCAGTTGACAAATACAATGAAATACAAAATATTAAATCTTATACGCGCTGAGTTTATGTTTTTTAATGCAGACTTTTCGGTTATCCAAAGAATGTAAAAAGAAAAGTAACAACAACGTCAATAAAATTGTAATAATTGCGCAAGAACAACAGGTTTTTATTCATTATATGTACATGAAGAAATTATTTTAACTTTAAAGATATCGGAATTGCCTCGGTTTACTGCCAATGGAAATTTTTGACAAAGTTTTTTAAGCGGTTTAAATTTTTGTTGTCCATTATTGTCTCTGAAAATTTGTTAGAATTATTAGAGTGACGCTTTTTCAAATTGGGTAAAGATATTTTTCATTGATTTGAATCCTATTTGAATTGAATATTTTCATTTTAAAATATTCTATTGTTTGAAAATAATATTTTTCGTTATGATTCCTGCAAATTATTGGTCTGTGATATATTTAGTAACGTTTTGCATCTGCACTGAAGGCGTTTTCATGTATTTCTTCTGTGGTTATTGTGAAAATTTGGTTTTCAAAAGCACAGGTTTCATGGGGAATAATTGATGTTCATTCAAAAAAAATGTTAAATTCATAAAATATGTCGGTTTAAATTTGGGCCGATTTTCCATTACGGCGATTAGTGGAGGCATAAAATAAAATTTGTTTTATTCGTTTTCGCTACAAAATTCAATTATTATTTTCATTAATTTTTAAATAATTTTTATTGGCAAATGTAGCGTCGTATCTTTCATGAATGACTTTTGATAAAAGTTACCCCATCACTCCAATGTATGATTTTGTATTATGCATTATCCAATGCTCATATGAATATTTGTAATTAATTACGCTAGTAGTATTTAATTTAGGATCTTAATACTGCGTTTTTAAGCCATTTAGTTTGCATATCCATTTAAATGAAAAAATTTAGCATAAAAAGATGCAATGAAATTTAAAGGTCTGCATATTTTTAAGGTTTCTCAATTATAACAGGACAACCTATGTATTACATAAGCTGAGAAAAATGAAGGGAATATGACTAGGTATGCCTTTTACAGTATGATTTCGGCCCTCCCCTCACAAGTCACACCGATCTACTCGATAATAACGGAAATTGGTGGAGCCATAATTGTCTAATATAGTCTTCAAAGCTGGTAGTATGTACTTTAACCTGGCAATTACCTCTTCATATTTTCAATTTGATTCCATTTCTTGAGGTCAGCCATTATTTTTCGTAATCTTTCCTGCTCTTGTCAACGGAGTGTGGACATTTGCTCGTGGCACACGATCTCAACGGCCTGCCAGTATATTTGTATTCCATCCGAATTGTATGTCGTCCTCTAAACAAAGAGAAAATAATTATCTTATTCTTACCCGATGGTATAAGACACTTATAGTTCAAGTTCTAGCCTTTAAAGTTTCAAATTTATACGATTTTTTATTAATAAAGTATTAACTTTTTCGAATATAAAAGTAACAGTTGAGAACAACGGTGCAGCCAATGTTTGTAAAATTAAATAAATATTAATGCAACTCATTCATTAAATGGACATTTCCCATTACAAATAGGTGTTTTATGGTCTGGACTATTGTGCTATAGGTTCTCTGGTATTGCCGAAGCCATTCTTCTCTCATGTTTTTGTACCTACAACATGCCTTCATGCCACCAAGAAAAAAGTATTCTCTACATTGCTGTTTCCCACTATCCCAAAATATTCTCCCTTATCACAAATTCAATATTCCACTTAATGCATGTATGTTGTGTATCTACTCGCACTTCTGCTTCCGTATTCCACCTAGAAATCTATCTAACCTATAATTGTAAATGAAAATCTAACTTCAAGAGATGAAACGAGGTGAAAGTGATAGGATAGCAATTAGAATTAAAAATTAATCTTGACGAAAAATGAAACAATTTCTAAATTTTCTATCTATAGTCCTTAAATGTACGTTTCTTATTTCCCAAATCCTGATTTTTAGGCAATTGTATTTATTTTCAAATGGATGTTATCGTTCACTCATCTGATGTGGAATACGTGATTTATTGTACATTATTTTGTCTACACTATTTTTGCTAACCACCTTGGAATTATAAAATCTCTCCGAATGACCGTGATCTAAGAAAGTTCAGATTTTATTGAAAATTTCCCTTTATCGGACGAGCAGACAGATCTCCTATCCTCAGAATTTCTATCTGGTTCACTTTCCCCATCTCACTCATTGATTCCTTTTCCTCCTTCCTGGCCTCTACCGCGGTACCTCTATTGTTTTGTATCAAGTGGCTTCGGTTTGAGGAGGCACAAAGTTTTGTCTTTTGTCCACTCGGAAGAACTTTTAAATGCGACTCTTTCGCTTTGCTGTTTCGGTAGAACTTCTTGCCGCCATCTATTCTTCGAGTTGAAAGGAGTTTTGAGAGGAGGGAAAATCTGCCATAACCACCACAGCCGGATATCTTGTGAGCAAACACCGAAGTGGCAACCTTGGGAGTATCGATCACGGAGATTCAATTGCTAAATGCGGCTCCTTGATCAACCCATGCATACCAGTGCGATTTCTGAATGGATTTTAGTCTTTTGAGTTTGAATCGAATCCAACCAACCCCGCAGGCACAAATAGGAGTAGAAACTTGCCTTAAGTGCAAATCGAATATTACATGATGTCGAGGGTGCCTTGGCGACGAGATGGTTCGTTATGTTTCCACCCAGCGTGCGTGTATACCTTCATCCCTGCATTTTTCAATGGTCCTCCTGATGTGAGGAAAGTCTCATTTTTCAATTCTGTCCACCGTTCAACTCTACTAAATAAGAAGCTTGTTGGAACTCGGGTAATTTATCGATTAATGTGCATTTATATTTACGTTGGCTATAAAACGACGATCGATCTCACAGCATCGCTGGGACATTACCCTTCCACGTGACTAAATGTGAGGTGAAACTAAGATTTGTGACACCCCTGTTTCAAAAACAAAGACCTTACGTCAATCTTTTTTTCTCCGTGTATATTTAGCCAATTGTTCGTGTACCTGTATTCGATGCTAACTCTGCGAAAAGAAATTGTACAAGGAACCTCTCACGGGGTTCACGAGATAAATCATTTATTATCATTATACCAGTTTTAAATTAATTCAATTTATTACGTTATATGTGAACGAGTTAACTGCTCTGGAAACATTAATAACTAGGAATTAATGTACATTATTAGAGAGTATTTAATATCATTAATGGAAATTTCTTTGTTTCCGCATGGTCAGTCTGTAATTAAGTTGAAGGTGAATTGGTTCTTTTTTTTAATGATATGAATAGAAAGTTATCCTCGATAATATATGAATATTTTGAGGTCATATATAGTTAACATATTTTTTCCATTTTGTTAATTATCATAAAAATCGTAACAGATTTGGAGAATGAATTACTTTTACTTTAAAATTAAGATTCTTTAGTAGAAGAAAGAAATGTCGAGAAAATAATGAAGAATACGTGTACTCCATGTGTTCTTCATTTTTAACACATGTACTCAATGGAACATTTCAAGATCTTATAGAATGTTTGGATATTTTATTTAGCGTCAACTGTCTCTTCTTTACTTCAATGTATCAAAATTCTCAGGAATGTTTAGTAATTTTCCCTCCGAAGAATATTTCAATTCCCTTTACCTCAGTTAGAAGTCATACAGTAGTGTTGAAGAAGACAAAAAGTCGACCGTCATCTTTGTTTGGGACTTAACGAACCCTTTTACGTTATTTGCTCCCTTACTCGTTGGTGTAAGCTATAAGAAAGACCTGGGTATTAATTAAGAGCCCGTTCCCCGTTTGTAAGAGTGACCCTGGAAAGGAAAGGCTCTTTTTAATGAGTTTGCTCATTTAAATGCTCTAAAGAGTAATCATCTCCCCAAAAGAGTCTATCGCCTCGGCAAATGAAGAAAGAGAAGCTCAGTCTTGAATAAACAATGTGACAACACGGAGAACAGAGTTATTTTTTAAGTTACCTTTGAATTGAAGTTTTACGAGCTAGCTCGTAGTTTGGTGCCCATGCACGTCGGCGCCAAGAAGGGAATCATTTTAAATGGCTCAGGTGAGCAAAACATTATTGTTAGAATATCACATCGTACTTTAAATGCCACTATTTTGACAAAAATGTATCATTTGACGCCATATTTGTGTTTTGAGCTGCGAGCTAGCCGGTTAAAATGCGAAACTCAACTTCGGCAGTTAATCCATTGTATGGATTTGTATGTTAGGCGGTTGCTTTATTTCATGATGATAATCGATCTTTTTTACCCGAAGATTTATGGAAAAACCTAATTTTCTTCTCCGAGGTCGAATTTAAATAACTGTAGATTCTGAGAGTGAATATTTAAATTTCTAAGAACCTTACATTTCCCTTTCAAGAAAGTACAGAATTGCATAATCTTTGGAAATAAGACAGCCCTTATATTATTTGTCTTTTTTTCTAATATCTGAATACAGTTTTTGGTATGAGACAGTATTCGAGAATAGAACATTTTTCATTTTTGAAGAAGCGAGCTCAATTAGCGGTTACCATCTTCTTTTTGTTTTAGAAAACGAAGTGTCAAATGTGCAAATTTTTATGTGGTATGCATAGAAGTACCTTTTCCTCAACAAATCTATTCTATAAGGATATTTTTATCAAACGAAAACTGCTATCACATTTAAGCTAATTACTGTCAGAGTTCCGTATGCTTCTTATTATTATTATTACATAAACTTTGTTGCAATTAGGCATTTTTCCTGATAGCAACAATCCAATACGATCGCTGTTCCCTCTTAAAATGCACACGCATACATACACACGAGAGGAACAGATATGAGTCAAAATGCTTTTGTATACACTTACTCAGTTAATCCATCTTCCTCCTTCAGTAGTGAGATTTTCAGGCGTTTATCATTTGCATTTTATCAAAGATGACTAGTGAAGGAGAAGAAATAGCTCCAATAATGGCTATGTTATTGGGCGAGTAGTCGAAAAGTGGATAGTATTTTTGAAAAACTATAAAGGAAAGTTAATTAGATGGATAGTAAACAATGCATTTATTTTGGAAAAATGCCAATATTAGTTAAAGGAGGAAAGGGTCTGGCGATCACCCGCAGATTATGCTTCCCAAGAAATGACAAAATTAGCCGCGTTCCTAGGTTGATAATAATCACCAATTATATTTTCGATCAAATTCATTTTGCTGTTAGAATGTTTGGTGCAAATAATTTTCACTTTCATCAGTGTATATTCAATAGTTTATAAATTAAAAATAAACAATATCAGATTAAAAAGCATAGAATTTGCTGGAAAAAACTGCTCGTTATATTGCTTTTATATTATTAGTAAAAATTATTTTACTAATAGATATGAGGAATATTATGTTTGGATGACTTATCACTTGGGTGCTTATATTTTTTCCATTTTAAAAATAACGCGTGAAATAGTTTTTAATAATGGTGGTGTCTCATAATTACCGAATGCTATGTTTATAATATTTTCCACTTCTGGATCCCCAAATTCATACACACACAGTGGAGGTTGAGTTTTTGATACAAATAATTGGCTTTATGTCAGATATAATTAATAAGACCAGGTGAACTTATTAATTACTCCGAGAGACAAGTACTTGAAAGGTATTTTTTTCAGATTGCCGAACTAAGAATTCAAAATTGGTAATACGGTAATTAAGTACTATTTCAATTTTCCAAATTCATTTGAAAGTGTTCATGGGACTATTTCTCTCAGTTTCGGAAGCAAAAATATTTTATCATTATCGTCGAATAGTAATTGTTTTCAATTACGTTCTCGGTTAAAAATATCGAGGAAATTTCTTCACTAATTGTGATCTGGAGACTTGTTTAAATATTTCAATCTGTATAAAAATATCCATACACGGACTTGCATAGCATTAAAGGTTTTAATTAATAGAAATTAATCATCCGGGGAATGGAATCGATGGGACCGAGGGAGACCTGGATGCCAAGGAATAAGGGGAAAGGGTTGGTGGGAAAGGTGGAGAAGGACGAAGGGAGGCAACCCCAGTGTTGGCACATTAACGGCAGAGACGTTTGCAAGCAAGGCAGTTTGCTCGGCGGCGAATTCCCGGGTTTTAGAGCTTCCATTTATTGCGGCGACGAAACCGCCAGCATGGGTTCCCGGGGCGTCCGTCAACGACAAGCAACTCCGGGTCGGCAATCCAGCGGCGGAGCTCTTTTGTCCCGTGAGCCTACTGAACTAAGGGAGCGGCACGCGATTCCGTACCAATACTCCGAAGTCCAAGGATCGGCAGCCACAAGCCCTGCGCCATGTTGTTCGTGCCTCAAGGACCCCGTTCGACCATGTGGTCCCTTCCATTCTTTACTCACCTCACTCTGTTCCTTCTTCTGCTCCTCTCCTCCATCCAGCATGTGAGTAGTATTTTTTCCCGTAAAAGTCTCCGGGAATCATTGAATATTACTCTACGCCGCTGTCCATTTATGTCACGTGGCCACGATATTTATCTCAAGACTTCTTTCCTATCTGGAATTTTGAAAACTGACGATACATAAATATACCCTAAACCTCGGAGGATACTCTAATGTGAAAACAATGTAAAATAGGACATTCACGTATCGAAATAAGCTGATGAAGCTCTGATACTTATATTAACGATTGAGAAATAAAATTGACTCAATTATATCATGCAAAATACATTACAATAAACTCATCAATCACTAATTCAGTCCATGAATACGTCACAGTTATCTATTTATCATGCAAAATTTTATATTTTAATGTGTATTGATTTTATAGGAAAATGCATTAAAAACAACAAAACTTGCATCGGCACATTTCCACGAAAATCAATCTGAAATACCAAAATATGCGTAAAATGTGTATTCAATTGCTTCTTGCTCAACTTTGTGGAAGCTCTTGTTCATTTAATGAAGAACACAATGTTTAAACAGCGGAAAACAGTGGAAAAATATACTGTATTCTTCATTTAATGATTATGCGTAAAATATAGTATGTTCTAAAATCTAATTTACTAACAGTACCAATTCAAATCTACAGATACTATTAAATAATTTTATAAAGGTCCAATTTTTAATCAAAGTATTACTGAGATACTTATAGGAGGTTATGATTTCAAATATAAACAAAAATAAACTCGTAAGAGGAAGAAATGCCATTGACAAAGAAGCTCTTATTATGAGTCTTTGGTTGGGACCTTGAGTAAAGATAAACAGAAGAGTTTGATGAAACCTTGGGTTTTGAAGCGGGATTTTTACAGCGGCAGAAACTTGATCGATGGAAAAATAGTCTGAGTGTAGATTGGAAGCTTCAAGGATTTAGGTTTGTAGAAGAATATTGAAAGAAAAAATCGATGGAAAGGAAAAGAGCGAGTAAGTATTGGAAAAGAGAGAGAGAGAGAGTTGTCGGCTGGAATACTTCAAAGATAGGAAAAAAGGATGTTGGGAATTTTGATTAGCGATTGAAATTTGAAGACCGTGATAGAAGGGAGAACCTCATATTCACAAGTTATGGGGAAGAGAAAAATAGGGTTGTATTACAGAATGAAGAAATGGAGACAGGAGGAGTAATTGTAGAAGGTTATACCGCATTGAAGGATGTCACGTTCTGCTCTGTTAGGTGAGACTTAGAAATAGTGGCAATGGCGTACACTTTCAAAATCTACGTTAATGGGCAAACTATTATTAAACAGTATTAAAAACCCTTTAAGCTGGTACATTATTCTGATATCCCTTCTACTAGTATAGCCATTTCTCCTTCTTGAGCTTTTTTTCTTATTATTCTCAAACAATGTCTTTATCATTCCCCACATCTCCTGTGCTATCTTATGAAGGAAAAAGGTTTTATAGCTCTTTCGTTGTCGGTAGCTGAACATTTTTCGATTGATTGTTTTTGAATACCTTTCGTAGATTAACCCTCAAGAGGCAGTCATGTTACCGGGACTCTCTTGTAATAATACATTGCTTACTTGTATCACATGCATTTTAACCTATAGGATGTTCGATTTTTTCCGTAGATCATAATGACTGTTAAATGGACAAATATTCTAGCAAATTAGTTGCTTAAAAGCGTCATTTCCTTTTATCATAATTTGCCAGTTATACTCACCAACGAAGCATTTTTAAAAATTCATGGTAAATAAATGACGAAATCTGATATTTGTTACCATTCATAGGTGTGTGTGAACGATAGCGATCAGTAAGCAGTTCTCCGGATCCTCCTTTTCCTTTCGGTCCCCTTTAGAGACCTTCACTTCTGGTAAAGAACTGACGTCGGCATTCTGCTAAAGCCACATTCGGGAGGGCTTCCAAAGAGAGTTTGCAAAGGGAAGAGAGTCGGGAGAGAAGTTCACGCGACGACGGCCGTCGCTAGTGAAAACCACAAACCTCAAGGAAAGAAGTCAACCGCCCACCACGGGAAGCTCTTAGCTGCTCTGTTTTAATGTGCCTCAGGCTTAAGCATGAATTAACAATATGATGGGTACGGAGAAAAGGGTGTGTCAAGAAAACAATACGGCGCTGCTGGATTTTCTCCATTGGGCGTCCACAATGTATGCTGTCAGAAGGCTGTAACATTTTTGTTTGCGCTCAAAGAGGAAACCCGGTGCTTGTTCCTGTTTAGCTGCATATTCGTCGTTTGATACAAGGCTTATTGTGATTTCCATACTTAAGGGAATTTTTTTTACTAACAAGGCGACTAAATGATTTCTTGGCACCCTCAATTTTAGGGTGTGAATGAATAGCCATACGATTTTTCGCATGATCTACTATTTTGGTAATTGTGTTTAGATCAATGTATTAAATATTATAAACTCATTATTTTGTTAAAGATTCTCTACTTAATAATTTTCCATGAGAGCTATTGCAGTGATATTGTTCGTTAATTTACAGAATCATATTTAATTCCGCTTTTATAAATTGTAGTGACTCGGCACAAATAACGTATTAAGGGCTAAATATACTTCTTTTATATGGGTACACTTTTCCAGAACATACCAATAAAAATAAGACGGATTGAGAGGAAATTAAGAGAGATCTCAACAATATTAGTGCTGGATTTCAGGGGTTAGCCCTTTTGTTAAATGCGTAAGGCGTTTAACAGCGAGTACATAAATTACTGGCGTAGCGCTCTTATTCGTCGCTTCGGACTCACAGATTTAGATTCAATGGTGTAGATGTATATGAGGGGTAGTCAAATGAAAACCTAATGGACGAACACGCTAGGCTAGTCCGCGCGCCAAGGACATAAATAATAAATTTTATGGCGGGTTTTTAGTTTTCATTTGACTGCCCCTTATGCATGCTATAGATTCTGAGGGGTAAAATTAAGCACAAATGTAAATATATTTGGAAATCATCTAGAATAATCATTAGAAACACGTACTGGACTACATAAAATGAATATTGGTGAAATATTTCGGTCAAAATGTTAAGGAAAGATGCTTTTCATGTAATTCAGAACTCTACTCGAATACGCGTCGATAATTTTTATACTCAGTTTTAAAGGACTTGATTTTCTGATTAAAATGGAGAGAATAGCTAATCGTTTCGCGAAATGTTGTCATGGCAGGCAGGAAGTGTCCCGCGGTTACTTAATATCCTGGTTTGGGGTTTTTTTTTTGGAGAAATGAAGTTAAAATGAGCAGGTGAAAGTATTAGAAAAATAATAATGGTTAAGTTTAGTAGAGGATATAATTCTTACGTCGCCTACCAATGAAATAAGGGAAAAACCACCACGGCTTCAAAAAAATATCACAAACTAAATAAACTGGAGCTATCTGAAAAAAATATAACAATTTCAAATGAATATACTAAGTATTAGTAGTTGGTTTCCTAAGGTCTACCTGGCATACACATTTGTAGCAGTTTTTAGAGCGACACGTAGGCGCAGGTGAGAGACGGATTTACTACAAAGGTGAAATTTTCTCTGTAAACAATTGTACCCTTCTCGTGAATCGTTTTTATTGGATTATATGTACGGCGTAACTGCTCTTTTCACATTAAGCTTTAGAGATTGAAAGAGTCAAGTATAAATTCTTTGCAGTCAATGGTCAAACACCAGCGAGATGGACATTTTCCTGCAGAAAAAGAGGCGGAGATCAATAGCGTTTAACAAATAAAATCTTTCATCTACACTTCAAGTTATATCGCAGTTTTCTTTGATGTTGTGTAAACGAAAATACTAATTATTTCGCATATGCGTGTGCACAAAGAGTATGGCTAAACATTCTAATCACTCCTTGCGGCTAGCCAAATTCATCGATAATTTAGGAAAAAAATGGTAATATGCTTTAGTATTGCTCTAAGTCAAGCCTTAAAAAAAAGGCAATGGCGTCTTTCCTTAGACAATAACTTTTTCCATTATTTTATGTGGTCAAGAGCCAAGTACCAAAGACTGCATTACCCTGGTACCA
Organism: Hetaerina titia; assembly: GCA_037158775.1. Lineage (NCBI taxonomy): Eukaryota > Metazoa > Arthropoda > Insecta > Odonata > Calopterygidae > Hetaerina > Hetaerina titia. Next base: position 80,672,073 of record CM073770.1, read on the forward strand.
CATTTCATCTTTATATAGATTTCAGAAGAGTATACGGTTTCTAATGGGTAAATTAATAATTCAAGTGAGGCTATTTTAATCGCTATTAGCACTCTTTTATTTCCCACCGCTGAGGGAAGCATGATTTAGAATGCATTATTAGTGAGTATTTATTCACTTAGATGTACATGTTCTATTAATATGCAGAGAATCATGTAAAATGTGGGCAAAAATCGACAATATTATTCCCCATTGTAAGAAAAATCACTTAACTAACGAATTCAGTTGCTTTGGGCAAATCAATAATCCGTTGAAGGGAATTAAAATTTGAATAACACGCAGTGGTACAATAATAACGGATTTTTGCGCATTACGAATGGTATCAAAATGGCATTAAATATATACCTGCCAGGCAAATAATACATAAATTAATGAAGCCACATTTTCTCTCTTTCATCTCAACATTCCACCATGAAAATTCGATTGATATATCATCATGGGCGATAGCAATTACTATGCAATGCCTTCGTTTCATTAAATACTATAACTCTACTTCTCGTTTGGTAACCCATTTAGCTACCTTTAATTTTGCATAAACGAGGCAAAAATTCTCAATAGGCACCATTCTCCTAAATACATGAAAATGTCCATCTATTTTAATAACCTTTTACATTTACATGCAAAAGAATCAAAGACATGAAGCACGTTTTCAAATTACTCATCACCTTATCATTCACATTCTGATACCAGAGTCCATGTATTCCGCCTTGAACACATTTTTGGCAAAATATTTTAATTTGCCACCAAAATTCAATTAGTCATACATGCTTCCACATTAGAACGTTAGAAGGAAACAGCCACGCGATTCAATTTAGCACCATCACCATTTTATATTTTTTAAATGCATCCTATTAAAATATGTTTCATAGAATTTGAGTTATCCTTTTCAAATTCAGCCGTTATGTCAGAGGAATTATAATTACTGAAGTTCAAAATTTGCTTTATATCTCTCGTTGAAATTGATTAAGTCATCTCTCGATTTAATTTTAGCAAATTTCATTATGGGAGTAGATTGAAATCTCTTTTCTCTCTCTATTTTTTTCGTTATCAATACACATTTAAATGGAATGAATTGATTTTAGCAGAATCTAAAGATTGAATATGCTATAAAAAATATCACATCAAAGTTTTCCGGGGATTCTTTTAATTTCGTAATTAAAATTAGGACATAAATGAAAATGTGCAATTTTTGAGGGCATAAGTAATAAAGTGTAGGTGTATTGGACATAACCAATGACTTTATGGGGATGCAAACACTAATTTATTCTATTTGAAAAGAATTCGATTTATCGCTGCTAAAACTGACGGTCGTTCATTTAAAATAGGACTGAGAGGCGGTACCTATACACAATGATGAACTATGAGTTCTAAAATATGATCTTATGAACTTCGAAACTTAACTCAACATTACATTACGAAGAAATTAGTATTCATTCGAAGCCTACATGAAAACGTAATTGTGATTTACTAATGATGAGCAGGATTGCACCAGCATACGATAAACTTAGGTACATTTTGGAGATAATTTCCTACTACCGTTGACGGACTGGAAAATATTGGACCGTGAGGAGATTGGTTTTTCCAAGATAAGGGGATATGAAATATTTTTTTTGCACAAACTAAAAATATGAAAAGTAATTGGTATTTAAATTTTATGATAATAATGTGGTATTTCTCCATAAAATAAATAATTATTTCTTCTAAAATGTGAAGATATTCGCATCGTGCAGTAAATACATATTAGACGGAATAGACTTTAAAAAAAATAATTACGCAAAAATGAGCACAATTAGCGAACTCAAGTTTCACGAATATTTCAGCGAAATTTTTAGCAACTCTGAGATCGTTTTTTATCGATGGCAGGGACCCTTTGGATAAACTTTTGCATCACAAAAGTCTTTGCCTGGATGCTCATAATTTCTACCACTAGAAAACTTAAGGAAATATGAATAAATGTTGCCACCATGAGGATGTAGAAAACTGGGGTATAGTGGGCAAATAACTTGGTAGCGCAATTGTTTCTGTTTGGACATCAATAGCGTAATAGTATCGGCGTTGTTGTCAACTATATACTTGTATGATAATGCTACGAAAATCAGATGTCGTGAGCAAGTCACCAGTTATATCCAACAGGCGATGTTTTAAATTAAAAAAAATAATCTACAATATCCAGTTATTTCTCATCAATCCTTTATAGCTAATTTTTCGTATTCAGAGAGAAATTTAATTTTTGTTACTGCAGATCGACCCATAGCATTAAAACGCTTACCTCTGCAAAGTGTTTATGGAGCAGGCGATTTGGTAATCGTAGAGGGGTATTGGGGAATCCTCGTAAGAATGTCTACCACTTATTCTCCAAGCCACCAAGTCTCACTTGCGAAAAAAAGAAACAAAGACATGAAGCACGTTTTCAAATTACTCATCACCTTATCATTCACATTCTGATACCAGAGTCCATGTATTCCACCTTGAATACATTTTTTGCAAAATATTTTAATTTGCCACCAAAATTCAATTAGTCATACATGCTTCCACATTAGAACGTGGGAAGGAAACAGCCACGCGATTCAATTTAGCACCATCACATTCACGTCATTGCGAGATTATTTTTCTCTTAAATCATTGGCGAAAAAAATACGGAAAAGGAGGCGCTCTTCGTAAGAAAATAGGCGAGCAAATTCCCTCATTCTCTTCTCTTCCCCCTCTCCTCCCCCCGCCCTCTCGCCCCGCGTCTCTCACTCTCTCTCCCCCCACCCACGTCCCTTGCCCCCATTCCGTCCCTCCTCCTTTCACTCTCTGCTCTCTCCGTTCCTCCTCTTTTCCCACCAATTAAAACGCTTCATCAATCTCCGTCCGTCTCTTTCACTCCATCTCAGCCGCTAAGAGCTCCCCGCGTCACTTTAAAGGGCTCCTCTCCCCATCACCTCCTCCTTCATCTCCTCTTTCTCTTCTTCGATATCGGAATCTTTCTTTTTCCAGACCAAATCCCTCCCACCCTCTTTTCCTTTCCATTTTCCTCCTCCCCTGCCTCCCCTCGTGACCATTCATTTTCGTATGCCCTCCCCTACTAAGCCGTTCCTTCCTTCTCCTTCTTCCTCGATATTCCATCCCCTCTCTCCGTCCCGTCCCTCGCCCGCATTCTCCTGGTGGGGAGTTGGTGGGGGTGGAACATATTCCCCGTTTTGGGCCTCGTTGTTTCGCAAGCTTTTAATGCGTTTATCACGAAAATTGGATCTCCCGTCCGTCTTTCCATTTCCACTGCGTTCTTCTTCTTCAAATGATTCCCGCCTCTCCTCCCAAGTCGTCTCCATCACTCCCGTGCTCTGTTCATTCTTTTTTTCCTTTTGCCTAACACGTTTCCTTTTGGCCCCCACCCCCGCCTCATTGCTTTCCTTCTCATTTCCCTCCGTCCTTCTGAGCCATGTCAAAGGTCACGCGGACCTTTTGATGGTCTCTCGATAAATATATTTTGCTTATTATTTTTTCATTCTTCGTGAGAATCAAAATTCTGTTTGGTTCGTTGTATTACTTCCTGCAATTAATCGAATTAGTGCAGTTAATTACAGGGTTTAAAGAAATTTATTGGAAACGGCCATCAGCAATGCAAAGGCAAAAATATTTTTCGGGCAGTTAAATGCTCCCTCTAGCATATTCAATTTAGAATCTTGAAGAGCAAAATTTTTTAGCAGCATCTCCTTTCTATTACAAATATTTAAGGTGGAGTATATAAAATGGTTAATACCATGTTGAGAGTCAAATTTTATGAAAGGAATTTTATTTGCCTATGGCATAATTTGTAGGCTGTAACTTAACTGAGGAAATTTAAAGCGGAAAAGGTTGTTAGGTAAATGAGCTTGTAGAAATAAGCGTGAAAGCAAGTGAAGGATCAATAACATGTGGATTTATAAAAAAAATGACGTCTCCAGACGAAATGATATTTTGAGTTATTACAGCCATTTCCATCTCACACGTCACTAAATAGCATAATGCATTCCTGAGTACCTCGATAAATTTTACTTGTGATGAAGAATGATGTGGTTTCCCATCTTATTGGTCTATAAACCAAGACGGGTGTTGATCATATGCGCGACATTTTCCTTTCACTTTCATGAAGAGTTGTGGGCCTATGGTGATGGCACCGGCGGGTAAATAGCTGTTTCTTATTGTTTTGGTAACGTTGGCTTGGATTACCTCTCTCCTCTTCCCTCATAATAAGCCTGTTTCTCGCTTCCTCAGTTTTTCCCTTCCATTTCCTCTCCTGTTTACCGAATTTCATCCTTCTCACTTATCTCCGCTCGCACTTTTTTCTTCTTTATTTTCTCTCATGCCTCCTTATCTCATCACCAAAGCCTTTCCCTCCTACTCTCCTTTGTGAAAATTTACTCACGGTAACCTATGGCTTCTCTACTGCTGTTCCAAGCGAGTCTGTAGAACATGTACGAAGGATTTCTGACGCCTAACCGCTTGGATGGAGACTATGGAACTGTTTATGACTTTCCAGATTCTCTTGTCTATTTTTTTCGGAAATGTGAAAGTACTAGCGTCTACAGTTTGCGGTTTGATCAGAATTTGGGTATATGATTATGCATCATAAGTTGGGGTCTATTAGAAAAATATTTTTTATTCAGAATAGTAGTGAACGTTATTGAGAGTATTATTTTCTTTAAGCTTTTATGGATACCTTTGCGTAAATATTTTACTCTTTTCTAACGGTAAAATTTGTAATATATAGTTTGTAGTATATAAAAAAACCATAAACACAGTAATCAACCCGAAGATACCACTTAATATGTTATTAAGTGGAAACCTTTGATAGTCTGTCTCCGTTATGATAAAATTTGTATTAAAAATATGTCATTGACCACTTTATATGATTGTTCTTCTTGCTGGATCGTCTCTCCTACACAATGGTTTTCTTTTATTTCTGCGTCGAGATTTTCATGAAATATTCGTACACTGATACTTCTATCTTAGTTGTTCTAGAATTGCATGCCCCTTTGTATTCATTGATTGCAAATTTAACGAGGACGAGAATGTTTTTTTTTGATCGGATTTGATATATTCTAAAGAAATTAAAGAGGAGACATATTTAATGACAGAAAAACTTCTCATTAGCTTAAATTAGGATATTTCCTACATATTCGGTCATGGCATGTTTCTGACTTTGCATATCGTTCTTACGATTTTTATCAATTTAGGACCGAGTTCAGGTGGCATCTACATATTTGTCCGCGTTTCTTTTATTTGAAATACTCCTGATTTTTATATGTGTGAGGAAATTATCATTTATTCTGGCAATGATCATCCTGAAATGAATTATGGTGTTGAGTAAGAGGTGATCATGGTAATCTTATTTAATATATGGCATTTAGAAAAAGTTTTCAATTAAATTGGAAAAAGATAATTATAATATTATTGGAGTATTGTCTGTTCCTCAGACATTTAAGAAAAATCCGTGGCACAAAGTAAGGGGGAGTGAGCCATAAATTACGTAAGTAATTGACTCAAACGCTAGTCCACAGTGGAGGATAAAAAATTACAACAACTATTGAGATTAATATTAATAAAACAAATAAAACCTATACATAAATATTTATAGGTTATATACATATATATATATTTTTGAAGCATTGTAATTTAAAGCAAAAGTAGGTTTTGTTTTATTAATATAATATATATCTAAATATATATATAGAAATATATATGTAATAAAAATATTATATATATTTTTTTGAAATTTTATAAAAATAATAAATATTATGTATACATATTAAAAATATATATTCCATGAACCTGAAGAAAACTACTGCTGAATTAATTTTTAACGCAATGCATGAGTTATATATTTTGTAAATATGTTTTTTATAACATAGAAATCCTAATATGAGTGCAAATTAAGTTAAACGGTTTCAAAATACAAGTTGAATATTTCTGTTAAAGAGTGCGCATTCGATCAATCGAGGACTCGTGGCTTTGTGTCGTCGAGAATCGATATCCTTGCTCCATCGCGTGATCTTGCTCCGTGGATCAATCGACAGTCCTCCCGCAAAATTTCTCACTCTCCCTTTTCGTTTGACTAATTCCCATCCTGGGTCACACCACGACGACCACTACCGCTGCTTGTTACCTATCCCAGCGGCGCCTCTCGCTCCGTTCACGCCCGTGAAATGCGAGAACGAGAACGGCCGCTCCGCGAGTTCGCGTGGAGGTGGTGCCAAGTGAAGAGCATATATGACTGGGATATCCGGGGCTTAAACGATTCATTGCATCGCTCGCAGGGAGGACCGTTCCGGACCCCGGAAATTCTCCCCGTGCTTCCTCCTTTGCATTTATATAATGCATGTCGGCGTGCGTGCATGCGTGCTCCAATGTGTAAAAAGTACGTATCCTAAGCCCCATCCCCTCGCCTCCCCCCCGGCGGGGAGGGGAAAAAAGAGAAGGGACCCTCGACCTCGTCGCCGTTCTCTCAAATATTCCCGTTCCCCTTCCCGCTACTTTCCCTTCATCTTTCCACTTTTCGCTCGCCGTTCGCCACGCCCTCCTCCGCGATCTCCCTCGTTTCCGTTCTCTTCCATATTCCATTCTCACATCGACCCGTATATGCATTGGCGTTCGCCCGATACGTGCCTGGAGTTCTACGAGCCCAACCGCAAGGGGCAATATGGAGAATAGGATGGGGAACGCATGTTGCCGTGTTTTCCGTCCCCCCTCCTCCTCCGCCGGTTCTCTCCACTTCGCCTCCTCCTCTACCCCACCCTCTTCACCTTTACACCGCCTAGAGCCACCCACCTCAACGTGCCCCGTCTCCTATTATATTCCCAGTCGTCCCACACCACCGCGGCGGGTTCTCCGATCCATTCGCCAGTATCTACGCCTTCCCTCTCGCCCCTAACCTTACCTCACTTTCGTCACTCACTTTCAACCCTCCTAATTCTATTTCTTTTCCGTTCTTTGGGAGCGTCGTCTCAGCTTGGCGTGCCTATCTCTTGGCTTCCACTGCTTGGCGTTTCTTCATTCCCCCACTCATCCGTTCGTGTCCGCTTCTTCATCCATTTTCTTCCGCGGATGATTGCCTTTAACCTCCCGAACTCCCTTCGCACACGTATTTCTCTCATCTCCAGCCCATAATCATTCAATATTTTGCGGGTGTGACATGTTATTTTCCTGGAAAAGACTCCAATTTAAATTTACGTCTCAGAGTGATGTACAAGAGTGGTCTGAAAAGTTTCCGACCTAATAATGATACAAAACATTTTTCCGACGTAATAATGATACAAGACATCTGAGCCGGACTTTTCAGATCACCCACGTGTATCCTAGGTTTTATCGTAGGCACTTTATTTTGTAATATTTTATCTTTAAAGTTGCTTCTTTTGTGTCATTGTTGTAATTAAAGTTTATCTTGGTAATTTACCAAAGTGTTATTTTGAGTTACGGACATGTTAACGAGTCGAATTGAATGGCAATATATTTTGTGACTGCAGTGTAACTTATTCCGTACATTTTTTAGTGTATTTAGCACGACATGCTCCGATCTGTGTGTCTAATTATAACAATTTTCCTAATGTGTCAGCTCGAACTAAAGATTCAAAATCTCTTCCTTAGCTATCTTGCTCTTGCACTCCTATGGCAAACAATTTAGAAAAGGATGTCACAAATTCAACTTCGTGAACCTTTAAATGCCAATTTTTCCCGAAAGGCATTTATACGAGTGTGTTCATGAAAATCGTACCGAAGTTTTTTTATACAATATGTCCCTTTTATTCCGTCCAAGTTTGTGGTGAGCTATTCTAAGGAAAAGATGTATATTTTTTTACAGGTTTTACTGTCCAAATACTTCATAAAATAAAAATATCGTTGTAACAATCAAAATAAAAGTAATAATTAAGACCTCGAATTAGGTTGGCCCTCTTATCTTCTACTAAGATTATTCTGTTTAATTTTAAATCTGCATAATGTTTTTCTTTAAATTTAGCTATCAATCTTCTAACACAACACAACAGTTATTAGCAGAAATAAAAAAACCTAAGAATCCTTATAATCATTATATCGTACTTGGCCGTAATCTGCACCCCCGTTCGTGCATTGCCAGTCGGGGAAAAATTTTGATGTAGCTAAAAAGATAAAAATCACTCCTGGATACTGCTATTTTTATTACGCAATATTTAAGCATTTTATGAATATCCTTGCCCTTAATTATTGCTGTTCGAAGTGCTAATGAATTTTTAATTTATCATTAGCTGGCAATAGTACAAATTTATCGTTAAACACTCTGCTGTAACCCGCTAAAATGTGGAGATCTGGAGAATCTCAAAGCATTTATCCACTTCTCAACCCTTAACCTATTCTTGTCGTGAATGTGTATTATTGTCTGTGTCACTTCACTGTCCTCAAATTTCTCCACGTTCCCTGCTCCTCCGCCAACCCCTTCTCTTCTCGATGTAGCCCCTGTCCGTTTCTTCGTCGCCCTCTCCAGTATTCTTTTCTTTTTCTATTCTCTCTCGCCCGCCGCCGTTTTTTCGCCCCCACACCACGGGGAGGGCGGGCGGTTCGGCGGGTGGACGAAGATGTGGAGGCTGGCTTCGGCTCAAATGAGAACGAGATATATTCCTCGCTCCCTCATTTCGACAAACATACCGACACGCCATTCAACCTGTCTCCCTCTTCGGCCTATTTGCCTTTAACGCTGCCAGCGTTTCCTCTCCCACGCACTCCACCCCAGCCTCCTCCCCTGAGCCCTCCTCGTATCCGTAACTCACCCCTGTTCCCTCACCGAGGCCTTCGGCCCTTCGACCGAACCGAACCATCTCCCACTCCCAGGTTCCCGTAGCAGCGTATCCACACCCCACCGGTCCCGATCTTCCGCCTCCTTCCCCTCCCTTAAGTATCCATAGCCGTCGGCCTTCCCTCCTCCATCAAGCCTTCCGCCTTCCCACCCAAACTCCCTAACCCAACACCGCCGATTCCCCCCTGACCCACCAACCGACCCACCCCCCACTCCTCCCGTCGCCTCCCCTTTCTCACTTTCCAGGGCTTTCCTCGAGATTCCCGGAGGATTTTCCACGCGCAAGGTTGCGCCGCCTTCGCCGCGCCTCGACGAAACATGCGACGTGAGTTATGGTTCCCTTTTACGGCCGCCCCGAGGTCGGTGGAATTTTTCACTTCCCTCGCCGCTAAAAAAAAATGAAATAATAAAAATTCGCTCTCGCACGCAGATGAAGGATTGCCTTTCCCTTTCCCTCTCTTTTTTTTATTCACTTAAAATTTTTTTTTACGAGGAATTATATTTTTTGAGGCCATCGTCGTTTACTTTAATTACAGGTGTGCGTAACTAACGACGCATTTATGATTTAAGGGGTTGTTTCGGGGAGAAATTAATTGAGATTTTTTTTCCTTCGGATGAACTGGGGAAACGAACTCGCGCCTCTGTTGTCCGGAGCAAACTAGGGTCAGTATAAGCGAAAAATGAAGATGGATGATGCAAGAGGAGATATACAGTACTTAAAGGTGCAGAACTACTACCGCGGCGGGTGAGTTGGTTTTATCCACCTCGAGTACCTAAAGTCTCATTTTTCTGCCCACTGAAGTTCCCGCAGCTATGCGAGCAGTGGATGGAGGAAGCCCAGAGCACAAATCTCAACGGCTCCAGCATTGTGATGGCAAATGATTTCTTGGAATTCCCGTTGATAATTGGATTTTGGAAGAAGAATTACATAGCGGGAAAGTGGTCCAGAGCGGCGATTCTCGATTTTTGTAGGCTACGAAGAAAACCTTTAATTTAAAAAAAACAGTACAAACATAATTGGAGCAAATTATTTCTTATTTTATCAAGATTGATAATTGTGCCTACATAAAACTTCTTCGTCCGCCAAACGATGCACCTCAAGAGATACAAGTATCACTGTTAATGATCCGAATTAGCTGAGGGTGTATGGGTTCCTGCAATGCGTCTGAATAGGGTAAGGGTTAAGAAGTGAATTGATGCTTTGACATTTTCCGGATCTCCATATTTATGCAGGTTGCACACGGGTATTTAACGATAAATTTGCACTAGTGTCAGCTAGTTATAAATTTAAAACGCATTAGCACTTCTAACGGCAATAATTAAGGGCAAGAATATTCATAAAAGGGACTCGGAAATAGAGTCAGAATATATGAGTTCTGGTTACAGCATATTGTTAGAGGAAAATAGGGATTATAATGCAACCATTTCAGAGAGTCAAAATCATTCGCCTTGGTCGAGATTCGAACCCGGATCCCTCGATATCCGGCCGAGAGCTTTAACCAATTAAGCTACCGAGACGTCCTCTTACACTCTGAAATTTTGGGGCTTTAAAGGAACAAGATGTTATGACGAAATACCGTACATACATGGGTTCGAATCCCGGTCAAGGCGAATGATTTTTACTCTCTGAAGTGGTTGCATTATAATGCACACATAGCGGGTGACTCCGTTAAAGTTGCTGTTACAGTTTCTTGAAAATAGGGATGTTACATGTTACTGTTTTCTCATTTCTTTATACTCTTTATTAGATAGATTACTCTTACAAAGATAATTTGGAGTTCTATATATATACGTTAGGTTAAAGGGAGTAAATCGACCCACTGTTGTATGCATTTGGTTTATCGGATACTTTTATATTCATTGATTGTTAAAAATTGAGCGTTTATTTTTTAAACAATCGCTAAAGATTCTGCATATTCGGGTTTTCACCGCGTTGTTGTTTGAAGCCGACAACAGTTTCGCCGAAGTTGCATCCGGCGTTTTCAGGTCAAAGAGCATCTTCGACCTGAAGACGCCGGATGCAACTTCGGCGAAACTGTTGTGGGCTTCAAACAACAACGCGGTGAAAACCCGAATATGCAGAATTCTTCAAGCCACCGCCGCGAAAATCTACGCAGCCAATCACTAAAGATATTTTTGTCACGTGTTTTTAAGATGATCATCCACACAAACTATTGAGAAACACTGTGCAATAACATTCACGCGTTTTTGAAGTGTCTCTAATTTACCCCATCCATATTTTGCCCATTTTTAAGAGTACGACTGGGGTTGATTCTTCCCATATTATTCACGCGTCGTTGCAATTTTTTAGTTTTACTGTCACATATTTTTCTGAAATATTCTTAGAGATTCACGGTCTTTTATAATTTCTTAGGATATCATTGTTTATGGTAGTTGTGCCATATATTTTGAGAGTAAACGCTCATCTATGAAAGAATTGCCAACCTATTAGAGGATTTATTTTGAATGATAAATATTACCCTCTTAGATATCCTTATTTGAATTCGAATCGGTATAATAGGTATCCCTCCAAATATCTCGCGGATGTGGGATAAAAACAATCAGTACCACCATGAATTATCCTGGCAGCATTTGCGGCACATTTCATTCACATGACCTTTTTGATTGACTAGTTGAAAGATAGGGGACTTTATTTAAGGAATCATTTTCTCCGTCCGTTTCATTTGAAATTTGCATCACCTTCCTTTGATGAAAACGGTCTTCCCTTTTTTGGGTTGGTACAGTCCAACACAATCGTATTGCATTGATTTTTGTTCGCGAGGTAGATCGTATTAGCCTCGAATCAATTTCTTGCGTGATCCGTAAGGGAATGAGCCACTTAAATGTATGCTGATGTTTCTTGCTGCTAATAATATTTTATGATGTTGTGAAATTTAAAACTTTAAACATTTTCGACAATACCGCTACTCTGGCATATAATATCAGGTTAGCTGACGTATTCATTCGTGATTTTTTAAGAGTGGCGTGGAAGAAATATTTTGCTCTCAATGCTGTTGAAAGCGCCCCCGCTGTTCGTCTCTACGGATATGCCAAAATTAGTAAGAGACGCCATAAATCAGGGCGGTAAAAACAGTCGTTGATCACATATCCTCTGATGGGGACAGTGCACATTGTTTCGAATATTTTTAAACAAAATGGTTAATTTATCAGGCCCTCGAAAGTGTCATCGCATCGTTTTGCGTTTCGGCTCCGCGCGCGCCATTTACAACCGTCTGCCACCCTCTACCACGCGGTCCAGCGTGATGCGACCAAAATGGTCAACGCAATATTTCAAAAACATTCGGCCGTCCGGGGGATTTTGTGGCGACATCCTCCTCTTCCCCCAACCCCTCCCCACTAACCCTGGGACGCGCAGCGGACGGGGGTTGTCCGGGCTTTTTGAGTGTGGCGAAAAATCCGCGGGAAAAACAAAAAGCGAAGCCCCAAACGTCCGCTGCCACCTCTAATGTCTTCCCACTCATTCATCTCCAGTCGCATGTCTGTCCAACCGCCGCGTCCCCCAAAAATCCAGCTGTTTTCCTCGCCCCCATCCCTCCCGTCCTCACGGCCAACCAAACTCCCGCCCTCTCGTCCGGACCTCCCTCTCTGTCCGTGACGCGCGCCGATTCGGCCTCCTCACCGGGCTAATTCCCTCTCCCTTCCGCACACAAAGTCTCTCTCCCTCTCTCTCAATGCTCTTCGGACATCCGTGCCATGCCCATTCCCTTTCTTGCACTGATTTGAGGAACGCAGCGGTTGCCTATCGCGTCAACCAGGACTGGTTTGCGGTTCCCTTAAAACCACGCCACCGCCCCTAGGTTTCAGAATGCTCGTCAGTCACTGCACTGAACCACTCCCATTCCTCTTCCTGCCCGAACGGCATCGTCGCCACATTGCACCCACGACCTCTATTTCCCCTCCCTCGAACATACTCCCTCTCGCCTTGTGCCGATACCATCATTTAGGGTGTGCCACTTTCATTTCAACCACTCGGTCTCTACTATTAAATATTTATGGTATTTTTACCCTGCATAATGGTATAAATTATTTTATAAATTCCCTTGCATTTACTCCGTCCACGAGGAGAATTCATCGCCATTCCTGATGATTGGGTCATATCTGAAGAAAATTCAACCATTCGTCCGCTTTACGTCGGCGAGAAATATATAAATGGATTCTGAAGTCTGATGACCCTACTCATCATTTGAATTTGTTAATATAAATTTGTTATTAAGCACTCCCAGATATTTTTATCGGAAGTTGTTGATATAAAACAAAGAGAATTGTCCAAACGAATTCTGAACGAGAGGTTTTTATAGTTGAGGATATTTTCGGTTGGTTTAAAAAGGGAGTGAATACTTAAATATTTTTGTGAGGTCGTTAAAAAGTTGAAATTGTTTCATATTATTCCTCCCAATGTGTAATAATTAGATTGTTTAATGAGGAATTTTGAACTAACAATGAAACGTTATCAGTCATTATAATTATTACTCATAATAAAAGCGTGGGAGCATGGCTTAACAATGTAATTTTTACATAATAATTAGATTTTTTGATGTATAAAACGATAGAGTACTGGTCCTTAAATTGTTTTTAAAATGTATGAATGTCCTTTCTTATTTTAAACTAAGGCTGGGTAGAGAAATTTTGATATTTAATTAGAATTGGATTAGATAGTTAGGATTAGAACATAAATCTTTCTGAGGAAATGTCAGCAATATAATGTGGCCAGTTATCTATAATTTTAATGATAAGTCTATCTTAGTAAAATCTTGGTAAATGTTGATAAGTTTTATCAACTTTTATTTTTATAATTTTTAAACGAAAAACTAACATTATTTATTCAATTTCCAAATGGTATTTTAATTAGCTTTTGATAACTTCGCTTAATTAATAATTATATGAATAAACACTTGTGCCACCAGTAGTTTATTTGAAGAAAACCTCAAAAATGGAGCCAGATTTAGAGACTAGTACCGAATTTTACAACGTATTCTCCCCGCTAGGCGGACAATTACCTAGCTGGAAAATATCGCCGCCATATAATGACGTCACGTTGCACCCGAACTTCCCCTGTTAGTAATTTCGCAGGATGTGCTCACCAAAGGGCGATTGTTTGAATTCGCCACGCCCGCGGCCGACATGGCGCATGGTCATTATTTTGGCTTGCACTGATCGTGGAAAAAATATGAAGCAAGCGAATGAATTTTTCATAGATCAGTAGAACGTAGCTAAAAGGTCACGGTATCAACCCGAAGGCTGATTTTCATTTTCCTAATTGAGGTTAAAAAATTGCAGGCGGACTGAATGAATTGGCTGGATTACAAGGAGTGTCTGCAAATTCCGTGCTATCTGCGATGGGGTAGAGCTGAGGCTAACAAGGTGAAATGAAAAATGGACTGATTTTTTACGGACCCGCTGAAGTTGGGAATGGGCTATAAAGGGAAAGAGAACAAAGCCATTGGAGTTTTGAAGTGGGTGGTAATCCTACAGATTGCATTCGAGGAGTGAATAACGGGATAAACTCAGAAGGGAGGGATGCAAACGGAATTGTCAGTATGTATCACGGGGAAAATCACTAATAACTAAAAATTTAACTCCACAAAGTTTTAATTTAAAAAAGCCGAGGAACAAACATAACGTTTTGGTTTATATATATATATATATATATATATATATATATATATATATAAATCTAAGTAACATCTAACTACCTAATAATGGCTGTAATGATTAAGGCATGTCTTACACCTGACCTTATTTTAACTGTCTATACTAATTATTAAACTTGGAATGAGAATCAGGGGTGAAATTCGAGTTGGTCAAGTGTGGCAAAATACCTAAAGCCATTATTTTACGTAAAGTTAATAACTTCCATCTTATCTATTCTATCCATCACCTTAATATCTACAAACCCTGACATAACCTACTTCAAATAAATTTTTAGCGTCAGATTGACTTCTTGTATAGTCTAATTACTATATTTTTGTGGCCAGTATTTTTCTCTGACATTCTCATTAATTCCAGTTCTTGTATCATTTTTTTTTTTAAATTTGTATAGTTTTAAATTAATTGAGATTGCACTTAGTTGGCCATATGACGAAACAAAAAATGCTGAATACAACTACACAAATGGAGTTGTTTATATATAATTTATGTGATTTATGTGTTGAACTTTGAAAATTGAAAATTAATAGTCAATATGGTTTAGTCCTGCAAAAATTATGGAATCAATTGCGTAAAAATTGAATTAATAATGAAATATATTCACAAAATTTAAATATTCGATCTTACAGTCTTCTAGTAGGCAAAGGTATAATTTGTGTAATCTTTGTTGAGAACGCAGGGCTTCTTTTGTATATTTAACATTAAGATTAAGGCCTGAATTGAGTTAACAATTGCAACTGAAATATTTGAAGTGTGATAGTAGCCAATATCCAATGAAAATATTTTTCCCGCGTGCTGAAACGTTTTTCCAAAGATATCAATTGGTATGAAATAAGAGTAATTACCTTTGATGGAATAAAGGTAAGTATAATAATGTAATGGGTTATTATGATAATATAATAATATAGGTTACCATAAAATCTTAAGTTTTGGAAATGGAAACAGTAAGCGAATATCATAAACCGCAATATTAGCTCAACAAAGCTTAATTTTTGCACGCTCTTTGTTTCTCCATATTTTACGGAGGTTATCGAAAAAATATTCCTTTATATTATGAAACTTATCTTAGTGATACTAATTAGATTATATGTAAATTGCGACGTCAGCCTTAACTTTTAAACGTATTTGTGTGTACTGCTAATGAGGAATAATTCCGTGCCCTCTGCTGATAGATGAAACTGGTTCTTCTGCTAAATCCTTTAATTCCATGTAGGTAATTAAATTTCTCATCTACAATGCAAAGAAACCCTGGATTCCACGTCACGTAAGGTACGCCGTCAATAGCATCTGGAGTAATAGAGAGGAATACGGGAAAAGAGTGGATAAGAGTTGAATTGCTTGAAGCGGAAAATGAAAGGGTACAAGATCATCAAATTATTATTATAAAAAATTATGTTTATATCATTTTTCTAATCAGAATCTTTCGTGTTCTTTCGCTTTCACCAGGAAGAAATTGAGTTTTAAAATCTTTCCTAAAATCTCATTCTCCTGTTATGTCTTTTGCACACGGGATTGATATTTCTTTTTGGTATCAATATTTAAAATGGCAATACCAAGCACAAAGCATTTAGTAGTAACTAAGCTGTTTCAATATTTCCTCTTACTTTACTTTCAATTATGTACATTTTTACTATCAGTTTTGGAATATATAAGTATCCAATAATCTAGTTAGTTTTCTGTAACTGAAAGCAGTTTTCGCCGGATCCCTACCGTATAATCATGACAAAATATTAATAAATTCAATAAAAATTGAAATGTTCTTCGTTCTTAGAAAAAATTGTATTATAATGTCAGTTTTTAGTTTCATGAAACCATATTCCCTTGCATGCGAAGGATTTATCACTATTCTCAGATACTTATTTAGCAGGGTCTCATATTTCTCGAGGAATGTTCGACTTAGTAGATTTCAAATCTTGCGTAATTTGTCTTCTTCCATCAAAAGATCCTCTTTGAGATTGGAATCTAATTGCCATTTGTCACGCTTAGGCAGTATATTTCGAGTGTTGTGCTAGTGAGAAACCGTCTTCGTCGTTTGATCATCCGTAAACTACATTTGGTCGGAAAAAATTTTAATGTAACTATAGACCATGAAATCATAATAGAATTTTTGAACCAGGAAAATAGGGTAATTTCATGTTGAAGTGTGAGCAATATGTCCCTTTAAAGTGTCAGGCATTCAAACTTCTGGTAATTATTTTTCTGCGTTTGCACCAAGAATTCTTTAATCTAATGAATGATTATTTGCATATGTAACATGGAGTTTACATAACATAATTCTTCATATAAGAGAAATGTGGAGAAATATTTGGTGGAGTTTTTTTTTTAATCGGTCTTTAGTGTATTGTTTTGGAACAGTCTCATTTACTTTTCGTAGTTCCTAACTTTTGTGATTTGGAATTCGTACTTGATGAAGTGGATATTTAAGGCACGACTGTGCACGTGAATAACCTTGATGAAATAATGGGTTAATAATGTAATTAAGCGTTGCCATAAATGCTATTAGATGTGACAACTAAATTTTAGTTGCGTTATGAGGATCCGTGATGACACAGTGATCATCTTTTTTCCGCAACACGGAATTATTTCTATTTTATTTTTCTCCCTTACTCCGGTATAATAATCGTTATTGTAAACCTTGAATGGCACATCTCTCTCTCGTAGTATCTGTAATATTTTGAGTGGTGATAAAATTACGGAGCAATTAGGTTTACCTAATGAGTGTGGTCTTAATGGCTGGAAATTTGGGGATCGGAGTCGAAATCCAGTCTCTTTGTGATGAGTTTGAGTCATGATAATAATGCAATTTCCTGCTGAAAGTCGTAATTTTAAGTTTAGATCGTAAAAGTCGTGCGTCGTTCGGCAAAGATATCCGGACAAGTTTTCTTGCAAAATTGATTTATCTCTCTCATGCATTTATGCATATGAATTACCTACACCCAGGTATGATTCATCGTGGGGTGATTTATTTCCAATGCAAATAAGATTGCTTAACAGTGTACTAAAACTGAACCAAACGGTATTCCAAAAAAATTCAACTCATAGGCATTGATATTTGTCACGGACGTCTTAACTTAAATTGAATTTCTTTTTTGTTTATTTTAAACCCGTTTGTGCATATCTATAGCTTTTAACGCGAATGGAGCATTAATGTATTTGATGATCGCCGAAGGGAAAACGGTTCAGTTGCGATGACATAGGGTTCTATGAGCGATAGAAAGAGGAAAATTAGGTGATATTGCGAAAATATTTATTTGTTTCTCATTGTTGGCTCATGACGATGGCTCTATGAAATTTAGTATAGGAAAGCAAACCAATGGGAAAGAGTAATGTCTATATGAACTGAAAATGTCATCTATCAGTGACTAAATAATCATAATAAGATCGTATCAAATTTATGATTAGTGTCATAGCTAACGAAAGGGAGGAGTTTGTAAACAAGGAGGTAATTACCTTGGGAAGAAATAGAAATAGAGTTTCACCAAAGAAATGGTTGAAACATAGAAAACTTTAGTTTTATTGCCACAGCAGACAAAGGTGGGCGTGAAAAATTCCCGGGGACTCAAGGAAATACCACTTTGACCAAATCATGGCTAGGCAGAGAATTTGGGAGAAATTAATATATTCGCAGTTTCCTGGGAGCGGATACGGATTTAGAGCATAATTTAAAGCTAATTAGAGGGAACGTCTGCTTCAAGAGGATAGACCCAGACAGACGGATGATGAAATGAAATGTGGGATCATTTATCGCGAAAAAAATTGTGTACAAAGACGCAGAGGAAAAATTTTACTGAGGACTGGAAAACGACTTAATATTAAGAAATATGGGATAATGTTAAATGAAGTCATATCAAAAACCACAAACGAAACTTAGAGACAGTAATGGTGATATGAAAAGGAGACCACTGATTACTGAGGAGATGATTAATAATATAAGTCGTGAGAAGGAAATAGAAGAACACAGGAGGTCAATGTAGGGGTAACAGAAGAATAATTGCAGCAAGCAGCAAAGATGTTTTTGCAAGGAGGAAGTGGATAAATTTAAGCTAAATAAGAATGCTAAGAAAGGATGATTAGTCAGTTTTCATCCAAGCCTACCTTAAAATGTATACAACCAAATATTATATTTATATATGTGTGTGTAATATTTGGTAGTATACATTTTAGGGTAGTCTTTGGATTAAATCTGACTTATCCGCCTTTTTTGCATTCTTGTTCGTCTTGTGTTCGTCTTTCATGTGTTCCTATCCCTTTCCTTCATATCTATTTCTATGTAAATGAATATATTTATTTATTATCACTACGATGATACCAGAGATTGTAATAAGACCTACTTTATGTGATTTGTAATTTTATCTGATATTTCTACAAATTTGAAGAGCTTTGGAGTTGCAGTTCATTTTTAAAATGGAAGGTTGACGCATAATCATTGTTTAATGAGGAAAAATAATGTATTTTTAATACAGTTTCATCGTGCACATAATCAGTATAATTTTTAATATTGAAATCCCAAAACATCCTTGAACCTTCTCTGCTAATTGGCCGTTAATTAATTTGATTACGTCGATAATTGCATTGGTATTTGACCATTGCAATAATACCATTATTAAGGGTAGATTCAAGCAGGAATCATCAGGTTTCCAGCGAATGAGTACTTTTGACGATAGTAGCAAGCTTCACATTCATTTTATTGGTATTAATATTATCAAGAATATTCAATAAAAATATAATATAAATAATTTAGGATAATTCAAATAACTTTTGATGATATTTTCCAGCATTAAACCAACGAGGAAGGTTTCTTATAGTTTAGTGAAGGGCGCTCATAATTTTAAAGCCATCTTTATTGTTTTTTGTAGTTATTATTTTAAATTTAAAAAACGGTTAATATGAAGCGAAGATATAGAGAAGAATATTGAAGCCTTTAAATAAATCGATTTAATATCACATCAAAGCTACGGATAAGTATTGAGCTGCTAAAGTTCTTAAGAAAAACAAGGTAGGAATCTTATCACAAATAAAATATATTTTGATGATATTTTCCTAGCCAAAGGAGGACTGTGGAAGTGTATGTTGGTTGTACCAGTGGTTCTTCGATTTTATTTTTCTATTGTGAGACAACGAACCAGAATTCATAGTTCTCAATAGTTCTCCTTAGTCGTGAGCACAAGTATATTTGCTCGGTTTCGAATTCCTTCCTTTTTTTCGAGTAGGATTGAGAAATTGAAAACGAAGTCGGAAATGGGCAGAATTTGTGGCAAAAGACGGAGCGGGCGCAAAATGGGGTGAATAGTAACCTGAGAAACGCGATAAAAATTGGAAGTGACGGCGTAAACGCCGTTGAAAAGGGGAATCAAATGAAGACGGGTTGGTAGAAATGACGGGAAAGGAGATGATGCGGGTGAATTTCGGCTCGGAATTTCAGAATGGTGATGTGCCGGTAGGAAAGTGGGATAAAGAGCTGCACAAGAGAAGGAGCGAGCGGGATGGGGATGAAGGAGAATTGAAACGGAAGGGCCACGTGAACGTGGGGAGAGAGAGGAGATGGAAGAGCGAAAGGAGGAGAGCGAAGCAGTGGAAGAGGAGACTTGTGAAAGGGATGAGGGAGAATGAAAACTTGGGAGGATAGGAAGAGTGGCCACTAAAAGGAGGAGCGATCACGTGCTGGCTGAGGGAAATTGGGCGAAGTGAAAAGAGAGAGATGCGGGAGAGCTAGGCGTTTTAAATTTTTGAAAAGACGTTTCTCCTTTTTTTTCACCCTTGAAATATTTAAACATGAAGCACAAAAATCCTTGCCGTCGTATTTTTTTCATCTGAAACATTGCTTTATTTTTTTCCTCTCCCAAAGTTGGGATCAGGTGGCGTTTTTATGACGGGTGTACTTACCCTTAAGTGCATTTCGGGACTATCCTTAGGCAAGGCTTCTTCTGGATTCCTAGCCTTCGAATCGATCGAGACAAATTTCCACCGTGATATACATATTATTTTTGAGAAAAAATGAGTGCTTCCATTGTTTTTTTAAACAAAATTGGACATGCCAGATTTGCAATGCAACAATTTCAGAGAGTAAAAATCATTCGCCTTGACCGTTAACGGAGTCATCCGCTACGTGTGCATTACAATGCATGATGCAATGATTTTTACTCTCTGAAATTGTAGCATTGTAATGCACACGTAGCGGATGACTCCATTAAAGTTACTGTTGCGGCATCTCCCGCAGTTTCTTTGAAATATGTCAGATTTGGATATTTTATCATTTTTAAGATTTTGTAAGTTTAAGGTGAATGTGACAACGCTGAAAAAGTGTAACAAAATAATTTTAAAAATACTGGCAGTAGTAGTATTATCAGTAGTACTTTGAAGGGAAGTGTCCAAGAGCTGGAATCATTTGCGCCATTAAGGATGGATGGGGAATGAGGAAGGATAGAGAGAAACCCTGCGTCGGCATAAGAGTACTCTTAGCGAAAGGCGCCAAGGGGTGCGTAGTTTAACGTCCCATCCAAATGCGTACTCACTGAAAGTGATCTCCATAAAGTACTTCAAGTAGGGATCAGGATGACATTGAGTATAAGTCAAAATTAATGGGCAACTTGTTTTTTTAAGGAAATTTTCTGAGGGAATAATTGACATAAGAAGATTATAAGGTACCGTTATAAATTTTAATTCTTTCCTTTAGCATTTTTTAACTTTCCTTTACCTGTAGTTACAAGTTTTATTTATTTACAACGTTTTTTGAAATGACCTCAAAAATACACGCAATATGTATGATCGATCAAAACCGTTTTCAGAATTTTAGTAAGCTAATAAGTCAATTTGCTTACAAGTCAATTTTTTTTCAAATTTGGGTTAGTCCAAAATCAATTTTTTTTTTCTAATTATTAAGTGTTTCACTCCGATAACTTC
Organism: Hetaerina titia; assembly: GCA_037158775.1. Classification (NCBI taxonomy): domain Eukaryota; kingdom Metazoa; phylum Arthropoda; class Insecta; order Odonata; family Calopterygidae; genus Hetaerina; species Hetaerina titia. The sequence goes on from CM073770.1 coordinate 80,693,464, forward strand.
GCGCTTGGTCACTCAGTGGCACCAAATTTAATCCAACAAAGTTTTTTGAAATAACACAAGGAAATGTATATATTTAATGAAAATCAGCTTACGGCAAAGTTAGTCCAAGTAGTCACAGGTACGACTGTGGCTATGTTTTAACTTGAAAAATGATTATATATGAAGCAATAGAAAACTGGTAAATATAAGTAATTAATAGGGTGGATTTAAATTCCTTTATTTTGCATTAAATAGACATGCATTGAACATTTATATTACTGATTACACCTGCGTCTTTTCGACGGGATATTGAAAATTATGAAAAATGTTTTAAATTGTAACTTTACAAAATTCGCCACCAGCCAAAATTTGTTTGAAGTTATTACATAAACAAAGGCTAGTTTCAAATTTATAAATATTTATTGTCATGTAACCTTTTTTCTCACTATTTTGCCTTTTTTACACGTTATGATGTGATTGTGATTTTGAATTAGACGTTAAACAAAGAAGTAAATAGCAAACCTTCATTTTGTGCCTAAAAACGCTAATGATTAAACTTTTAAAATGAGTTATTCAAAATATAAAAGAAAAATTAATTTAGTTCAGCGGGCGAAGTGATTGTTTCTTTGAAAACCACCCGAGGTAGAACAAAATTAAGCATAGAATGTAATCCTGAATGTATATGAAAAACGTTTAATGGAATACTATATATTTGGAGCAGCTGCAAGACTATGAAATTTTAAAAAAATAATGAAATATTTATAAATGGTATTATAAACTGGCAATGTAGACACGGCTGGATTAAGCGATCACTTTAAATTCATTGTAGGAAATGATTCTGCTAACAATTTATGAATTTTTTTAATTAATTTCTGTTCAAACGCCATTAGTTAATTCGAATTAGACGTACAATTACATGAATTTGGGTGAAAAATTAGCAATCAAAATTATAATAGGAAAAACCTAATGTTCTTTCCATTTTTGAATTGTGTTTGTACTTTGAGTTCCTACTTTTTCTAATTAAATGACACACAAGAGGAAGTTATAGCTAAATGCACCTGTGACAACATTGCAGACAAAATTATTTTAATTGATATATATGACATATTTAATTGTTTGGACCATCGCGGTGCGACCATGAGACATTTTTTAAGTTTTGTTCTTCAAATTTGCCATTAACTCTTTCAAGGCATTCGATACCATTTTCCATTCTTATTCATCTATTCATCTCATGCAAAATAATCAAAATTCAATCACAGTGGCTGAGTGAGTTTAACCCCGGCATTCCTAGAATATTGGCATACTTTCGGCTCTCGTTCTATCATTTCGATGTTCATTCTGTATGTAATGAACGGTTCGGAGACCTCAGCTCTGCAGGCAACTCAAATTTGGTGCAGCTATTGAGCCTAGTGTTTTTTTTCCAAAAATTGCGACCCTTTCGGCTTTTATCGTGTTTCATCCAGTTTTGTAGAAAAAACGCAGTAAAAAGTCTCTCTTAAGGCATGAGGATGTACTCATTAACATGTATAGGTGCACTTATATTATTAAATATATTAGTTATAGGCTGGTATAAAAATATATTAGTTGTTACTAATATTTATTTATATTAATATACATTTAAAAAAAGAATTGAGACTTAAGTGATACGTAGTCATCATTTCAATTCTCTCGACAACTTACTTCATTTTTGTCAAGGCTCTTTATTATGCCGTTTTTATTTTTTATTCCATGTATTTCCCTGCATTTTTTTTATCTGCCTGCATCCTGCATTTGAATTATCTATTATCGATCTCGGAACGTTATCGTTTCTTACAATAGCTATGGTTCCTCTGTTCATGCCTCGTTTTAGTATTTAAAAAAAAAAAACTACTTAACTCCATCTTCGAATCTTTGCGACGAAAAATCGCTCATTATTTATTCACATTTTTCACTATGGAACAGATAGTTATTTTATTTTGTGACAAAGTTCAATGAAAGTATTACATTGTAAAAATAAAAAGCTAGGGGACCTAAGCTTCCTAATGTTAAGTTCATAGAATATATTTGTGTTTAAATAGTGTTTAGAAGGTAAAGAAGCGCATCATTTTCATCTTGCCTAAAATAATCTCTCATCTTACATAAGTAATAACTCCTTGAATATCTGTTCATTAATTCAGTCTATGGATATTCTAGTTCTTGAAAAGGGTTTAATTACCTATCTAGGTACCAATGTTAACCCCAAAACGGAAAAAAATGGGGAATCTGCCTTAATTTTGTCCTTACACTGCGAAGAGTATTTAACGTCTCGTACCACGATCTAGGTCAAGATTGTAAAAAAGTATCGTATTGCCTGTACGAAGCAAAACTAATTTTTTATTGAATAGATATAAATTAAATCGTATCAATGTATAGGATGGATTATCCCGGCCGATATATAGTATTAGGATTGAGTGCCCTATTATGCGTTTGATTTTTTTTCGGCATTTTACGTACTGTATTCCCGCTGGTATTTAATTTTTAATGTTTTATGACGGCATTTCACCTAAATAAGTAATAATATAGTTTTTATAACCGAAAAAGGATATACCTGTTATTTTTCAAGATTTTATTTATCAATTTACTCTAAAATTACTCTGTGTTCGCATGCTAGTTTTTCTATAGCTTCTCAAGGGATTTTCAGCGAAATGGTTTATTTTTACCAGTCACCATTGGATAATACTAAATTGATCAATGTAAAATTGATGGATACGGTATACTAATAAACTAATGACGTATGTGCATCAGAGTGGTATGGGGGCGAATATTGAATCAGCTAGGAGATGGGGAAGCAAATTATGGAGGGGTCTGGCAATTCAAATGAAGAATGGATTCCCACAGTTTCCTCCGGCCAAACCTAGGTCATCTCTTCACGCCGTGGATCTGAATAGCAGCCTCTCATCGCCGCCTGGCTAACAGTAAACACACACATGGGGGCGCTGTGGACGTTTCGCGCGCCTCACGAACCTTTGCCGTCTGATCTCCTCGGCCATTCGGCAAATACGGGACTCAGTCATTGCCAAAGTAATCTAAATGCTATTTCAAGGACCAATCAGCTTGCGTTTGTTCTGTCCGTTAGGAATTGTTGGCTGAAGAAGCTGGACATCGCTTCCACTGAGCCGTCACATTCCTTCGTACAGCTGTTTCCATACTCAAGCCATTCCCAATAGGAAATAGCAGAATGTAATTTTATTTTCTTCCCCTTCAAATCTTGATTGATGGAAATTTTGAGAGTATATTTCCAGAATGACTCATATTTTGCGAATTAATTTTGATAAAAATGGATGATCCAATGATCATTTCCCAGGGGAACAATTCAGCATATTATGTGCACGAAAGTTACTTTATGAATGATAATGTCATAGGTTACTGCATTATATTACTGTAACTGATTAGATATTCACTACTATCTTAATTTCTTGTTATTAAGAAAGCAAACCTTCGTGAAATTTCCTTGTTTTTATCATATTTGTTTTCAATTTAATTGCTAATATACGACATCTGCTTTGGGGTACATTTTGAAGTGTGGAAATATAAAATGTAATTTTGTTCATGCGATCCAATGTAACCCACGGCATTATTAATACGAGTCGAGTATTAAGGGCAATTTAGCTCATTTCGTCAACATTTTGATGCATATATTCTTGTAATGCATCAGTGATTCATCATCGGTTTCACTATTACTCGAGAAAAATTATATGTGGTACATATATGGATGAGGATTCTGGGTGCAAATAATTTAAGAAGCTTATAATTTGAATGCTGTGTGCAATTACATTTTATGTTAAGTCTGCGTGTTATTTTTTACAGGAGGAGACAGAATTTAAAGTTTTATTCGTAGTCCTTATCCAAATTGGTGCCTTTTCCCGATGATTTCCCGCGATCATTTGTGGGGGCACGTTTTAAGTTTCGATCAATGCCAGGAGCTGAGATTTTGCATGCTAATAATATGAAATCGTAATGTGATTTGCCAAAAGATATGAACTCTTTTCTTCTCTGATATTAATGCCTTTCCTGATGAGTGATAATAATTTAACGAATCATCAAAAAATATAGAAATTATCGTCTATAATAAAATTAATAACATTCTTTCATATTCTTTGATATTTTTTCCGCAACTTATATGAGGCAAATGTTATTGCTATGCTTTTTTAAAAGCTTTTTAAATCGCCAATAAATTTCTTTATTTTGGTGTAATGAAGAATTCTTGAAACTAACAAATCCATAAACTGGCGGGAATAAACAAGATAGATTTATAGTTGTTTTAATTCAAGTAACACAATCAGCGTATAATCCGTCTGAAGGAAAAGAAGAAACTTGACTGTAAATGATGATTGAACTCATTATTACGAAGTATTTCTCAATATTTTGATTATGTAACTAACTTTATTAAATTACTGTTACGAGATTGCGGTTAAAAATAAAATCAAAATTTGGAATTAATCTTTGTGGGAAAACTCAAAGAGTCGCAATTTTCTTTGTCTATAGTTAAATGCGTATGTTTTGGCCAAATTTTGTAAACATGGTCTTTGTGTACCATCCAATCCATTGATTGCCGTTATTGATCAATTTCTCCCACTTTTGTAGTCTTTCGACTCATTCCCTCTGCCGGCGTACGATACACATCGCATTCTCCCCTACGGAACCTCTCTCCAATTCGTCGAATTATCTCCCGTATATCTCCACGGCACTTGCATTCCCGCTTTCCCATGGTTTTCGAACAAGGGAACATATTCCGCTGTCCGTTCAGCCTTACAGTCACTTCTTGCCTTTCCTGTGCGGTTAGAGAATATACGAATCCACATAAACGCCTGCGTCGTACTTGAACGCAGTGTGTGTTTGGTGTGTAATGGACGGCCATTGTTTGCTTTTACTGTTACTTCGCATACGATTATTTCTTAGGCTGCCATAACCTCGTGGGTTTAGGTTTTCGCTGGCTGACACTCTTTGGAAACATGACCGAGTACTTTACATAAGCAATTTTTTATGTGCTTACCATTTCACTAATTTCGATTGTATTACATTTTGTCACATTTAATAGACCAATGTACCTCTCATTCGCACCAAACTCCATCATATTTTTAGGGTAATCATTCCATATACAAGGCCAAGACTAATTCTTAAGATAGCGCCCGGTTTATACTTTCATCGTTATCATGTTTTGTTTACTGCCGCGTTATCCTATCATACGATAGCGATGATGTAGTGAATAGCGTACTAAATTTTTTTATCCAGTCCTGGTTCGTAAAGCTCTGCATTCCTCTCTGGTTTGTGAAATTACTTACTACTGAAAAATAAGATGGAATACAAGAAGGATGCTTTTTTTGGTTATTATCATTGCTTTTTCAAATTATTTTTGCTCGGTTTAGTCTATCAGGAGGAGGTACGCATGCTATCAGCTTCTTTTAGCTCACAGGATGGTCGTATGATTATCTAGCTAATTTCTTAAACTTTGGAATTATTCCCTAAATTTTGTATTCAAACGTAGTTACTTTCTTATTCTATTTGACAGGCTTTATTATGTATTTTTGTCCTTATATACACCAAAGCAGTATCAATATATGTACTTCATCAGGTTGAAAATATTACTGATAAATTATTACACTCTACGCACAAGTAAAATATTTCGGCATACTATATTTAGTGCTAGAGTTTTTACGAAGTTTGCCAATTCATTGAACCTCAATGATAAAGTGTAGCTCGTAAAGAAAAAAACAGTTGAAATTGAACAACATTTTGCTGAGAGTCAATCCGATGTGCAATAGATAAAGTTATTATCCATCTTTGGTCCGCATTTCCAGGGAAAAGGAAAATTTCCCTGCGTAAGCGGTTGCCATTTTTTAATCCTAGAACTTTTGATAGTCATATGATAGCGTTACGACAGTGATAGTCATACAAAGCGTTAGTTATACGAAACTGAGATGAAGGAGAGACGGTGAGAGTATTTCGCAAAAGAACGAAAACCAAAGGAGAAATGTTGCTAAATATTGAGCGCAACATCCGCCTACCGGCCGCATGCACGATATTGTGCTCATTCGGAGCCACAACGTTGGCCATAATCTTTCGCTTACCCGTGATCAGTTCTGGGAGAAGAAAAGAAAGTAGCTATACTTTTTCCACCTATTTATTTTTACGTCGAAACTAAAGCTCCGAAAAAATGGATCGCCGAAAGCTGGCAGGGGTTGAAAAGGGAAATGACGTTCGCGCGGCTGGTGCCCGGAGATATCAATTGTCGAGAGAGGGGAAGCGGGATATATTTTTTTTCCTTGTTCGGGGACAGGATTGCCTACAGCGAATGTGCTGGTGGCGAGTGGGAAGGGGAAGGTTGGAGATTGTCAAGGAGGCGTAAAAGGGGTTGTAATTCTACGATAAAAGCTCTTTTTCTTTCGCCCGCCCCTACTCGACCTTCAGCTTCCCCCGACGACCCCAGGGTTCCACTTTGCTCCTGCACCCCACCTGAGAGTCTCTCTAAGGTTTTACCGTGTCAACCGCCCTCAGGGTACTACCTTTACCAAAACCCTGAACCCTTCCCCTCGACGATTATCGTCCGTCGCGAGAACGGAATGCCGTCCTATTGAAACCATTAGGCCGGCAACAAACGAGTTGGAACCGGCTGAAACGAGCCCCAGGGAGCAAGCTTATTTGAAGCGAATGCAAAAGTATGAACTGAACGTAGAAAAGGTGAAAGGAGCACCACTTACGTGGATTGAGTTGGTGTAATGGCCCATAGTGGCAGGGAAGATAAATTTTGAATAGTGAGGTTGGTGAGTCAGTCCAGTTTGGCTTTATTCAGACATTAGCATTATATGGCCTTGGGGCTTTTTACGGGTAATTTGCAGGTTCCAAGAATGGCATCGGAGAATTTTCGTTATAAATCCCTGATATTGGACATTTTTGTTTGGGCCGTATCTTTTGTTTGCTTTCTAGATACTAAATTTGACTTGATAAACCTAATGCATAACGTATTAATATGCGTACAGACTACACTATATATTTTATTAATCAGCAGAAGATTCTACATGTTTACAGCAAAAATCAACTAAAAGAAAATTTGCAGATGTAATTTTTTTTACAGTGTTTTCAATGTTATTTATGGTTTTCCAATTACGTTATCAGGATATTTCCGTCCATTTCACTTTTTCCATTCTTCTCCACAACCCCATTGTCAAAAGACTCCAATCTACGCTTATCCTCTGTTACGCTCCTTCTATATGGAGCGAATTTTTGTCCGGTGGGGGAACGTGTTCGTTGCGGCAGGAGGATAAGTGTAGATTGGATGCTTTTGAAATGCTGGCGAAGAGAATAATAAAAATAGTAAGATCGACGGAGGGAAAACAAACGAGAGAGTACAAGCTTTGGTAGAGGAGGAGAGGAGGGGTTGTTAGGAGAATATCAAAGGACGCAAAAATGTGGATATTTCCACTGTTTTGCCCCAAAAGAAAATAAGGAAGTTTTGATTGGCGATGAAATGTTGAAGACCGCGATTGAGGGGAGAGCTTCGGCAGGCATGTTAGGGGAAGGATAAGAATTTTACGGTGTGAAGGGAGACAGGAAGTGTGCGGAGTTGTAGACGGGATTATTGAAATGCAGAGTATTACAGTTTTTCTTGTTATATGAGTGAAATTCTAGAAATGTAACAGTGGTTGAGCAGCAGTGAGGTAATAGTATATGCGCCCTTGAGAAATAAATTAAATGCTATGTGTAAATTTGAGAAATCACATTAAAGTTGTTGAACCCATGATCGGGTAGTTGACTCTATATGGAACATTTTATTAATGTTTCATCAAAGTTAAGATGGTTAATCAGGCCGTTAAAAACCGATATTTGATATTCATTGTTAAAATTAAGAATCAAGAAGTGGAATGATTTTGAGAAGGAATTTTTCAATAGCGAGAAGTTAATTTGTTTTCAATAATTCATTAGTCAATAGTGATCACCATAAAATACAGCATGGAAGTGATGTAATCTTTCCTGATTGCACATTTAGTATTCCAGGAATATATTTCACCTTTTATTTTTTCTTAGTCTTTCCCAGGAAAAATGTAATCCAGAGAAGTCTTTATTGCAAATCTTTTAAATATTTCCGGTTGTCCTTGGAGAACGGTCGCCAGCCATCTCTCTCCTGTTGAAATGAGCTTAGTAAATAGACTCACAAAATTATTCTAAAGAAGTTTTTTCAGTGTTTCTCGTAGTCAGCAAACAGCCAGCGGTAAACGCGAGGCAAATTTTCCAGCAGGCCAACTACTCACTCTGTTAATTTACGCCTGTGGCTTGTACCCACTCCTTCGCCTGGGAAGAATGCAGAAAAAATATAGAACTGCTCAGCTGGTAACTTACCGGCAGAGCTGCAATGGAGTCCGCTTTATCACTTGAAGAATTGGTAATAAAGAGAGCACCTATTGACGGTATGAGAGCAATCAGGTTCTTGTATTTTTAAATTATGGCCTCCTTGGCAAGGACAAGTTACGAACTTTCCCAGATGTTACGTTAAACTTAATGTCACGTACCGGAGGAAAATAGTATGATAAAGGAAATGATATAGTGCGTTATCATCAAGTGAATTAGCTGAAAATAATTATATTTTAATGATATTAATAGAAAATGATCATGTTTCTTAATTAATTAATTTTCTTTTCGAATTTTTCAAATATATGAAATGATGTTAGTAGAGCCCATTTTACTGTATATGTAAATACAAAGTATTTCAATTTAATAATACTTGAGAAGTATTTGTGTATTTTTAAACCATTTTCGAGGGTAATTATCATTTACTAAGCTTTAAAATTCTTTATTTGACCCGAGTTCTTAGATTATTATCGGTTCTCTTCAACGCCATAATGCGAAAGATTAAAATATAATGTTATATCAGTTGAAGCATGCATATGTTTCTTGTCTATTTATTGTATTAATGAAGTTGAAAAACATAAAGGAATAGAGGGTGACATGAAGGCATTTACAAACGTCTCCCTTATTTTTGTACAGTTAAACCAAAGCAAATATATCCGTTTATCATTTAGTACACACTGAGATATGTATGAATTAGTAAGTTACATTGGTAACAACATCATGCGCAGTTTTGATGTCAGCTTGCGCATGTATCCACTTCTGCTTGAAGTCGTTTTCAGGGTGTTTGCCACGATGTTTTAGGTTATTAAAGGTTAAAAAAATGTAGCAATTTAATTTTTCCACTTAAAAAAATTTTCCAGACTTTTTTCTGTCGTTTTGGACGATAATGTATTATTTTTTAATGGTGTAATTATTAAAGTTCAAACAAATATTTCTTTTGAGTTGTTCATATCTCTATTTTTTCAGTTGTAGTGCTTATGTTTGGGAGATGGAAAATTCTCCTTTGTGTTGACGACCAGCTCTGATTATAGTCGTATATACAATTATACTTCTATGCATTATATATATATATATATATATATATATATATATATATATATATATATATATATATATATATATATATATTCCAGAATATTTTACATGTAAAACTTGGGTTGTTCTGCGTGCTTAAAGTTTGGATTATAAAAACATCAGATGCTGTCAATTATCTTTTAGTCTCGACAATCATAAGGTTTCACAGATGCGCTCTGACACAGATGGCATTGGTTAGACTTAGTGCATTATATTAGTTGAAGGTCTTGAGTTAGATACTTATAGAAATTATATCGCGTTAAGGTCAGAATTGTTCATATCCCTTAACAATGATGGAAATCTTTCTCCCTCCAAACGAATCTCGAACTATCTTGAGTAATACGGCTGTGATAGCTCATTGAAAGAGGCAGAGAATCGGCTACACGGAATACGCAAAAGAACAGGTTAGCAAAGAGAAATGCGTAAAGTTATTCAATTTTATTGAAAGCGGTGAGATGAAGTGAGGCAAAACCAAAAGAGGAATAAATAAGAATTAGTAACAAAGTCAAAGTAAAAGAAGGAAGGAAATTAAGGTTACTTGCAAAGAAGAAAGGATGTTTAACTGGAGACAAGAGAGCGTGTTTTAGAGTTGAAAGATGAGTGGGGAAAGGAAGGAGAGGGAATTGAGCGAGAGATGGGCAAATTTTGGCGTTTTTTAATCTACTTAAATCATCTTTTTCCAAAATATACAATATATTCTCTTCCTCCTTCCTTCTAATTTCATTTCCTGTCTTCCTTTCCTTTGGCTAGGCTCAGGATGTCTTCTTTCTCTATCTCTCTCCTCTCTTCTACTCCCATTCCCAACTCGGCCCATGCCGTGGTGTACGGGGGAAGGAGGAGGAAAGAGTGCTAGTGAGAGGATTGGGAGGAGGTTCGAAGAATGGAATGGGACGGGCGGCGAGGGTAGATAATCGTCTCTATTAGGGCGGACTCGGGATGAGCAAGTCTATTCAGCGCTTCGTCTCCTCGCAAAAAAATAACAAAGGATGAGGCATGGATTTGTTTGAAAGAGGAGAAAATAAAAAAAATAAAGGGTTGCGGTCCGTCTTAGTGGCAACAAAAATAACAAAGGAAATAATTAAAGGGGACTAAAGATGATATAGGGCGTGAAAACCCACGATATTTTCGGAGAAAATAATATTTATTAAACGAGAGAGGGGTTGAGAGAGAGGTAGAGATTAACAAAAAAATGCGGAAAAAAGGAAACGCCTTCATCTGGAAATATAACATGATGATATCACCAAGAAGCTTAATAACGCTTTTATTGCAAGGGAGGGTGTATCCCAATCGTAATTAAATGTGTTCTGAAGCGTAAAATCGTACGTACTACCAGTAGTTGATTCCAAGGATGGAACATATTTAGGAATATAGTATTTCTGCTCTTGCCCTAGATGTTTTTGGAGAGTTGAAAGAGACGTGTGACGGATCTTTGAAAGCAGATTAAGGAAACAGTATCCTGATGTATTGCATAGCCAGATAACAACGTATTACAGACTTTTTACAGTTTTTGGAACAGTAACCAGTGTGAAATATTAGGAAATAAGAGATTTGGTTGATGGGACCACCTCTGCTGAGTATCGACTAAATATAAAGGGAAGGCAGAAAATGAGTACACTTTCAAATGGGAATGTGGGATCGAAGATTGTACAGGGTAAAAAAATGTGGAAATCGGAAGTCATATTTTAAGTATAGAGAAAGAAGAAAGAGAATATGTATTTTGCAAAATGCACCTGATGATGACGTGCCACGTCGAAACCTAGGTCGTCCGTCTAATAAATCTATGTGGAATTATAAAGTTTCTCTTTTCATTATGTTAAGTCGATTCCATGAAGTCACGCCCGAGACAACAAATTATATTTTAAGTGTATCTTTAAAACAACAAATAATTATGTAATGCTTTGAAATTTTGTCAGTGATAAGTTAAGTTCTAGCTGTGATTATCTTCGTTATTTGTTGAATTTATTATGATTTTTAAAGTTATGAAATCAAAGGTCATATATGTTTCATTTGATCACAAAAAGTACATGGCTTATTTATTCCGAAATAAAACAGCATTGTCGAAACCTTTGGAAATTATATATTTCAATACTTTAAATCACGAGGAGTTGTATGTTTGCTGTTATAAAAAGAATTCATTTTGAAAAAAAGCCGTAAAGGAACAAATATTGGCAGCATACTTATACTATATGTTACTCCATATTTATGCTTAAGAAAAACAGTATTTTCTGGAAAATGATTTCTCTGTCTAATATAAACACTCGGTGCTTGTATTTGGAACTGCCGTAGCAAAAGGACATATATTGAGAGGATTAATTCACGTCTGTATATTGTGAAATCTTGATCTTTGGCGACGAAATACGTACTATGGGCGAAGTGTAAGAACTAAAATACTCGTATGAGAGAATACTCATTTTTCACGATGTGACCCGTGTAACTGCCTCCGCTCATTTAATTAAAATAATATTATTTTTCTCTCGAAATCATATTTGGATTATATTATCTTGCCATATTAACAAATACGATTGAAACATTAACTGGCAGGAAAAAAACGACGATGTTCAGAGGATTACCATTGATAAATTGCACGAATTTTAAGATGGCATGGGAAACGTGAAGGGTAAAAAAGAAATTCCAGGGATTGAGATAGACGAGAGCAAAATCGGTAGGGATAAAGTAATAGTAACATGTTCAATGGGGAGTAGGAGAAAGAGCCGAGGTGGTCAGTAGACCGGAGAGAGGAGAAGTTTCTTTTAAGTGGTGGAAAATAAGAGCGATGGAAGACGTGGAATTGCGGCCAATTACATGGAAATGGATTTGGGGGGTGCTGACGAGGAGAGATTCCCGGGAAGGGAAGGCTTGTGTGTGCAGGAACTGTAAAAGGAGTCCTCTAGTCCAAATGTCCCGATGGTTAGCCACTTACGCAGCGCGGTCTTCGAGCCCAGACCTTCGGGCTCAATCCACGATAACCGTTCTCCAACCTGGAGGCGACCCTTCCTCCGAATGTCTTCCTACTCTCTCTGCTCGCCGTTCCACTTCAGCAACAATTATCGCCATTTCTTCCTTTCTCCCCGCCTCGTCCAAGGTGTAACTTCGGCGGAGGTCAGCCATTGGAATGATAGAGGAGGAAATGGGAAGGGGGATATTTGGCTAAAAAAAACCTTCTCCATGAGGAGGAGGTTGAAATTTCTCTCGGTCCCAAAAAAGGAGGCCCACGGCTGACTCGGAACAATTCAGCCCGCGATGAAGAGAAGGTAGGGTGGAGGAGGAAGAAGAGTGGTGAGCGAGAGATAATGGCTACAAAATGGGACGACTCCCCCTACCCTTCCACCTCAAACCGCCCTTTGTCGTATGATGCATGCCGGAAGTTGGATCCCCGTCCCTGCTCCGCGAAGTTCTTTTCGAAAATGCCCCCTTCATGAACTTTCGTCGTGATGGGGTCGGCCGCTAGAATAGAAAATGGTGCAGTGATAAAGAATCCAAAATCATTTTTCCTCCCGCTTCATTGTTTATGTAATTATTATAAGAAAAATTTGCGACTATCGGAATACGGAGATTTAACATGCTTTGAAAGCTCAAAGATGATAGCTTTAAGATTTAAAATAGCGTTCATAGACAGCAAAGGGGAACGAGAATTTTTGTTGGGGATTTATGATTACCCGAATTGACGTTCAAATATTAATGCGGTTTTAGTTGGTAAATGTTTCTATTTATTAATGGTATTCAATTACCGTATTTTTGTACTGACGCGCAGATCTGTTTTTCAAGCCATCAAAATTGGAACTCTGAATTTGTACGATACTGCGTGTAAACTTCAAAACAGAAATGCAGTTGGAAGGTTAAGAGGCTTAAGGACCTTAGGTTATTTCTGATACTGAATGGGTATCAGACTTATATTTTTAATTGCCCCTTTAAATAATACGGATTATTCATTACTTCTGTTTAATAAACGTTAGCATCCGTGTTTGGTTAAATAAATCAGGAAAAAGATGTAAAAGTGTTTCATTATGTGAACGTCTCATTAAAACCTAATTCATTGACTTAAACTCTTGATCATTGGAAGAGTGTTTTTCCTACCCCACGTACGTTGTAAATCATGGCTTCACGGACTTTCAACGCGATTCATTTGTTTGAAAATGCGCATATTTACTCGTTATAACACGTTAAACGACGTTGAAAAGTTGACACCAGAAACCATTTTGCTAATTTTAGCAGCGATCGCTTAAATTGCTGGCTCAGAGAATTTAATGTTCTAGTGAGTTAAAATAAATTTAAAAAGTCATTAACAAATTATTTTTTAATATCTCAGTATTATCATTTACAAATTGTTAATTTCATGCAGTGTTGTTGGTTAATTTAAATTAATAATGGAACACTGAGAAATCATGCCTATCAACAAAGCTGTGGGTACTCGTTGAAAATTTATCAGAATGCTTCATTTTCACAAACAGTCACAGCGACACACTTAATGCCGCATAATGGTCGTGTTCACCTATTCTTCTTAATTAAATCCTGAGCTTCTCCTGTGAAAACGACGTGTAAAATTACCCTCCCTCCCTGTCTTGTCTGTTAGACGTGCTAAAAATGAATACATATCGTCAAGAACGAGCGCTTATTCGTCCTGTGAACTACTAGGCTATTTCAATGAAAAATCGATCACCTCTTTACACACTCGTTGAATTAAGATTTCTTTCAAACTCGACCAAGTATAACTCGTACCTCCGATAAGTGTATTGTTATCATACCATCTGATTCGATTTAAGCTAAACATCATGCATGTATAACACTGTAATATCACATTTTTCCGTGAAATCTCCTCAGTTTCCCTCTCGCTTAACTCTACGCGCTATCTAACCTTCCTTTTTTAACCGTTATAACTTATGAAAATTGAACGCAGGGGTATTTCTCTCATTCAATTCCTCCCCTTACTCTCGTGATAATCAAATGAAGGTCTCACTCAGTCATCATATACAACAAAGTCAATGACGTTCCTAGTGTCTTCCCTCTCTCTCTCTCCCTTGTAGGTCTTTAAAGTTAGGAAAGTTAAATGGCTCGGAATTCCATGAACAATCGATTATTCTAATACGAGGGTCATCCGGAAAGTAGTATCCGTTCGTGAAATAAAGACACAAAAGTAAATATTAACAAACATAAAAAATTTTATTTGAAAGAGGATACTTTAAACTATTTCTCAACATAATCTCCAAGCAAATTAAGGCATTTGTCATAACGTGTGACAAGTTTCTGTATTCCTGCTGCATAGTCCTTCGCCGCCAGCTCATTGAGATACAGGGTCACTCCTTCTTTAAGTTCTTCATCGCTGTCAAATCTTTTTCCTGCCAAAAAGTCTTTAAGCTTTGTAAAGAGATGAAAATCTGAAGGGGCCAAGTCCGGGCTATACGGTGGATGGTCGAAAGTTTCCCATTTGAATTGCTGCAAAAGTTTTTGTGTTATCCCAGCTGCATGAGGCCTGGCATTGTCATGAACGAGAATGACACCAGTAGACAATAGACCTCGCCGCCGATTTTGTATTGCCCGCCGTAATTTCTTTAATGTTTCACAATACGCATTGGCATTAATAGTGTCTCCACGGGCCATAAAATCAATAAGCAATACACCTCGTCGATCCCAGAAAATGGTTGCCATGAGTTTCCTGGTGGACAGAACTGTCTTGAATTTTTTTGGTTTGTTTGGCGAATGAGCATGATGCCACTCCATTGACTGTCGTTTACTCTCAGGTGATGCATAACAAACCCATGTTTCGTCACTTACTTGACACTTTTCGTTCTCGTACTTTACTTGATTCCCGAAAAAATAGCACCCGTGGAAGTTTATAGTGTATGTTATAGACATATAAAAAGGATTTTTAGTTTTTCTTCATAACATTTAATTCGATGGTTATGAATTAACCCAAATTCGTTTCCATAGGCATCTCTTCATACCGATTCTCCAATCTTAATACCTTCTTACTCTGTTATTCACTTAACAGGATCAGAATCATTAAGACCGTCTTTCAATTTTTTCCGAGATTTCATCTTTGACGGTGTCAATCCCTCCATGTATCGGTTCATAATAAGCTGAAACACAATACTTTGAATATTTTAGGACCTTACACCAAACCTAGTTCTCCTATTCGGAATCAAGCTTATACAAGTACGCACCATGATTTTCATCCATGATATCAACAACCTTTGGCCATATTCAACTATTCATACAACTTTCATCAATTTCAACAGGGTCAAACGTATATCTTAAATATTTCTTCACATAAATTTTTGTCGCAATGACTTCCTCTCCGAATGTGATGCCTTACCGTTCACACCTCTCCTATTTCAAAGGACAAAAATCCTAACTCAGTGTACCTCGAAATGACGTTTTTGGCTTTTCAAGGATTGTAGTCACATTTGCGAGCAACGAAAGATAACGTAACGTAACGAGCAATGTAATCATACAAAACTTTGTCATACCTGTAATGCAATCAGTATTTCATGCTATCGATCATGATACTACATCAGTTAGTTTTGTTATATTTGCACAAGCATTCCAGTTGTGGAGCCAAATCTTAGTAATACCCTGTATTTGCAATCTATACTATATGCTAGATAACCAAGTATTTTTCCTTAAGGGCCCGACTTGATAGCCAGTCTGGTATCCATGCACTCGAAAGTGAATGTAGTGTACATGCATGCCAGTGAGCATATTTAGGGTAAATGACGAGTGTTTAAGAATAACGTTATCAAGGAAATTTTATTGGTGACCATTAAAGTGTCTTGACAAGCCGCAGTCGCTGTGTCACGATAATGATGGGAACTTTCTAGCGCTTCCTTTATGGATTCCAGGATTTTTTCTGTGCCAAAAATCTTCCCAGCTTGAGAGACTCTCAGGCCAAACAATTTCTAATAACGAGTATGTATATATGATGATCTATTCTACATGAAGTTTTACGCTGCCGCTCATGCATAATGCCGTCATCCCTATGCATTTTAATATTTAAATGTTGTTTTCCAAAAAAAATATTTTTGCTCTATCTCATTGTCTTTTTTATTTTTGTATTTTTTTATTCCCACCCTCCACCTCTACATGCCTCCTCGACGAACGTTTCTTCTTTCTCCCTGCTCATCCGACCCCCATTCATTCTATTACCATATTCTTTCCCCCTCCCTTTGTGACTTCATTCTTCTCTCCTTCAGACCCTTCTTTCTTATCTGCATCTGTATAAAATCTCAAAACTCCGTGGTCCCAGTGTGAGCAGAGGACGAAAAAGGAGTTGAACTTATACATCCCGCTCGGAGGAAAATATATCAGGAAGGAAAAGCGAAGATAATGCTAGGAATTGTATTTCCTCACATCATCTTGTTCTTTGAGTCTGAGTTTTGGTTATCATTTTATCTGGTAACCTTTTTTTCAATTTTCATCAGTATTTTCGAAAGCATTGGTCAAGGAAAGAGTATTAAGGATATTTTATGGACGGCAAGGATTTAAGAAAAAACTAACTCTAGATTTGGAAGTATTCTAGTAACTGCACATTGCAGAAAAAGTGATGCTTTGTATACTGTATCCACTCAGGTCCTGCAGTATATTTACGATTTACACAATGTTCTTTGTATCGTCAATAGAAGGCTTTTATAGAACTTCCATTACAAATGGTTACACGATGCATTAATTCCTCTGCCTATAAAATACTTAACAAATTTTTATTTTTAGTACATTTAGGCTTCCGATCGGAGTAAGGTTGAGGAGAGTCCCAGAAAATTATTTATTGAGGTCGATGACTATTAAAGCACTTCCGCTCTAAACATAATACATTCGAAGGGCAATATTTTCTCCTCTAGTTCTTCCTATTTTCTCAATATAGTTATTAATTTCATGCTATTTCGTCTATTCTATTATCTTCATAATTTTTTTCTACATTCAATCCACCATATTGACATTATTCATCCTCCGCAATTCCCAAAATATTTCACTTGTCTCCCTCTTCCCGTAGAAAACTACATATCTGCATGTACATATACACATGTTCGAAGTCTTTAACATACAAATAGAATCCTTTTCTTGTGTAGTAATAGAGTTGCAGAGAGCTTCGGTCTATATTAGATTCATCAATAATATTTTCTTTATGTTGTTACTCAAGAGACCGTATCATGCTCTACGTACAGAACTCTTACGTAGGTGTATTTTCTTTCAATTTACTCGCTGCTTTTATCAATTTCTTACCAAAATACTGCCAAAATCTTGTTACTACTCACAAGGAAAATAATTGTCCACAACGCATGTTGAACTATGATGTATTCATCCCAATTCTTGAGATTTTTGTACAGTCCGTTGGATATGTTTGAATTTAATGTCACGGCTCTTATATTAAACCTGTAAGAAGTTCTCTGATGAGTGTAACTCCTTTATATATCCTTGTAATTTGGCCATGGTAAATATAACTTATTGAATATCAGGCCCTGTCTACTTTCTTTCCTGTCTTTAGGCACACTCCATATTTTTTTCATTTATTTTCCACATAAGGGCCCTTAGTTTCGCGATATTCACAAATCAAAATGTAATATCGTGTTTGATACATATATTTTCTAAGAGTACTTTCTGGTGTTTCACGAGTTTACTCCTATTTCTAAATCATTTTCCCATTTCAAAGTATTTATCTTTTCCTCCAGTTTCTTCTATGTGACGATTTTCCCAAAAGCGAGGGCATTTAGGTTATGGTTGTATGGTCCGTAGTGTTCTTCAAATGACGATTAAATTTGACCTTACCCAGTCGTCTTGCCAAACTGTTTCCCTAGGGATGATACGACAGAGCTAATTCGTTTTTTCTTCAAATTCTCAAGTAATACTGCGGAGATAATATCTGTTCCCACTGCATTGGGCACCTCCATTTTCCAAAGTGCCTTTTTCTGTTTCAACGTATAGTGGAATCGGATCAAAGCTATTCTCATCCACGTTATATTTTGTCTTTATCTAAGATTATTGGTTTAATATTTTTATCAGACCCTTGATACACGTATCTTTTCCGCAATTCTTAAGAATCTTTTGGATGGAGTAATACATTTCTGGGCTTATCGCCTAAATGAAGGACTGTTTTACTGTTTATACTAGCTGATAATTCTTTTTTCTAAAACTATCATTGACTTTTCCCTGAATGTTTCCGTGATCACTAAAATTTCTATTCGTACCGTAATTTTCACATTAAAACACGATTTTTAGTCTAGTTTTCAGTTATGTTGGTATAATCTGCTCACCATTTCTGTGATAACGGTTTAATAGGCCCATATAAATGTCATTATTTTAATTCTCTCCTTTAAAACCTTATAGTTATTTTCACAATAAAATGTTATATTTTTTCCTTTCCTGCTGTGTTTTCTATAGTTTTATGATTTTCCATTTTTAGGCTTTCACTATCTTTCCCTTGCTTGGAATTTCACCAATCTTTTCCAATATGAAAAGTAAAATACTCAAATTGAAATGATGAATTTCACTTTTGTATCCTCCTTTCTCTTATTCAACTAATATTCAACTAATCCAAACAATACAGAATGTTTAATATGCTCTGTTACTTGTCTTAAATCTGGCGTTAATATTTATTAAAGCCTTTTTCCTTCATGATTCCATCAATTCCTCACCTGGATCATTCTATTTCTTAATCATTTCCGAGCAAGTTTAGGAAATCTTTATTTCAATCCTATTTTTCATGTAAGGTGTAAATAATTGATTAACTTATTAGTTATTATTTTCATCCAACAAAATAATGCATTAAATCTTGGCTCTTTTTTTATTTAACCCGAATATTGGCGTTCCCCTTACACCTTGTACTTATGGTTTATTTCGTTTCATTATATCTGTCGTAGTTTCTGGTGTGAATAATTGAACTACAGGCTGATATATAAAGGGCAATGATGCCACCTGCTAACCCTCAGGTCACCACTATTCATATCTCAGCAAGGGAATTATTTATATAATAGTATACGTAATCTAGGGTTTAAGGTAAATAACAAGGGTTACGCATTTTGATTGGCGATGGAATTTTGAAGAACGAGATAGAAAACATTCAGTCAGCGATGAAGGGTAAGAAAGCCATGTTGGACAGAATGAAGTGTTGAATTACACAAAATTGAAGAAAGGTTTATAAGTGACGTCAGGTTGTGTTTTTTAGGAGAAGAAAGGAAATTTATCGTTGTTTACTACGTGTCAATCTAATCCCTCTTAATCTTGAGCGATGAAATACCAATAATAACAGAGATTAGTGGAATATAAAGAGAAACACTGAAGCCTATGGAGAATGACAAATAAATATGTCAAATATAAAAAATCAATTGGACAAATAAGTATGTCATGGAGTATTGAATTCACTTTTTTCGGAGAAATCTTGAAATTATTATCTCTTTTTCCAAATTTAAGCTAGATATATTAAAAATCTATGCAAATCTGCGTTATTTCAACATCTATGAGACATTAACGGCATCTGAGGAAATGAAAGTATGGCGGTTCGAATTCAAAAGATTTGATATGGAATGAAAGATGTGTATACATCTCGATTAAGTCGTCATGAGTGTTAAGTAATTAGACCCTACCTATATAATGTGTGCTTCAAAGGCGAGGGAATACCAGCAGATGCTTACTTTTAACATTATTCAAATTAAATGAACGCCGGTGTGAAACTCTTGGGAAGGTTACTTTTAGCATCAGGTGAATATTTTAATATAGCACCTTCTGGATGCAGGCAGTAAGCAAACGATGCATTTTCAGCAGTCGTAGGACGGGCAACTTCATGCGTTGATTCATAATCAACTATTAACCACCATAATCCTACGTATGGTTTTTCACGCATGGGTTACCACACGCCTGTAACAAACTTAGGAATTTACTTCTGCAAAGAAGCAGGTGATCTTTCAGAATACGATGTGAATAGAAAATATGGAGCAAATTTTGCAAGTTACTTAAAATAAATGACGTACTGCAGTAATTTTTTTCTTGCAATTATGGTACTTACTTAACGCGAAAACAAAATTGAGAAGTAAAATTTGAAGATAATAAAAGACAAAATAATTTTTAAAAGCCGTCCAGTTAGAAAACGTATGAAAGAGATCAAAGGTTTAAAGTATCACTTGAAATACGAAAAGCTTGTAGACACGCTAAGATCAGTAATAATGAAGGTTAAAATTGAATTTATCTTCACAAGATAATCGTAAAACCGAAAATATTGTCTAAAAATATATCGTCATTAAGTAGATTTGAGCGAAAAATCTCGGGACGAATAATAAGAGAGCAACAATATGTAACGTGAACATTACGCAAGTCTTACAAACTTACGGCATATTAAGGTACATTAACCAATTTTACTCTTATTGCTAAAGTTAAAAACGATTTTCTCCGAAAGAATATGTCATATTTTCTGTAATCAGGGATTGTAGAACTTCACGACTGAAACGTTCCCGGTGACATCCTTTTTGACGTACAAAAAAGACCTTCCATCTTCTTTCTTTCCGTTTTGTCCCGCATTCAACTCACTTTATTGATCGCTCCCCATACAATTGGTATTGAACAACCTATCAGTTTTCAATCAGTTCAACTTCATTACCTTTTTCAAATCATCTTCTTTTTCTCTAGACAAAACCATTTAATATATGTTCATTCTCTGGCATCCAAAAAAATGCCTAGGCACCATCTGGGCTGGGGTCTAATATAAGCCTCATATCTTGCTACCATTTCTAAACTTTTTTCTAATTTCTTTTTGCATCTAGTCAGGTCACCTGTCATCTCTTCCCTCTTCAGTTTAACGTCTTCACAACCTCAATTCATCATTTATTGTGCATTTTACTTTCCTAGTTTTCATCAAACCTACCTGCTGCCCAAATCCTTTTCTACTTCATCTTAAGCGTTATATTTTTTAAATTGAAAATAGATATGTAAAGTTTTTGGAATTGTGTTTTGACAAATAAAAACACGTTAAATTCCACATCTTGAAATGAAATGGTCAGAAAAGTTTTTATTAAGAAAACGTCATTGAAAATCATGCTAAAATCCTGTTAATGATGCCGTTGAAATAAAATCCAGGTGATAATTTTACTAATTTTGCGGAATAGCACAAACTGCTATCAATAACTAATATTTATTTCTTAAGCCATTATTTTACTGACCCTTATGGCTGTATTTATAGCATTATATTTCATTGGTGTCTTTCTGACATCTAGAGAATCGCAGTATTTTTTTCTAGTGTTGAACTACATTCCACGCTTTAGGTATTAAAAATACAAATATCGCTAATTTAATTATGTACGATAATTCTTGTAAGCAACTCGATAAATCAATTCTTGTACGCTCGTGATAATGCAGCGTTCCTAATGCCAAAATAAATACTGTTAAACTTTCCCAATGTTGGCACGTTCCAATTTTATTGTAATTAGCTATACAAAAAAAACATAAACGTCCCATATTTTTAAATGATGTAATCAGAATGGAATTGTTTACGGAATATGCATCTTCAACGTCGAATATTACTTAGTGGGTCGTCTCCCCGGGGCATGTTTGCGAAGTATTATCCATTCGGCGCTCCATTAATTTCCAACATGGCCCCTTCCCCTTCTCCGTCAAAAATCGCAGTTTCGCCCTAGCCGTGGATCCCCGCGCGCTTTTTTTTTACGGTGCGACAGCGCAGGAGGGGAATGAGGGGTGTGGTTATCCAGCACGGCACAGAGGTCAGTTGAACGGTGCGGCGGCGGTCGGTAGGGAAATGGTCCTCCCCCTCCTCGTCCTCTCTCAGCTCCGTCCCACTGCCCCCTGCCACCATCCCAGTCAGCCCCCGCTTGCACCACCCGCCCCTTTCCGAGCTTTCCTCCCCCCTTTTCCGTCACGAGTGATGAAACAGAACGCTCTGGGAGGCCGCAAACTACACTTTGGGCTCATTTCGCGATTTGGGTCGCTTTGAGACGTGTGTGTGTTTGTGTGCAAATGCGGTCGCGATCCTGGGAGTCCCCCGTAAGTGTCCATTGTGGGTGGGTGGGGGTTGTATGAGTGGAGGAGGACGGATTTTGACGATGGCGGTCGGTGGGGGAGGGGACTGAGAGGGAGGGAGAGGGAGATTGTGGCAGGGAATTGGAGTGAGGAAAGATTCGGCGTTGGAGGCGTCGGAGGGCGACACCGGAAGATTGAGTTAGTGCTGAACGTTGGCCTGAGGGTCGAGTTCTCTGGGGGAAACTTTTTACCGTCTCCCCTCGATCGGGAGGTGCGGTGCAGTCGGCTCCATCCAGTCCATCTGATGTCGTTGACGTGCCACGGCCGTCAAGCAGGTTCTTGGGTTTTCCCGAAAGCTGCCTCCTTACTTCCCTGTAACCTGGACGGAATGTTTAATCTTCATGAAGCACGAGACAGAAACAAGGATTCTCAATGGAATGCGTTCGCGGTGTCCGTCAAATTTCTCTCCGTGATGTAATTATTTTGCGAAATTTAGCAATGTTTGGATGGAGAGAGAAGGAGTAGGCGGATGAAACGGAATTAGCTTGAATCTCGCACCAGTTAAACACGCATACCATTATTAATGAAGCGTCTTCATTACAATGCTGAATAATCGTTATGGACGTGAAATACCATTGGTATCAATAGGTAAACAGTTTTATAATGATATTCCTGCTATTGCATCCATTCATGAATATTGTTACATCGGTTGAGTCGGTAAACTGGAATGTAATGCTGGTAATATCGAACATTGTTGCCTGCAATAATGATAATGATAAATAATTTTAAAGTATGAATGCTACGGGAATGAAAATTGAAATTCACAGCATACTTTCTCATTCTGGTAGAACTATTTTCATTAATACCTATAACACAAGAGAAAAATTTTATTTCATCAACACATACCCTTTGCACCTAGGGAATGCCCGATTTGCGGGTATGAAGTTTTTTCTCCCATAAACTGTGTACAACTAGAAAGTAAGTCACTTCCTAGGCCATGTTATGCTTCTAAAAATATTATTTCAGTAGTTTTTGGCTAGACTAAGAACCATTGAGATAAACACAGCTGCCAAAATCAGTGAATTAATTATTTATTTTTTTTGCAGGTAAGGTGACCGGATTATTATTTTCACATTGTGTTTGGCGTTGAGCGTGAGTACTGACTACCAATTTTTTTCTTGGTAACTCCTTAATGATATTTGTTTGATGACACCTCGCTTTGTTTTTTTGTAATATACGCGATAAGAAACTGTCCAGTTATCTTTTTGGAAAACATCTGGTTCCCAAAAAATAAGAAGTCAATATGCTCCGGGGTATAAGAATAATATTGAGTAAGAGGTGATAATGAAATATGTACCTAGAATTATTTGAAAGAACGCTTACGACTAAAAGAAAGCCTCCCGCTGCTCGATAAAGGTATGAATAAAAATTTCCAGAATTTATCAGAAATATTTAGTTATCCATATATTTTATGAATGCTCAACTTAATCATCGCCTTGTTTAAAAACTTATCACTACTAGTGATGCTTCAGGACACCATCAGCTTCGACTAAAATTCACCCAAATCTTAAAGAATATATTATGTTATAAGCTTGAACTATTTATGTAACTATAATCCATTCTTAATACTCAGAGAAGTACACGAATTTCACGGTTTAACACCTGAAATATTATCCTATAATAATAAAATAATCCACTGACACAGGCTTCCCACTTCACCGCTCATAATCGTTCGGAAACGACAAGCAAGCATTGTTTAAATCTCCAGAGTCAATCATTCCAGCATTTCTTTAATGCATTACTTTGAGGAAATAACATTTCCAATTGAAAATATATCACTATATTCACTCGTCTATTAGATACATATAAGCGATATTAAAGTCTAATACAATACGTTAACCGTTTACATTTAATTATTCTCATGTTTTTACTTGTATAAGGACCTGTTTAAGGATCCTGTTGTAAACAATTTTGTGAAAAGGGGTATCGGAGTATGCGTGCAAATATTTCTCACAGAATATTAAACACATTCCAATGCAATAAATATCAGCCATTTGTCTTTAATGGAAAGCACTCCGGTTTCTAAAGGGAAACTCAATCTAAATTCACTTATTGTCGTTCACTGTAGTATGACTCCTATAACCACAAACAAAGGCCGTAAAATACTGCGAACGGTTATATGGCATCGGACTAAATTGCAATTATTGCTTTAGGAAATTCGTTGGACGTAAATTGAAGCAAAATTAAACTGAATTACCTGTCGAACGTCATTAAAATTGAAGGAAACTCTATATATCGCCCCAATTTGGTTCATTGTACATGCCGTCAGATAATAATGATAATTATGGGTGCCGATGTAAATGCATTTTAATGTACCCATTACTGGAGCTGGAATTAATAAAAAAAATACGGGGTGGATGACATTTTATTTTTGGCAACTTTAATCAACTGGGAAAACAAACACGCCCCGCGCATCGTCAAACGTGCATAGCCACGGTGGCAACAATCGCTGTCGCTCAGGAGTGGAGGAGGGACCCGAAACGAGCAAATAAACAGGCTTGGGCGTCGGTGGTTGGCAACCATGAGTGGAAGGAGAGAAGGGAGAAATGTTGAGAGGAGTAGTAGGGAGGGAGGGAAAAGAAACTCATAAGCGATGGGGCGCGGGTTTAGTCCCGTTAATCAACCTTTTCAGCGTCTATTTCACAGTCCAATACACGCCCGCTCCGGCGACCACGGCCGAAAGGAAACCGCTCGAAAAATATTTGATGGCATTAGTATTCTTTTTATTTCCTCTCCCCAACCCCCTTCCCCACCCTATCCCTTCCCTCACGACCCACACCCACTCCTTTTTCCTCCCATTTCCACCGCCACCTCCGTTTGCCCCGACCGAAAAACTCGATTCGACGCGATGCATTGAAAATTAAAGCTCTTCGTGTTGGTTTATGTGTGTTTGCGGGTGTGCGTGCGTTTTATTTTCATTTGTAAGGTTGCGATTTGGAACGCGGAGGATGCGGGGAAAGGGGGAGCAGGATCCGGGGCTGTTTGGTTGTGAGGAGGGATGGGGGAGGTATGCAAGTGAGGGCACGGGGGGTGGAAAGGGGTATTCGATGTGGCCATGTGGGCAGTGGGTCTGGCGAGAGATGAGTGGTGGGTAGGCAAGGGGAGGGTGTGGAGAGGACGGTCAGGAGGGGGGGGATGGGAGATATATACGCCATAGAGACAGATGGACCCAAGTATTTGCGTCCCAGATTGCCCTTGGGTGCTCAAACGCCGTTTCCATTTCAACATCCGCCATTGGCCAATGTGCACCGTGTCTCCTCCCTGCTTGGGTGTCGTCCTCCGCACAAACACTCCCATTTCGCTCGCCCACACCCCGCTCTGCTCCCACTCCCTCGTCCGTTCATCTCCCTCGATCTCTATGTCTCTCTTTCCACCTCTCTTCCTCATTCCCTCACTCTTTCTCTCATACACTCCCTCCAGCTCCCTCCCATAGATTAAATTTCCCCGTGCCGCGAACTTTCTCGGACACTACGGCTCCCTTTCCTCATCCCTCTGCCGCATCGTCCACCCCACTTTCCATCCACTTTTCATCCCACGCGGCCATTTTTTCCCTCATTTGGATCTTTTCATTCTGTTTCCTTTTTTTTATGATCTCCCCTTTGTGTCTTCAAAATGTTGGCATTCTTTCCAGTTTGACGTGTCATTTTTTCTAAATTAAACTTTCACGACGGCGGATTTTTTTTAACTCGAGAACGGGCTCAATTTCGCCCAATTATGTCGTCCGTGCCTTTCTTCCGCTCCATCTATCTCGCACACGAGCTCGCTCTCTTTGCTAGCTTTTCCCTTTTTTTCTGTTCACACGTCCACCTTTCCCTGTCTCGAGTGTGTCGATTGCCTTCTTGACCTCTTTTATTTTTCCCGGAGGTCGAGGGGTATGAAAATGAGAGGTTAAGTGGTCACGGGGAAGGTGAAAATGCAATGGTTATGCATTCGAATTTTTGGTCGAACCTCTTCGGACAATATTAAACTTTATATTTTTTGTAACTGCCGTCTTTCCATCTTCCCCTCTATTTCACTCTCCTGATGGCACACAGTTTTTGAGCTGCGTTGGTATCGTCGTAACTGGGAATAGACGATTGATAGTGATTTACCTATTTCATGTTTTATTCACCCTAGTTTAATATTTCAATATTTTTCCTATTCAATTTCATTCCAATTCCGGTTCACCTTGAGATCCTGTATTCATCAGAGTCCCACTTTAATTATTTCGGTGCAGACCAAGGCATTGTAATGGGTAGCAAAATTCTATTTAAAACTCGAGATATGTGCATGTTGTTTCACTACTTTTTACCAATCCCTGTACTTGAGAGTAAAAGGGTAGCATTTGCCGAATTTTTTAGTTTTTTGAAAACTTCAACAAAACAGGTGTTTTAACCATAGATTTTCTTTGCTCTACGCTGTCAAGCATCAGACCTGATTGGGAAATCGAACCCTAAAATATGATCAGTAGTCTTTCTTATTAGAGCTCTTTCTAGATGGAGCTTGAAATTATTATTATTTGTAATTGTAAAAAAAATTATTAATTAAATTATTTGGATATGTGTGTGACACAAATTTCCCTCTTTTTGACCCGGGAAAACAGTATCTCATATATATATATATATATATATATATATATATATATATATATATATATATATATATATATATATATATATATATGTGTGTGTGTGTGTATGTATGTATATATATATGTATATATATATATATATATATATATATATATATATATATATATATATATATATATATGTATATATATATATATGTATATATATGTATATATATATATATATATATACACCTATGTATTTGGCCTAATGCGGCTCATCTCTTCTGGCTATGCGTGCCATGAAACGTACTGTTCCTATTCTCTGTGATGCTATATGCTTTCTAACCTACTGTCCTTTCTCCTTGTGTGTATTGTCTATTTCTCCTTTGGTGGGTGAAACAGCTCCCTTAAAGCCATCTCTTGGCGAAGTGGTCGGAGCACCTGAGCGCTTTAAAAACAAGGCAGATATAGTGTAAATTAGGTTTCCTTAATGGCGTAATTGGTAGCGCATCCGCCCGGTAAGTAGAATTTCCGGTGTTCAAGTCCCGGTTAAGGAAATATTTTTACATTTGTGTTCTGCTCAAATCCGCCTTCCCCACCTGTCCTGTGCTCGTCTTTTATGTGTATTCCAATCCCCTTTCCTTATATCTATTTCTATGTGTGAATGTATATATGTATATTTGTGTATATATATGTGTGTATATATATATATACACTAAGATAATAAATATTACACACACAGAAACATAAAAGAAGGACACTTACAGTAGATATTTACGTTTCGACGGCACGGCCGTCATCATCAGGATATATATATATATATATATATATATATATATATATATATATATATATATATATATATAACAAAAATAAAAATTAAGTGTATAAAAATGAACATAGAAATGTATATGTATGTATACATAAAAACAAAAAATTACATTTTGTTGTATATATATATAAAAAAATAAATATGTATATAAAAAACCATAAACACAGTAATCAACCTGAAGGTCGTTTTGGTAGAAGCTCACCCATGTACCAGGCCCGACGGCGTGTGAATATACACACATCAGGGTAGGGGGGGCATTTCCCTGTGCCGGTTATGGTTTCCCAGGAAGACATGGTACCCAAAAAATCAACTAGCTTGGGTGGAGCTGCAGGTGCCCAGAGTGCCTTGCCCGGGAATCGAACCCTGGACCCTCCGGTCAGTAGTCCAACACTCTACCCACTAGACCACCGCCACCCATGTATATATATATATATATATATATATATATATATATATATATATATATATATATATATATATACACACACACACACAGGTGGTGGAAATGCGATGTATTGATTTTTGGAGAATTTATCCTTATTTACATTTAATATTTGTTGAATTCCTCCAACATTCACTTGACAGTGCACTGAGATTTCAAAGTTAATAAGGGCACAATTCAAAATGCTACGTAATGCGTACCCCCTGCCACATGCCTAAGAGACGGCCTGTAAATAAATGTTCATGTAAAGTTATCTTATTCTCAGTTTGGTTTGCGCTTCTTCCTTTCTCTAAATGATGCCTGTGTTTGAGCGCGTGCCTCCTTATTTCACTGCAGGAATCTGCCGTTTTCTCTTATATTTTCTCCTTCACATTTCTTCCCTTCAAAACTTTCTTCTAAAGAGTCTCAGAGTAGTTACGACGTGTTTTGGATTCAATATCGGTGTTTCTGTTTAAAAAATTAATAAATATTTTCACATGACGCGTCAGCTTAGTTGATAAAAGCCGTCATCAATAAAGTAATAGCCCCGGTTTCAGTTCCCGTGTGTGATGTTTTTTTAATTTACTTATCCAGTACATTCATCCACATATGTTTCCTTATCTGAGTTCCATTAACACTATGCACAACATGTGGATGGAATTTATCGTAAATTTATAATAGAATTGGCTACAGGTATATGGATATCTTTCTCTGTGATATTCCCTGCCCTATGACATTCATTTAAATATTTTTTCAATGTTATTGACAAAAACAATTGACCCCCGCGTAAGTCAAGGGTCTGCACGCATTTAATATTTGGAAATCACACACGGTAAAACCAGTGACGAAACTGTTTCAATGTATGAAAATGTCTAAATATAGTCCTGAATTAAACCTAAGCTATTAGCGTAGATCGGGTAAAGTTAACCTTCTTTAAAAGTCACCAAACACTTGGGCTCCTTTTGTCACGTTGCTGCTCACAACGTTAAAACCGCTTCTACATCAATGTATAATGTATCAAACTCACGTCAATATCACCTTTTAACATGGAGTGAGTACCTATGAATCGGTTAGTCTGAAATATAAATACGTATATAAATGTTCACTGGATGAAAGATACCTTTTTCCATTTAACTGTCTGTGCTGCGATGGTTGGCGAGGGCTAATTAACGAAATGAAGAGATGGGGGGCAGTGAGTTTTAACACAGAAGAAATTATAATTTAAATGGGACAATAAATGTAAAACTTTTGTTAGTCCTATTTTTTTTATAAAAATTCAAATTATTACAAATATCCATTCCGTGGCTATTAATAGCATTCAATGATACAGAATTCATTTTCAAGTGCATTATCTCCATAAACGAATATTTCGCAATTATTTTTTAAAATTTCTATTACCATGAAATATTCATTGCGATGACCAAAATAATATTCTTCGCCCTTAAGAGAAAAGCAAAGAGTGTATCTATTCGATTCCCAATTGAAGCTTTTCAGTCTCCACAATTCATTCCCTAAATAACCTCAATTTTAATTTATTTTTAATTTTTGTCAGCGACATTGTAGTCACTGACCTAATGGCCATTAAACGTGGCCTAAATATGCAAATGTGTTCTAAGTCCATCATTTCGATGTTTTTATTTGGTTAATGTCGTTTATAGAGAATTCCACTGCTGCTAGTCACAATGAAAGAGAAAATGACGCGGTGAAACGGCGCGGGGGGAGTGGAACTAATAGTCGGCAGAACAGTGCGATGGGCGCCGAAAAAAATATCAAAACGCAAAAATTGCGGATAGATTGAGCGATAAAACAATCTCTAACCGCAGTACCAAGCTAATTAATACGCCAGTTACAAAGTGAGATATTCAGCGTCATTATCCGCCGGTTTTGCATAACGGGTGAGCGCCGGAGATTTGTGTAGTTCATTCGCATTTGTGATGAAAGAAGTGACTGTGTAGGTTGATGAGAGGAATCATCTAGCAATTTTCCGCTTAGTGATTTTTTTATTTATTATTATCTGTAAATTAAAGCATTTTAAGTCAGTGCATCATAACTAGTCGGTAGAAATGGAAGTGAGTTAAAAAAATAGCCGCATTTCTCGTCAATACCGAATATTTCCATTGAATTGCCACAGATTACATATCATATGCATAGATAATAGAAAACAAGTTGTAATAATGGAAACCTAAGACTCTCTAACTTTTACGGCTCCGGATTTTCTGGTTATTGTTCATCGGTCCAAGGTTCGTCCATTCTTATCCTCCTTCGTTTCACGGAACATTCCTAATGCGGAATTAAACTTCTCCAAGCGTCAAAGAGCGTGACTTCATTTACTAAGAGTGTCAATTGGAAATAGCAAGAGAGAAAAGAACTCTCCGCATACTTGTAATGCTCAATTATTACAGAATTGAACTAAAGCGCCCCATGTATTTTAAATTAAAATAGCATAAGATAATGCCTTAATCATAAACACGTAATTTAACGATGCAAAAAGGCTTATCTGTATCGAAGTTTACTTGTTCATGTGTATGTACAAATATATTTCCATACATCGCATGTGTAAGCGTATTCATTTATGCATAAACTACTGGTGGTCAAATAGATCCCCTCGAAACACCGTCGCGGCGGCTTGTGGGGTTTTGTTTGAATGTACAAAGTCGGCGGGTTTAATTCTCCATCTCCCAAATAGACTTTAACTTCCAAAATACATCGCAGTATTCCCACTTTATAACCTACTTCGCAGGGCCACTATTCACTTTCATCGTCTCTTCGCACAGATCTGAATGTTCCGACCGCAACATATCGATGCGCCCGCCATCCCGAACCTCACGTTCTCTCTTCCCCCACCTTCCCAGTTATCCTCCCTCTTTCCCACCAATTCATACTCTCCCACCCTCCCCGCTAAAAAACATAGGCACACCCTCACATCGTCCTCACAAACACACAGGCAGTCACGCCTCTCACCCCTCAGTTCAGTCCGTTTCTCCTGTATTCATTCCCTCCCGCCCTATCTCTCCATATCATTCCGACGCTCCTCGCCCCCCGGCGAACCTCATCGACTATAACGCCAAGCTCAAACAGCTCACTGCACTTTGCGCATGTATAAAAGCTCTTGAAATTAACCGGTAGAGATTTGTATTAAATGGTCTGTGTCCATCAATTCCTCCTCATCTACCATTAGTTGGGCGTAAGGGCACCCCGATGCCGTTCATGCGGGCGGAGAGAGTCTGAAGCACGCTCGGAATGCCGGTCTCGCGACCAAGAGCACCGAAAACCTAGGACGCGAGCCCCATTAGACCGTTATTTTTTTTACGTACCTCTCTCCTTGTTTTATTTTCTCCACTTCGTACCCACGATTTTTCGTAGAATGTGTGTATGTATGAGTGCATGTATGCCGGCCCCGGTGGCGGCGGGGTAACGTCCTCGTCTACCAACTGAGAGGTCACAGGTTCGATTCCCGTCTGGGTGGATTTTTCTCCATCCAGGGCTTGGCTGTATGTAATTGTCTTTAATGTAATGTATGTAATGTAAGGGTTAGGTGGAAGAAGGGACTATTAAGTCTCAACCTCGCCCAATTAAGTCGAAAATAAATAAAAATAAATAATATAAAAAAAAATATATATATATATATATATACCATAAACACAGTAATCAACCCGAAGGTCGGTTTAGTAGGTGATGGTAGAGCTCACCCGTGTACCAAGCCCAACGGCGTGTAAATATTCATACATCAAGGTAGGGGGGCAGTTCCTTTCCCTGTGCCGGTTATGGTTTCCCAGGAAAACCCGAACCCATTCCCTGGTACCCGAAAAATCAACTAGTTTGGGTGGAGCTGTAGGTGCCCAAAGTGCCTTGCCCGGGAATCGAACCCGGGGCACTCAGTAGTCCAACGCTATACCCGCTAGACCACCGCGACCCGCATATATATATATATATATATATATATATATATATATATATATATATATATATATATATATATATATGCTCATTCAAATATAGAAATTGGTAAAAGGAAAGGGGATAGGAAAACACATAAAAGGCGAGCACAGTACATGTAGAAAAAAAAATATATATATATGTATGCATGTGTGTGTGTGTACAAGTGTATGAGTATATAAATGAGAATAGCCCCTCTCCAGAGTGCGAGAGTTGCGATGATAACGGTCGCGGATTCTCCTCTTCCCCATCTCCGTGCTTGTTTTGTTTGATGACAGTTCGGCAAATAAAAGCACTGACGATCTGGTGCGTGTGATAAAGGTGACAACGGATGAATACAAACAGACCCATGTTTTTATGCATCAAAATTTTTGCTTCTATGAGAATGGAGGGAGGGGAGGGGAAAGAAGTAAGGAGTTAAAACGGTTGGTGGGGCTTCGATCAGCTATTTTGAAATCGCTGGAGCAGTCACGAACAGCATCGGTGGACACGCGGAATAAAATCTGCATGAAAAACAGCGACAGAGTGCCAGATTTTTTTTCCTCCCTAGCGTTGGAGTTTGCCCAGAAGTTAAGCAAACATCATACAAACTTCTGTGAATGTATTTATCTTGAGAACAGTCAATGTTTCTCGCTAAATGTCAATGCTTGTGGCTTGCCCCTACAAACAATAAGGCCAGTTCTAAATGAGAATCGATGCTTGATGCTCCTACAAAACACTCGACAAGTATATCCGTTTATTTTATACTGTCCACTTGCTTAATTCTAATATCCGTCCCAAAAAGATGACTGTTTTATAAGCGGAGTTTTGTGATAGAAATTAACACTTTCCATCATAATATCGGGGCATTTGGTCCATTGAAAAGATCGCAGATCTTAGTGTAAATTAGATTTCCTCGATGTATATATGTGTATGAATATATTTATACATATATATATATATATATATGGGAAAAATATGCTGTAACCAAAATCTATAAGCTAATATCATGTACAATGTAAACACTTGCTGTGTAACGTATGGACTGGACCGAATAAAAATTAATTGAATCATCGCTCAGGTGGTTAGAGCATCCTCCCAGAAAGTGGAAGATCCGGTGTTCTAGTCTCGGTCAAGGAAATATTTTTTTCCACTCGTGGTCTACTTGATTTCGGCTTCCCCCCCCTATCCTGTGTTTATCTTTTGTGTGTTCCTATCCCCTTTCTTTATATCTATTTCCATGTGTAAGAATATTTGTCCGCCGTATGGCGGGATTTCGTGTTTGAATGTGTGTATATATATATATATATATATATATATATATATATATATATTTTTAGGTAATCTACCGGTTAAGGTAGGTTTTTGGATGGACCCAACTATCAAATAAACATTTTGTGACTCCCCAACTAGCAAACTAATCTATATCAGGTCCCTCTTCATCTCGGTGTACTACTTTCCTCCCTTCATCTCGTCTAACATCCCTATCCTGTTCCTACCCTTACCTCGCTTGCCCAACATTCTTCCCTCTATTACCCTCTTCAACATTCCACTACTGCTCAATACGCCTTTCATCCATTTTTCCTGCCTCCATAGGATTTCTCTCAACAAACCCCTCTCCTCCCCCACCATTTCTAGTACTTCCTCATTTGTTTTCCTTTCGGTCCATTTCACCTTTTCCATTCTTCTCCACACCCACATTTCAAAAGCCTCCAATCTACGTCTATCCTCCTGCTTCAGCGACCACGTTTCCGCGCCATACATAGGTACGCTCCATATCAGAGTTTTTACGAGTCTTGTCTTAACATCTCTACTCAACGTCCCCGTCATCAACTCCCTCCTCCTTGAGAAAGCCTCCTTGCCTAGCGCAATTCTTCTCCTTACGTCCCTACCACTTTGACCGTGTTGGTCCAAAACACTTCCGAGATATGTAAACTGTTCTACCTGCTCTATTTTTTCCCCTCCTATTTTAATATTTAGCTTAGCCTTTTTCTTTCTGGAAAATCGCATAACCTTTGTTTTATTAATATTTATTCTCATCCCATATCTATGCTAAATCACCAAAAATGTATTATATGTATATATATATATATATATATATATATATATATATATATATATATATATATATATATATATATACATATATATAATACATTTTTGGTGATTTAGCATAGATATTTCTAAAAAAATTTCATTGCGTGCAATATCTTGTACACTAATATGTGCTCTTCTGCTCAAACTCTTGTGACCTTATAGAATGTATTTTTTCCGGAAATAATTTTCATATAATCCAATGAACTTTGTTCTCTCCTTCCTGGAGTTTAAAGGTGAATGGAATTGATGAGTATACAAATAACTGTACTAGGCAGTCTTGTAGGACCCCATTTAAAGCACTATGACAATATCATTCACTTACTAGATATGGTTAATGTTCACTCGTTTGCTCTTATATTACTCTAAAGCCTATTTATGGTTTAATTCGCGTTTGGTTTCCACATGATATCACCCGTTGAATTCAGTGTTTGATCGGATTTTATGGTTTACCGATGACCGAAGCAGTTATTCCTCTACGGCAGCCGTCTCTGAACTAATCTAAAATAAGGAAAAGATGCTCACATGTGTTTGTACTACCATTAAGAAGGGATTCATTGCCAAAAATAGTTAAGTGTTTCATTAATTTTAAGTTTTAAATCTTAGAAATTAAATTAATTCCATGGATATCCACTATAGTGCGGAGAAATATGAATAATACCCTTGCCACAATATATTATAATTTACTCACAAACGTATGAAAAAATAATTCGAAATCCTTACGTAATTGGATTTAATGAAATCAGTATCGGTTCCAGGGGTGCTAATTTCAGAAATATTTTCCTGTTTGGAGGCGTATCGGCCTACTTCACCTCACCAAGTTGTTGAGCAATCCGTGTTATTAAATTCCGTTCAGTTCCAGCGATGCATGCTTTACCATCTTTGAGTTTGGTAATATTGTTGCCCGACGACACCCCCGTTTCATCGCACACACAACTGCGGTCCCGCCGCACACCTCGCTCCACCACCAAAAGTCCTAGCTTTCTCATTTCCCCCGAACCATCCACCTCTCCCATTCACTGGCTCCCTCAACCTTTAAGCACTGCGTCCCAGTCCGCACCCCTACTCCCAGTGCCCTTTTCCCAACCTGACCCTTGCACTCTCCTCTCACACCGCTCCTGAAACCTACCCCTCTCTCCCCACATCCCTTCGCAGACACAAACACAAGAACTTTTTTCTGCTCCTCCTGTCCTTACAAGCCCGTTTGGTACATCTCGTGTCCTTAATCCCTCCATCCCACTCACCCATCCTCGGGCTCTCTTGTCTCTCCGTTTCCCCGGAATCCACCAACTCCCCACCAACCTCGGCCTCCCATCCACTCGCCGTCCAACCCTCCCTTATCGCGGAGCAGCGCCTCCCCCAACCCCGCCGTCCTCTTACCGCTCTCCTTCCCGGAGTCACCGGTCTCCCTCCTCCCGCCATCCTCCCACCTTTCCCTCTGACGTCCACCCAACTCCCCGCCGCAACATCCACCAAACTCCTTCCTTATTTCCATTTTGCCCAAATTTTTAAGCTGCCCACCCCGACGTATATTTATCTGAAGGTGGAATCACAGCTTGCTCTTTCGAGCTCCCCCTACCCGCTTCAACCCCTCCTTCCGGCCCACTACATCACAACCCCCTCGACCCATCTCCTTCACTCTTCCCCCTCACCCCTTTGCACTATGTGTCCCTCTCGCTCTCTCTCTCTCCTTCCTCCACCTCTCCTACTTTCCTCCTCCCTCCATCAGCCTCCTTCCCTTTCCCGTCACCTCCTCCCGCGCCCCAACACTCCCCTGTTCTCCCTCCCCAAACCTCTTCCCCTCCCGACGCTTAGTCCGCCCGCACAACTCTGATGCTCCCGAAGCCAGGACGACGCGACTAGATTTGCATGATAAATGACCTCTGGGAATGTTTACGGCGAAATGAGAGATGGTAGATGGAGGATGGAAGGGAGAAGGTGGAGAGAGGAGAATAACGAAAAGAATAGAGAAAGAGGAAGAAGAAGACGGGAAAGACAGAGGCAGGGGCGTTCGTCAGGGAAGTGGAGGAGAAAGACGATACACCGGCCACCAGAGCGGATTTCAGCCCTTGAAATGGAATGAGTTTGATTGAGGTGCGGGCAAATAGGGGGAGGTGAACTCGGTTTTCTGTCAGGAAAAAGGCAAAGGCAGAATGGAATAAATAAATAATTTATGATGGAGCGTAGCAATGGACGATGGATAGTTAAAAGGAAATAGCTTAAAAATCAGGAAACCTTTTCGAGTACTGTTTGGGAAAAGTATAACGGAAAATGTAAACTATTAAAAGTTCTTATTGAATAGTTCCTGTTTAAGGAGAGGGACTGGGAAGGTTTTATTCAGGAAAAATAAATTTTAGGCAAAGTTCTGCAAACAAATTCATTTTCGTTTGCTTACACTTTTAGAAATTCTACTAGGAATAATTTTCATTAATTAATTTTATCTATTAAATTAGTTAAACCTCTGGCGTGCCTTTAAATTGTAAACTGTGTAATAAAAAATTTACCATACGTGACAAATTAAGCAGAATTGATGTTTTAAGTAAGTTATTCTCTAACATTTTTTCCTCAGTTTATATTCAGTATCCATTTGATGCGTATGCCAGTGTTTGGAGGTGAAAAAGGCGAAATAAGAATTAATACCATAGAGTTAAAAAAGATAGTGTGTGTAAAAAAGATAGCAATGTGTCACCAAAAACGCCAACACCACCATTTTTAATGAGTACCAATGTGACACGAGTTCTTGGTACAACTCAGGCGTGGACAACTCCAGCTAACATTTAGGGTCTAGTAGTTCCTCACATGAAATTAGGACGTCTTGATTGCAGTAATAAATATTACTAGCTTTAGTAAATGGAGGAATGGGCAGTTTTTCAAATCTTTCAGTTAGTCCTGATGCTAATGCAAAAGCGGTCAATATAAAGAATATGAAAAATGAAAGGACCGTTATGTGTAACGTAAAATTTTGCTAAAGTATAGTCTCATTATTTTTAGACTTGCATTTTCTACAGCATCTTCTCATTGAAAATCTCATGATATGAGGAATACGAGTAGTTAAAGATTTTTTCCAAAGTTGAATTGGAGTAATTTTGGCATAAAATATTTTTTTGGCGCGAATGCCATTGCTGAATCACGACACAAAAGATATCAGCTTCACACGGCTCTGTTGGTGGCGTTTTCTTCTAAACGCTGGACAGTGGGTAGGCACAATACCTTTTCTAGCTATCTGGTAGAAACGGGAAATGATGATTTCGATGGTAATGTGTGTATTTCACAAGAAAAACTACCAGTAATAATATGGATGTTATCGAGAATACTTAACCTTATTTTTTAAGATATCGTTTTCAATGGAATGAGCCATGGGTTATTGCATCCTCATATTTAACTGATAAGGAATGAAACTAAAATGGACATGAATAGGAAAGAAGAGCACGGGGAAGAGATATAATTGGTATTAAGACGGCGAAAGAAGTTGAGGGCAAGTGAGTCGAGCTATGGATAGAGAATAGTGGAAGTGCGCAGACGAGCGACGCAATTGTTAAGGCGAGACGTGATTGATGCTGCAGAAGTGTATTCGAAGAGAAGAGGAAAAGATAATGGAATACTGAGTGAATAGGGAATAAACGTTATACCGCCGAAAGTTCTTGTTCTCATAAGTCAAGAATGTTGTATTTATTTCTTCTTTTACGCATTCCTCCTCTATTAGAATAGGATTTGGAAGTCAGTCAAGGTATCTAATATTTTTGTTTAGAATTTTGTAAGTTTTCATTAGTCTTTATGGTAAGCGAATATAATGAAAGATACGAGATAATGATGTTTGTAATATAATTATAAAATCGTTTATTTTTTAAGTACGATTCTCTTCTACTTTTTTTAATTACTTCTATGAATGTCGACTAATTTGAAGGAAAATGTATGAGAGCATTTCATGATATCAACTTATTAAGAATATTTTTCAAAATAACACCTTTAAAACTTGATTATATCATTTATTTTTTTGTTTCCGGCCGTTTATTTATTTGTTTTGGTTCCAGCTATGAATAGTGTTATTTGGCAGTTTTCTTAAAAGGAGAAATCAAAGTTTTTCCTGTGTAGTCATACCAGTCTCAAATACTTGTAACGGAAACGTTAATTTCTGATTAATCTTAGAAAATTCATTAATTTTCGGAAAACCTTATGCTCATAACAGGTTAAGTTCACAAACAAATCGCTTCAAAAAAGCTTAAGATTGAGAAATAGGAGTAGTCACGGCGATATGGTTAAAGGGTGAAAGGCCGTTTCGACTGAAGATAATAGCCCGTTGATAAGGATAATTTATACATTTACTTTTGGCCAAATCTGGACCCAGAGAATAATTCTTTTTAAAAATGTTTTTCCAGGAGTTTTCACTCATTAAATTTCCTCTCCGCTTATATTAAATTATATGAACTTAATTAAATAATATATTATATTACATTAAATTTAACGCTCTGCATTGCTTCATACTTCGCGTGGAGTACTGCCGAAGAAGAAATTCGGTATGAACGAGGTAGAAAATATTTCGAAAGGACTAAGCCCTCGGAAATGAGAAGGGCAGGGGTGAATCTTTGGACGGGTGTCGGGAAAATTGTCGGTTTAAGTGGGATTAAGCGTAGATATTTGGGTGGCCATTGGGAGTGGCAGAAGATGAGTGGAGGGAAGAGGTTAAAAAAATATATAGAAATGAAAATGGAGCATATGGGAACGTGCGTTAGACTCTGATAGAAGGGCACGCATGTGTTTAAGTTCAGGTGACCGTGGGGAGTGAGATGGTGAGGAAGGCTGGCGCACGTGGCTCTCCGTGGTCATTTTTTGGGTGGAATGGAGAAAATATGCGAATATAAAGGTTTTTCTCTCCGCTCTTCCCAACCAACAAGGTCCCCTCGCTGTTTGATGGCTCACAGGTAGGCTGGCCAGGTGAAAATCGCCCCCTTCAAGAGACACAAAGGCAGGGATGCCGTCGCGAGTCGTGAAACGGACTCCATAATAAAACGGAACTCATAAAAAATGCGCCCCAAGTCCCGCTACCTTTCCGTACCAATGTGAGATGTGCGCGCGCGATGAAGGTTTTTGGTACGAAGCAAGCACGTGAAATTTTAATATGCCACACTGTTATCTGCTAAAAACCAAATCTCGCGTTCAACCGAATGGACGCATGTCCCCATGCAGCAAAGGAAGCGGGAATAATGAGATTTAAAAGGAAATTGCACAGTTCTAGGAACAACCTTGATGTGAAATTATTTTCGTTCTCATTAACTATTTATTCCTAAGGCACTTGCTTTGGAATGAACTGAAGAGAAAACTCTGCACAAAAGGTTAATGGTAAAGAAGTTGACATTAAGTGATATTTTTCCTGCACATTCATCTAGAATATTTTAATCATTAATGGAATTAAATTAAATGCGAGATTTAACTTTGCTTACCTACTATGCCTGTCACTGTCCTGGCTCTATACAAACATTCAAATAATATCATTATAACTGTAGTAGTTTTTGTAAATAGCTTGAAACATTCTGCTAGATGTAACTATTACATAAAACGGTGAGATATTTCGTGAAAACCATTTTGTATCTTCTTTGGACACTACCTCGAAATTTCATAACTGGAGTTTGATTCATTGAGAGGACTTAAATGGTTACATGGCAACTGATAATGGGGTTATGAATAATAAATTGTTGTAGTTATGAATTAATATTTAGTAAAATGATTGAAAAGGGAATTTTCTTTCCTTTATGGCAACATTTTTGGCCAACAAATGCCTATTTTAAAAACCTGGTGGCCCAGGATAATTAATTATTTTTACGGCGGTAGAAGCGTTATCATTCTTACATGGTAGAGTGTACTGTAGCCTTCTTTAACGGGAAAAGATGAATTAATACAAGGGTGGTCTGAAATGTTCCCAACCTAACAAAGATTCAAGACATCTTTTTTGAAATTTTCTGAGTCCACTTTCAGACCACTATATATCTGAGATATCGCTTCTTATATTTTAATGCAGTATTTTCTACAGACTGATAATCTTTTATTATGTAGTAAGTAATATATTGATTGTAAAATAATTGCTTGGACTTTACAACTGAAGCCAAAACGCATCGCGTAGAAAGAAAATTGAGATGTGAGTACATAAGATGAATTCAGGCAGAACAAAACCGGATTAAATACTGACGTTCTGTGAGAAAAACCTGCTGAAGAGTAAAATGACGCAATTTCCCACTGATTGCCACAGAAAAATCTATTTCTGTACTCCATCCAGTCGCCGTGGAACCAAAACTTTTACTTTCATTTTATTATAGGCGATTTTTTATTTGAAATTTTTTCTGATGCGATGCTCAAAAACTATCTCTGAAATTGATTCTGATTTAATAGCCAAGATAAGGACCTGCTAATTTTGGTTCGCTCAACTTCATTGTCATAAGGTGCTTGAGGGCAGAAAAAACCCCGTACTTCTAAGTTTCATTATGTGGATCAAATGAAATTAACTCTTTTTAAGGTCGGGGAAATTGCAATCATCCCACTGAACTGAAAAAAGTCGTATTTTTTTATTTTACTGCCCCATTTTCCCACGACCGTATGAACTAACCCTCTTCCTTTCCTTCCACCACTTCGGGTACCTACACTTTCTTTCCTCACGCAACCCTCACCACGTCCTTCCTTCATTCCACCACTCCATTAACTCATCATAAGCGACAGAATCATGACAATAACATCCGCTGTAGTTAGCAAAAGTAAAAAAACGGAGATAATGCTTATAACGTAAACCATTTTTCGTATCGTTTCCTTCACTCCATTTCTTTTTATTATGAACGTCCAGCGTATTATAAAGAGAGAGAGTTCAGCTCTATCATTTGTTGCCTCAATAGGAGTACCACCTTGAGACAAGGTTTAGACCATTATCTTAATTTTATGCTTATATCTATCCACTGCTCGTTAGCAAAAACAACCGTATAGAATGAAAATTTCGATTTTCATATCTCTCTATAACTGAAAAATACCCCGCAAGCTGCCTCAATGGCGTGACCAACATGGGTCTATTAAATTAAAAGAATTACATGCAAGAAGAATTATGCAGGATATGGACAAATATATATCATTTAAAATCATATCCTCATCGATTGTTGTCGTATCTTTTATGAATTCAAATGGTTCGACTATAAAAACGGCATTTTAAAAATATTTGTTATGCATAAATCTCACTAAGTTTAGGTTGGTCATCTAATCTACTATGAAACCAAATAAGGTCGTGGAGGTAGACAATATTCTTGTAGAACTATTGAAATGTTTAGGAAAATGTGGGAAGCAGACTCTATATGGAAAAATTTCGGAGCGTAAAAGTCATTTGTCTTAACTAGAAGAGTGATTTTGACGCTCTGAAATAGTTGCAATGAAATGCATGTTAGCGGATGACTCCGTTAAAGGTTACTGTGGCGGCATCTCCCGCAGTTTTATGAAATGACTCTATATGGACTCATTCGTAGTATCTATGAGGAATGAATCTGGCCTGAAGACTTGAGGATGAGAGAAGAAGATGGAAGAATGTAACCACACACAGAGTTCGGAAAAATGAAGTGCAAAGAATTAAACAATAAATTGAGACGGGCCACAAATAAAGCAGAAGAAGAACGGTGGAAAACGCAATGCGAGGATGTGGAAAATTTCAGAGGAAAGGTGAAATTGGTGCTCTATACAGCAGGGTTAAGTTATTATCGGGAAGTAAGAAGGCAAGATCTGTGCTAACAGTTAAAGATAAGTGGGGTAAGATAATAGTTGAACCAGGAAAAATCCAAGAGAGATGGAAGGAATATATAAAAACACTGTATGGTAAAGAAATTAGGCCGACAAGGTTAGACATAGAAAAGGAACATGACGTAGAAGAAGATAGCATAGGTCCAGGCATACTCGACGATGAAATAGAAGGGGCATTAAAGGAGTTGAAAGCAAATAAGGCCGTGGGGGTGGACAACATACCTGTAGAACTGCTGAAATGTTTAGGAAAATGCGGGAAGAAGGCTCTATATGGACTGATTCGTAGTATCTATGAGGAAAGAATCTGGCCGGAAGATTTTGTGAGATCAGTGTTAGTTCCTATTCCGAAAAAGGTAAAGGCTACATCATGTGAGGATTACAGAACAATAACATTGATATCCCACGCAGCTAAAGTTATTCTCAGGATCATCAACAAAAGGATAGAGAGTAAGGCAAATGATTACTTAGGGGATGATCAGTTTGGGTTTAGGAAAGGAAGAGGTACGCGTGATGCCATTGCAGTAATGAGATCACTAATCGAGAGGAATATAGGATACAATCAGGACGTTTTTGGCTGTTTTGTAGATTTCGAAAAAGCGTTTGATAGAGTGAATTGGGAAAAATTGATGCGTGTTTTGCAGAAAATAGGAATGGATTGGAGGGACAGGGGACTGATCCGCAACCTGTACATGTCTCAGACTGCTCAGGTGCGAGTGGGGAACAGAGAGTCCGGATGGGCAGTGTTAGGAAGAGGTCTAAAGCAGGGTTGCCCATTGTCACCGGTGCTGTTCAACGTATATGTGGAGGAAATCATTAAAGAGGCATGGGGAGAACT
The DNA here is from genome assembly GCA_037158775.1 of Hetaerina titia. NCBI lineage: Eukaryota > Metazoa > Arthropoda > Insecta > Odonata > Calopterygidae > Hetaerina > Hetaerina titia. Next base: position 80,736,293 of record CM073770.1, read on the forward strand.
GGAGGTAGGGTAGGAATGAAAGTCGGAGTATTAGTTGTTCAGTCAGCCAAGGGGTTGCAAGAATTGCTGAGTGAATTGGACATTCAGTGCGATAGATATGGGATGAGAATCAATATTAATAAAGCAAAGGTTATGCGATTTTTCAAAAAGAAAAAGCCTAAGCCAAACATTAAAATAGGGGAGAAACGAATAGAGCGGGTAGAATAGTTTACGTATCTCGGATGTGTTTTGGTCCAACATGGTCATAGTTGTAGGGACGTAAGGAGAAGAATTGCGCTAGGCAAGGAGGCTCTTATTTTTCATCAAGTCGGACGTCTGTAGAAAAATTGGGTACATAAAAATTATTATTATAATTCTCTTTACTTGTCTTATTCATTTATCCACCAGATTTTGTTGGTCCGAACAAGGTTTAACTGGATTTGAAATTTGGATTTCATATTATATGGTTAAAATAGGTAAAAGTAGTGCAGGTAGAACAGTTTATATATCTCGGAAGTGTTTTGGACCAATACGGTCAAAGTGTTGCTGACATAAGGAGAAGAATTGCGCTGGGCAAGGAGGCTTTTTCAAGGAGGAGGGAGTTGATGACGGGGACGTTGAGTAGGGATGTTAAGACAAGACTCGTCAAAACTCTGACATGGGGCGTAGCTATGTACGGCGCGGACACGTGGTCACTGAAGCAGGAGGATAGACGTAGATTGGAGGCTTTGAAAATGTGGGTGTGGAGAAGAATGGAGAAGGTGAAATAGACCGAAAGGAAAAAAATGAGAAAGTACTGGAGATGGTGGGTGAGGAGAGGGGTTTGTTGAGAGAAATCCTATGGAGGGAGGAAAAATGGATGAAAGGCGTATTGAGCGGTAGTGGAATGTTAAAGAAGGTAATAGAGGGGAGGATGTTGGGCAAACGAGGAAAGGGCAGGAACAGGATAGGGATGTTGGACGGGATGAAGGGAGGAAGGAAGTACTCAGAGATGAAGAGGGACCTGAGTAGAGTAGGTTTTTTTAGGAGTCACAAAATATTTATTTGATAGTTATGTCCATCCGAAAACCTACCTTAACCGGTAGATTACCTAATAATAATAATTTAGCGAAATTGTTTCAATTCAGTTTGGTTATTATTAGTGTTATTTTACCGGGTTAGGGTAGATATTTTTGGACCCTGGGACTACGCTCTACTGTACTCCTAAATTCCTAAATTTTAACTGTTACGGATAAAAAATATTCCGAGATCAAAAACATTATATTGCATCAACTTATTCCTAAACTGTATATGCAATCCACCTCCTTAATTCTATTCAAAATGGTTACATCTCTTCTCTCAATTTTTTTTTATCGAATTTAGGGTCACTTATGCCAGTTACACCAAACGATAGGACCCTGTAGTCCGCGCAACGTCTAGTCCTACACGTCCTTCTAAGTGAGACGGCTGCAACGGTACTGACATCAGTTGAGTAGTAATGAGTCCTTACAACTACGGGACTAGGCTCTCTCAGCCACTAGTTTTGTTCCTATGCAGGATAGGCAAGTATGTCGCGGTCGCCATCACATTACGAGTAAGTCCTTGCAACGCGGAATCAATAGCAGCAGAAGAGGAAAAGACGAAGAAGACGAACGAATCTTTTCAAATATGGAGTTCAAATGTCCATTTTAAATCCATAATGTAAAATGCAATATGAAATTAATAGAATATCAAAAATAAGGAAATTAGAAAATTAAGTGCAGAAGCTGGAGAGAAAAATGGTAGGCATTTTTATAGGTCATCATAGGGTTTATATCATAGGATAGATGTGCGACGTGAGATAGAAGGATAGCGTTGATTACTGGAGCGACGGTAAAAGAGTCTAGTTCAGTGGAGCGGGAAACAGCCAGTGATGAGTGGCAATGATATTAAAGAAAAAAAACCATGAACATTTGTAGTAAATATGAACAGGTGATTGAAAGGATATTATTATTAGAAGTAAAAGTTCACCAACAAACTTAAATAATTATTCAGGTCTGCATGCCAATACGTAACCTGTGTGCGAAAGGAATGTGGTACATATGAAACTAAAGTTAATTCCTGTTAAAAAAGGGATAGTCGGAAGCGGGCATTATAAGATAACTATGAAAGAATAAGTTTGATTTATCAAGCGGCTCTGGTGGCACTTATACTACAACCCGGAATGACTCAGACTGCTCAGTTGCGTGTGGCGGATTGAGGTTAGTGATGCGAAGTGTTAGAATGAAGGGTCCAGGATGACCTGTAATAACCTGTGCTTTTCAAATTATATATGGACGATATGGTAAAAGAAGCTTAGGAAAAACTGAAAATAGAAACGTAAATTTGTGGTGAATCCATAAAAGCAGCTACGTTTAAGTTTGATCAAGTTTTGATTTTTCAGTCAGCAAGGGGATCCCAAGCAATGCTGAGCGTGTTGGAAAGTCAGTACGATATGAATTGGATGAAAATTGAAGTAAACAATTCAAAGTTAATGAAATTTTAGACGAAGAGAGAGGCCAAGTCAAACCTTAAAAATAGGAGGAAACAAACTCTAGCAGATGGAATATATTAACCTCTTTGGAATGTCTTGGAAAACGTTAGTCATAGTTGCAGATTCATAAAAAAGAAATACGTTGAGCAAATAAGTTTTCCTAAAATGGCGATAATTGATGGCAGCGGTTTCTAGTAAGGATGCTAAGAAAATAATAACAAAAACTAAGGTATGGAACGTGATTTTGTACAGCTTGGATACTTGGTCGTTGTAGCATGATGATGGGCGTAGTTTGAACGTTTTTGAGACGATGAAATGGAAAAGGAATGAAAAGATGCGATGGACGGAAATATTATCAAACGAAATATGAGTGATATTGACAGAGATTGATATTGAGAGAGAGTGACCCTCTCACATATCTCAACAAAAATGTTGAGATATGTGAGAGTGTTTTGGAAAAGATTAAAAAGAGGCAGAAGAAATGGATTCAGAGGATTTTGAATGACGATGGAATGCTGAAGACTTCGATAGAGAATATAATTTACAGAAGCGAGATAGGGGGCGGAAAGGATTAGTATATTGAAAAGAATTAAAGGAAATAGAAAGTATTTGGAATTCCAGAAAGTTTAATTCAGTGTGAAGTATCAGGTTGTGCCTTTATGGGAAGTATGGCTGATAAGTGAAGCACTGATCTTTGTGTACACTTCCAAAACCTACCTTAAACAAAAGAAAAACAATAATAATATCGCTTTCTCAACATGTCACTCTTTCTTAGAGTCTTGAGCATTCCATTACTGCTCATTACCTTCTGTATCAACAGTTCTGCATTCAATTATTAAACCTACCAGTATAGTAATAATTCAAAAGCCTCTTGATTAAAATCATTAAAATTTTAAGAATTATGAAAAATACGTTCTTATTTTTATAATACTATTGGTTATAATTTACATGCTCAGGAAAATATTACTTTAGGCAGAATGAAGTAATCATTTGGATGGATTAGCAGCCGATGTATTTAATTAAAATAATGCGTATAATATATTTTAGCAACATTTTGCCCAATTAAAGATGGATGCAAAAACACTTGATTTATTAGTTCAGTAATGCATTTAATGCAATAGATATTGAGGAGGAAATGAAAAATCATAGATTCACGCATGGTTAATACGCAAGTGTAATGAAACCAGTTATCATAAGAGCAGAAAAGTAAAATGTATTCTCCCTCCTAAATTTTGGAACTGAGTGGCCTATTCAACATGTCAATGGCTCAGGTATTCTCGTTAGGCGTGTATGAAGTGCGTGTCCAATATAGAGAAGAGTATAGTTCCATGAGGTTTCGATATATTCAAATTTTTGTTGCAGATAACGTACCTTTGGATGTACACCGATGCTTCGGTCTGTAGGCGCTTCGGAAACTCGCGCGTTCCGGAATATCACATTCTCCCTTTCAGAGAATTCCGCTTCGTTAAAGCGTCGACCTCCCACCCTTCTCGCATTCGGATTCCCCACCCCACTCTTCCCTCATTCCCACCTCTACTCCGCTATCCGCCTTTTTCCCGCCGCTCGCCCTCCCACGCTGCGGGGCATTCATCGGACCAATTAATTACCTCATGGGATAAACCCTTGGGTTGCCCCCTGCATAAGACGCGACTCCCGCCCATCCCGGGCCCACGCAAAATTGGCTCCGAGGAAGCATAAGTATACCCAGGTTCTAGCCAAAAGGCATTCGTTACATTCCCATCTCTCTTTGCCTCCCTCGTAGTTTCCCGCTCGCAGGTGAGAGGGGGAGCGCGTGTAGCTCTCGTTCGCGGCGCATGCCACCATAACCCTCGCAGCCAACCCCTCTCCCCTTGTCCCTTCTCTTCCCCTCACCTCCTCCCTATCACTCTCGAAGGGCCCTCGCCGTGCGAGAGGGAAAGCGCGGGTGGGATTTAAATCACGAATGGCGTGCCTCCATTCCCATATGCTCTCCGATTATCCTCGTTTTCCCCGTATAATTGCCCCTTGTCAATTCCTAATTTAAGGTCTAATTGTTCGTCCGTTACGATTCGGAAACGAGTGAAAATGGGCGATAAATTCCCATGGCGAATAGGTCAGGCTTGGTTTGAGGCGTCTTTGGAATTCGATATTATGTGAAAGAAGCTATTAGTGGTAATATTTTTTGTATGTGCTTTCTCGTAAAAATGGTGTCGTGACTGTCCATTTGGATCAATTTTGGAAAGCTAACACGTACGAGACTCATATCGATCGCTTTTCGAACCATAGAATTGAAAATTTATTGTATCATGTTATTTTCACTTTAGTGTATAAGAATCGTATAATCACACGCAATGTGTCGTTTTAGTTCTGCATAAACGGAGTCTGATGATAATTATCCGAAAAAATTAATTTTTTTTTTGATATAAATTTTAATTCCGTGACTACCCACTAATAAAAGTTGAATTTTAGGTTGCGGTCCTCGCAAAATACAAGTGAAACTACAAAATCGGTATGTCTTGAAATAGGCGATGTTCAATATTCGTTTTCAAATGAGTTCGGAGATTGGAACTCATGTAGCAATCGATTATATTTACAGGGTCCCAACAAAGTTTGGTTTTGTTTTGACCTCACACGTTTATGGCTTAGAGATAAGTTCCAATATTCACAAAAAAATGTTGGGGTGGAATTGGACAATAAACAGGATCTGGATTTTGCTCAATTTTCTTAGTTGTCGTGGTTTCTGGATCACACTGTTTTATGCAAGAGCAGGATCCACCATTTGAGTTTGGAAGACCATTTAATTCTACATTATTTTTTCGGTGAGTTCAAAATATTCCCTTTTGGAAAATCTGGGAATCATAAATGTAATCGTTTTGTATTTTATGCATGATTGTGCATAGTTGTAAAAAGTATGTATTTAAGGAGCGTTTTCCATGCCATAATTAGATTTGAAGAACACTTTGCATTGTTAAAGAAAAGCTTTTAATAAGGTCAATGCTCGCAAAAGACATGTACAAAACAAGTCCCCCTATTACTAAAAAAAATTTAAAATTTTGTCCATCGAAAGTGTTCAACTTGTTCTCTGCGTAATTCTAAAAATACAGGTATATATGGACGAAATAAAGAGCAATGAACCTTGCATCATCGAAAGCACTTTATTTAGTGTCATACTCTAATTCATAGAACGCATGATGTTAGAATTAGATGAAGACCAAATGCAGTTCCCACTTGGCAGAGCCTCCGGGGTAATGACTGCTTTGTTTCTTCCTCGAACCACACCCCGCGTAAAGAAAATACCTTATCTCTCTCACAATCCACTTCCTCCAACCTCTCTTTTCCACCTTTAACTGAACTCTGTTCTGGCTGCATTGATCTCATCCCCAATCTAGCCTTATCGCGCAACCCTTCCAATAGAACGCCAAAGAAATATGGACATTCAAGTTGTTATCTTCCTGTCTAATTTTGTATCGCACCTTCATAAAAATCTTAAATAGTTCAGATGAAATTTTATATTTAAATCAGGAACTTCGATTGACTAGCTAAAATATCAATGGGATGTTGTGGAGGGAGAAACACCTTAGGAAGAAATAAGAGGATCCTGAAATCGTAAATATATAGCCATGGCGTGGGAGATAAAATCCTGTTGTGAAGGGATTTTAATTAGGATTTCCGGGAAACGATTCCTAACCGGATTGGCGTATACTCGCCGTGACTCAGAGGCCCGGAGAATGGGCAAAGAGGTTTATTGGCCTACTGAATGCACCATAATGGAAACGATTACGTTTCCAACGCACGATCATATTTCTCCGCGGCAGCGGGTCATTAAATATCCACGGTAATATTGCAATTAACCAGATCAGTGAGGGCTGAGTGTGGTCCGGAAATCAAGCAATTCTAGTAATTCGAATTACTTTAACATAGCTTACATTGCGCATTCCAAGTTAATGATAGGATATAGTTAACCCCTTAACAGCTAATTTTACGGTCTCAGAGAGTATCATTTATAAAAATATGTGAATTTGAAAATCGATTTTGATTTTAACGGAAACATGTTAATTTATATTTTTTTATAAAACCTATCATTTAGGCTAGGGTCGTTATATTTGACGTAAGTGCTCGTACATCAATTGAAAACATCTCGTTGCCCCTAATTATTTTTACTTAAGATAATTTTCGGAGCTAAAATACTTTTGCATGTAACCTGGCGGATCGTTCCAACTACCAAGTGGAGTAATTCCGCCTAAGTTCCTGCCGTTCGTGATGATTGGCAATCAAAGTTATTATAGTATTTAAAAGGGAGATTATTGCATATTAAAAGATCAACAAATTGATGATTCATAGACATGATTTTAATTCCAGAACTAGCAAAATAGCTAAAGTACTGGGCGATTGCTTTATGTTGGCAAGGAATGAATGAATATTGTCTGTCTTAGAGATATTAGATATGTCAATATAGAAAATCCTCATATGTTGAATGTAAGCCGATTTAGGGTTCAGAAATTTGATTATCCTTATTTAATATCTATTGCATTAATATTGAACTCATTGAAATTCACTCAATGTTTATGTATCGCGCACAATATGTATGTTTACGCAAGTTGTAAGATTGTGTTTATAGTATGAGTTTTGCCAAAATAAAAATAAGATTCAAACGATCGGGAGTCTCTAAAAATGTTGCCACGCCCGGCAGCAATGATAGTGATCGTGGTTCCGCATAAAAAAAATAAACTGGACTAAACTTTTGAAATTTCACTTACCGGGCGATAGGATCGGCAGTGTTACGTTGAATATTATTAGAATATAACTTGAATGAAAACTCAGGCCTGCAATTTCCTAATTCACGTGAATACCCATTTAATTATTTAAAGAATGAAATATAATAATTTTCCGCATTGCATTGTCTTGCAAAGAAACGATAATATTAAATAATAATTTAAAATTTAGTTAATAACGGTGATTTCTTGGAACTCATGTGAAATTCGTGTGAGACATTAAAAAAATTTACCCAAACCCGAGAGGGATCAATCACGACGTAATGGCTACCACTTAAGTCGGTGCCTTTTCACCCGACTCTGAAACTCCCGGAGCCACTTGGGGAATTGTAGAATGTTTTTTAGCTTTTAAATGGCGGGTGACAAATTGAATGCTTGTTTTGGAAGCAATTATAATATTTTCATTTACGTCAACGCTTCAATACGTACTTGCTTTAATTTACGCAAATTAATTGTAACCCCTCACTTAAAAATATTTGTGAATTAATAATCACAAACACAAATGCTTTTCTGTAATTTTTAAGTGTGGTTGCTTTCGTTTCGTGTGATAAAAAAAAACTTCGGTTCGGCATCGCGTTCTCCAATCTCGCGCGGTGCCCCAAAACTTTTGCGAATGCTACATTTCTCTCACAAAAGCAAATAGAACTAGACCGGACGGAAACGGGTGGTGGAAATAAGCTTATGGACAGTTGCTGAATGGAACAGAAATATTCAGAGGAAGTCAATTATCACGGCCAATTAAAGTTGAGCGTCGTACTCGATGTGATCGATTTATAAGCATGGTAATACTTCATCGAAGATCAGGAAATAGATTAATGTGTGTGAGAAATTCATAATAAAACTTTCTAATTGAAAAACCTGTAGTCGTGTGTTAAATTAGTATATTAAATCATATCCTCCTATATTATGAAATTTCTCATGCATCGTCTGACCTGCCAGTAAAACCTTCGATTGTTTAGGTTTTAGAGACAGTTTGAAGCATATTATGTATGATTCTACCAACCCACAGAGAAGTTATTTGTTTAGTTATTTAATGCATTATTTCAAAATTTTTCAATTAGGTGAGGTAGAAATCGTCATTAATATACCACCTTAGGTTCTGATGGGTCACATTAAATTTTTTTCTAATTATTATTATACCGCTGAAGTGCGCTGTTGTCTATCTCGTTATTTTCTCCTTCAGAGAGTAAATTCAGAAAAAAATTATCATATCTCTAAGTGAATTATAGTGTCTCTTGTTTCATGAGCCAAGAAATTAAACATAATCTCTTATGCATGCGTAACGAAAAGTAGTAAGTAGTTACGTTTATACGGGCATTATTTTTTCCGGTGATTCGATTGGTAACCATTTAGAAAAATCGCGTATTCAGTGCCTGTCTTTAAGGTTGACTGTGCGTCTCTTTGAATGCTGGATGTCGAAGAGAGGCTTAACTTTTATGGTCGAACAGTTCTTATCTAAAGATGGATACAAGTACGCTGTATTGAAAAAGTTATAGAGTTTCTTGACGTACACTTCAATCACATTGGTACTCGTATTTCGATGCACGGAGGGTGTAGTTTTGCAAACGAAGAGACCAGACGGATACAGGTGCTTGGTGTCCCGAGGAACGAAGCGAAATTGTGATGCGTCCGAAAGACGATCCATGTGCAACGTCAGTTGGTCTCTTCATGGGGACCCCTGTACGGGGTCTGGCAAAATAGAAGAGACTGGGGCTTGCCCTCGACTCTCCGAAATAAAGAATGGTGGCGGCCCTCAAAGGCAGAGAGGAGCAGCTGCAGCCGCCTGGAATTAGAATGAGAGCAGAGACTGATGGATGTAGAAGCAGGAGCAAAGGGGCAGGCAGACGTTCGGTACGGACATTGAGGCCAAGGTGGACAGATGTTGTATCGGCGGCCTACTTCGCAATCTCCAGGGTTTTCATTCCGAAATATTAAATTTGAAGGCTAAATGACAAAATGCAAACTAATGAACCAAGTACAGTTAGTTAGGGAATTCGGTTTTTTTTAAGGCTTCACATTGCAATTTATTCTACTATTAACTTCAAATTCTTCTTTCTCTTTCTCAATTAAGGAGGTTTGAAATATTAGAAACGTATTTCGGAAAGGGCATTCTACACTCATACTTTGAATCACCTGGGACAATATTTTAAGTGGAAAAACCTTCTATCATTCAATTTTTTCTTTCTAGACCACGTGCGCAGTTGTTTCTTTTCTCCGGAAAATGTAATCTTCTGAATCCTTTAAAATAGTTTTTAATACGTAGCACCCTTAATTTAATTTACATTGAAGAAGATAATTTTTACTTTTAACATACTCTCGGTAACTAGACTCCCAACCAGTTCATACACTTCCGGTATTTCTAAAACAAACTGTTAGGTCAACTTTAGTGCCCATTTATATTTATTGTCATATTTATTGTGAACTATTTAAATTAATAGTTCATTGCCTGTACCGCTCATCAAATATATCTGTTAGTTTGAATAATATTTATACGCCAATAAGAATGTTAAGGATACAAAATGCATTGTGCGTTAGAGACTACATTACTAAAAAAACAGGAAATGTTTACAAGATCTAACCTATAAATACTACCTTGAACAAAAAGTTCCCGGAATAACCACCGTGTGGCGCTCCCATCGTTCCGATTTGAGTTCTGTTTTTTTTGCTAAATTGGTACATCTGTTGTTGATATTCCCTTTAAATCTTAGTGTCATAACTTGACATTTGCAAAAGTTACGTAGCCAAGAGTACATCTATCTCTGTGTGTGTTGGCGATTTTTTACAATTGCAGAAATGGATTTAAATTTGCAACAACGAACTTGTATTAAATTTTGCGTAAAAAACGGATTTAGTGGCGCACGGACGTTGGAATTGTTGGAAAAGTGTTTCGGCAACGATTCTCTAAAAAAAACGGTCGTTTACCAGTGGCACGAGCGGTTCAGAAGTGGTCGTGAGTCAATCGAAGATGATGAACGCAGTGGCAGACCATCGACATCGAAAGTCGGTGAAAAAATTGATAAAGTAAAAGAAATTTTGGTCAATAACCGCAAATTAACCATCAGAGAAATAGCGGAGGACTTGAACATTGCCTATGGATCCGCCCAAGACATTGTGGTTAATGATTTGGGTTTCCGTCGTGTAGCAGCAAAGTTGGTGCCAAAATACCTCAATTTCGTGCAAAAAAGAGACCGTGTTGACGTCGCAAAAGACATGATTTGCGAGGCTGAATCCGATCCCACATTCATCAAAAGGATCATTACTGGAGACGAGACGTGGGTTTATGAGTACGACACGCAATCCAGACATCAGGCAAGTGAATGGCGTTCACCAAATGAGCCGAGACCAAAAAAACCACGTCGTTTTCAGTCAAAAAAGAAGGCAATGCTGACGGTTTTCATGGATTACAACGGTGTAGTGCATCATGAATTTTTGCCAGAAGGCCAGACAGTAAACAAAGAGTATTATTTGGGCGTTATGAGACGTTTGCGTGAAGCGATTCGCCGAAAGAGACCAGAAATCGTCGCACAGTGCGTCGAGACCGTCGCACAGTGCTATCATTATTCGTAATTTTTTGACGAAAAATGCAACAAATACCATCCAACAGCCACCGAATTCACCTGATTTGGCTCCCTGTGACTTCTTTCTGTTCAATCGAGTTAAAAAACCATTACGGAGAACGCGTTTTAGCAGCCGAGAGGAAGTAATGGAAAAATCGCAGGAAGCACTGATGGACATACCGAAAACCGAATATAAAAAATGTTTCGAGGATTGGATCAAGCGCTGGCATAAGTGTGTTGCAGTCGATGGGGATTACTTTGAAGGGGAAAATATAGATTTAGATGAATAAACTTGTATTTTTAATTTTCTGAATAAATTCCGGGAACCTTTTGATCAAGGTAGTATATGCATTAATTCTAGACACGAAAATATTTTTCTCTCAGAAAGTTGGGGAAAATTTTGTTAATTGACAGATTTTTTATATAAAGTTATTTTATGTTATTCCTACGGAATGACAAAACGTAAGTACCGTAAGTCATGTGGCATTGGAACATTATTTTTAAATTGAATGAAAAATTTGTAAACGGACCAAAATCATTCTTACGAATACCTTTAAATTCACAACCCAGTGTATAATGAAGTGACCATTGGCGAAATACCAGCCTAGTTGATCAAATTAAGAGTTGATAACCAGATAATATGATTAACTAAGCATTTGAATGAAGTGATTTTCATCATTTTACCCCGAACGCCCAAAGAAATATATGAAATTTATTTGAGATTGGAAACTAATTTACCTTGAAAGGGTTAGTGTGTTCCATGTTTAACTGAGTTTGTATTTTCCTTCCACATTCGATATGTTATCCGTAAACTTTCTTTATCCTCCAGAGTCTTGATTGTCAGTGAGTTCATAGAAATATAATTTCCATTTTTACAGTTTCTGAAGTGTTAGTTGGCTAACGCTGGTTCGAATAGGTTATATCCCAGGGATACATTTTACCTAAATCTTAGAGTAGCCGATTTTTGGTGGAAAATATTAATAATATTGCACAACTCTTGATGGCGCGGTAATCCAGTTCCGGATTTCTGTTCATACTTTTGGACTCCACTATCGAACTCTCAAGTGATGTGATTTTGGTGATGGCTAATACTTCATGTGGGACCGAATGGTGGTCAATGGAAAGGTACTTATCACCGTATCCTGGAAACGTGAATTCCACACTCCTTAAGAATTATATCTGTTTAAAGTGATAACATTTGGTTTGATGTGCCTCATAAATAATAAATGTGCTATAAAAGAATAAATGTGTTTCAGAACAAAGCTATAATTCTTTCTTTCGTAGATCACGTCACAATTAGAGCAGAAACAGAAAGAAAGTACTTATAACACGTTATTAAATAAAATCATTTCATTAATTCAAGGAAATAGCTTGAAAATGAGTAAGAATATTTAAACCTTTATATATGATACAAAGAATTAGTTGCTCAGTCAGCCAAGGGGTTGCAAGCGTTGCTGAGTGAATTGAAGGTTCAGTGCGATAGATATGGGATGAGAATCAATATTAATAAAACAAAGGTTTTGAGATTTTCCAGAAAGAAAAAGGCTAAGCTAACCATTAAAATAAGAGGAGAAAAAACAGAGCAGGTAGAACAATTTACATATCTCGGAAGTGTTTTGGACAAAATATGTCAAAGTAGTAAGGACATAAGGAGGAGAATTGCGCTAGGCAAGGAGACTTTCTCAAGGAGGAGGGGGTTGATGACGGGGACGTTGAGTAGGGAGGTTAAAAAAAGACTCGTAAAAACTCTGATATGGAGCGTAGCTATGTACGTCGCGGAAACGTGGTCGCTGAAGTAGGAGGATATACATAGATTGAAAGCTTTTGAAATGTGGGTGGGTAGAATAATGGAGAAGGTGAGATGGACCGAAAGGAAAACAAATGAGGAAGTACTGGAGATGGTGGGTGAGAAGAGGGGTTTGTTGAGAGAAATCCTATGGAGGCAGGAAAAATGGATGAAAGACGTATTGATCGGCAATAGTGGGATGTTGAAAAAGGTTATAGAGGGGAGAATGTTGGGCAAGCGAGGTAAGGGTAGGAACAGGATAGGGATGTTGGACGGGATGAAGGGAGGAAAGAAGTACACAGAGATGAAGAGAGACCTGAAGTAGAGTAGGTTGCTGGAATGGGTTTTGTTTAATATTTATTTGATATTTGTGTCCATCCAAAAACCTACCTTAACCTGTAGATTCCCTAATAATAATAATAATATGATACAATGAAGCCGCAGGCAAGCATTTTACCTAGGATTAGGTAAAGTGAAGTCCTTTGCCTGAATTGATACCAAGGGAACGAAATTTGGTACATTTTTTTACATATATTTCTGATGAAAATTACAAACATGTGGGATAAATAAATGCGATACTACACATGAAAGACAATATCATGGGGAATATCAAGGAGCAAACGCTTTTACGCAATAAATAGACAAAATAAGATGGTATGAGAAAATTATGAATAGTAAGGCCAGTATAGAGTAATACATCCCACCGACTTGTGGATTAAAAGAGGAACGAATTAACGCCAAGTTGTTCTTGAGAAGTCATTATTTGTATCTGAAATGTCACTCATGTAAATAAAATATTTAAAAATTTAGTATTATTTAATGTAATGTCAATGGCATACGGAAAGTGAAAGATTAGGAATGAATAGTAAAATACGGAAATAATATATTTTCAATTTATTATTTTTGAACTATAGCGATAAAATTTCGCCAATAGATAAAACAACTCATTAGCCCGAAATGGTTTTTGATGTTTTAAGTGAAAGTTTGCCTCTCATACTTACCTCCTTATAATTCGTGTACAGGTTTCTGTCCTGTAATTCGGAAACAGAAAAAAGTCCACGAATCGGCAAAGAGGAGATCTGCCTCCTTTTTTTATTCCCTTAGGTTCTAATTCCAAAACCAGTTCTCTTTAGATGATCCCTCTTGATCCTTTTTCTAACAACACCATTATGTCAAAATGGATGAATCAAAACTCCAATACTCGTAATAGGTCGGTCCCTCTCCATGGCATAAAGCTATTGAAGGTTAAAGAAAAAAATGCAAAAAGATTCAGCAATTATTTATCCAAAATAAGACAGCAGACCCGAGAGGGGTGGTATCTTCCCTATGGGCTAGTTTGTTCCCACAGGGGTTACTCTCCCATTCCTTGCAGTAAAGGGAGGAGTATAGGTGTCCGAAGTGATTGCTACCCCCTCATCTTCCCATAGGGGCGGGATATTCAAAGTGAGGTTACGCTGTTTGTTGTTTCAATGTTCATTTGCTTACAGTTTCCCGGAAAGTTTGCTGACCATAACTTGGATTTTAGCGGTGGTATCCAGAGGAGTCACCCTAACTTGTTCTCGCAAGTCTTCCATCTAAAATCCAGCGATATCCCATCCTGATTATCATACCATTATTCGTGCTAGTCATTTGTGTAATGAAGTCCATCTGGACTTCGTACATATTATATTACATTAGTCTAGCAACATTTTATTAATAACACTGATCATCATGAATCAACATGAAGCATGAAACAATCCACATGAATCATCAATAAAGTGCTATCATTCCTATGACTTGTATAGCATAGAATTAATTTTATAATGTATTATTAGTTAACTGCGTAATATATATATGTGTATAAGAGTCGCTTTTTTTTAAGTTTTAATAATTTGGATCTCAGCATTGATTTGTAACAGACCCAGATCGACTTTGAAAACGATGGAGGAAACACGCAAACCTGCGTTAAAATTTTGCATGGTCGATATAATACTAAATTAGGCATGTGGAGAGCCTGTTCTTCCCTTTAGCACAGGAAGAATGTGGTACCTTACGGTTAAATAAGAAACGCAATCATATATTGAAGGAGGTTGGTCCATTTTTCTAGTCACTGCTTTTAAGGTGGTAAACAATAACGCCTGCGATTGCCGCTACCGCTGAGGGAGAAGATAGCTGAATAAAGTCAGCAAAACTCTCAGATACATTAAAAGAGTTATTTGGTGCCATCCGCATGTTGATGGCAAAAAATTGCGCATTATAATCGTTTGTGCCCGACGTTTTCCACGAAAGTTGGTTCAAAAACCGCGTTATCTCGCAATGAATGTATGCTTCTCAATGTCCCATAGTCCAGACTATATATGTCACTCTTTCCTTATCCAAAATATGAAGAAACGCATTCGTAGAAAGATTTTTTCATCATAATTATTTTTTCATTTCGTCAGTCGGTATTTACCGATACTAAACATAATGCTTACTACCAATCTACAACGATCTTCATAAATTGTCTATTTGTTTGATACCCCAGGAATAGGTACAAAAAATTATATTTACCCCCATCTGTACGTTTTTATACAATGAAACATTAACGTATTAGTGTGATTCCACTAGAGGTAAAAATATTTGGAAGAAGTTTCTGAGGTCTTTTCCAGGGCCTCGTAGCAATGCCATTTTCATTTCACTAATAAGCATATTCCAGCCTTCAAGAACTTAAGGGGCATATCAGTTGATTCAAATCTCATTAAACAATGAGAGTGAATTTTAGAACGGTTGATTCTGGTGAGAAAGAGAATCTCGTTCGGAGAGAAAATTTTTGCTAGCTAATTTGGCAGTGTTCCACGGTGAAATACATAGAGGACTGTGGGAGAGAGGTAATGAGAAGCGGGGAAGGGATGGAGGTGGGAAAGGAGGATGGAGGGGTTGGTTGCTCGTTGAGAAGGACGTAAGGGTGGGGACGGATGGGGCAGACGGACGGTACGGAGAGAACCGGTCGTTTTTGCGTGCTGTTGTATGTGTGAGCTCGTATGAGAAAAGCACCGCCTGATCCCACGTGAGGTCCCGCCAACTCATCCTCCCTCTCTTGACGCCTGTATTATCCCTCAAGGGAGGGGCGCAAACGGGAGTGAGGTGCGGTTGCCCTCGCTTCCCCACCTCTTAGTCTCAACCCATCCGCTTTCCCCAAGACCCCACCCGTCGCTCCGGTGAAACACTGGAATTGGATGTGCTTGACGTTCAAGATCTCCCCCCGTCACCTTTCTCCATTTGCAACGGTGTATGCCGTATGTGTTCCTCGCCGTCCTAGGGAGTGTTTGGGTTTCAGGCTTGTAGAGGGATGACTGGTTCGAGGGAGATGAAGGGGAGTGCGAGGGATTCTCTTTTTCCACAGTAACTCCCATTTCCGAGCGATATAAATGGCATCAGCCGGGATTTTCCCTTTTACCCATTGTCTTCCATGCCCGATCTCCAGCACTCTCTCCACATCCCTCTCCACGAACCCTCTCACTCACTCCCTCTTCACTCGCCCGGTTTTTTTTCATCATTCCCCAGCCCACCCCCAAACGCGGCACTCTCTTTTTCTCTCTTGCGTACCATGGTCCTTTCCAAAACCCGTCGCACCCATCCCCCACCCCGCAAGTGCTCCCCTCCCCTTTTGCACTCTCTCCTCTTACACACCTCCAACTCTCCCCCTCTCTCGCTCACACAAACACACACACACTCTCTCTCTCTCTCTCTTTACACTCCCACCCCAAAGATTACGATCCCCCCGAGAGTTCTGAAGGCTCGGTTGAGACCTACGGACCGTGCTCCGGCATTTATCATCGCAAGTGGGGTTTAAAGAGAGGGTGGTTGTGGAGGAGGGATGGAGTGGGCGAAAAAGGGAGCTTGGGTGGGCTTTGGAAAGGAGAGATGTAAAGCTGAGAATGTGGGGGGAAGTGGAGGAAGAGATAGTGGAGGGAATTGAGCCGGGGACGAGAGAGGATGGGACCGTGCGTGGAGGTCCTTCTCCTGTAGATATCACTTCGTAGGCGTGAGCATGAAGGCACGCACGTCCCGCAAAGAAAAATAATCTAGCGTGCGCTCTCTCCAGGAATTCCTTGACAGGCTGAGGGCAGGGACTTGAAATAAAATCGTTCCGTCGTAAATATTCCGCAAACATTTTAGCCATAGGCTGCATCATGTAAATTCGCTTGGGTTTATGCAATGAACTTTTTAGAGAGCACTCGAGGCAGAATATTTTGGTGGAGTTTTATTTGTTTTCTTAACTTAATATTGTTTTCAATAAGTTTTGTGGAAAATATTCCGATGTTCTTCTTTCGGAAATTTGGGAAATAAAAGAAATTCT
Organism: Hetaerina titia; assembly: GCA_037158775.1. Classification (NCBI taxonomy): domain Eukaryota; kingdom Metazoa; phylum Arthropoda; class Insecta; order Odonata; family Calopterygidae; genus Hetaerina; species Hetaerina titia. The sequence goes on from CM073770.1 coordinate 80,753,175, forward strand.
TCACCGAGTAACCTATATTATCCCCTTTCTGGTAAATCTTGAGGCAATAAAAAAATTGTATTTCTGAAAAACTACCTTTTTTATATTTCTTATCGTAGATTTGTCATAAGGGATAATTCCATGATTCAAAAGGTTCTTCGAAATGTCTATGACTTCTACAATTAGCGAAGCGGTGAATTTTGGTGTAAATATGTTTTAAGAGTAACCGCCACGCATAATGTATTCTTTGATTATACCAAACACCTTATGGGTCATCCCATAAAAAATTCATGGAGTGGGATATTTTTCGGCAAATACAAAGGAAATAATTGCATTAGCATGATGCTCTGAATTTATTTGCCGATTAAAAAAATCTTAAACATCACAATCACAGAAAATGCTTTAAGTGGAAATACCTTTCATATAAAGTCTAGCAGTAAATGTAAGGTTTGAAGTTTTCGATCTCATATTGTAAAAGATGAAATTAATGGTCAACTTCAATAATATGCGTAGATATTACTTTTATATTATTTCGTACCGGTTTAAATTCATATTAAACAAAAAGAACTAAACTATATACGTTGTCGAAACAGGAAAACAATGAGCAGCTCCAAAAATGGAACTTTATTTGCGAGCGGTTAAAATAAAAATGAATGTACTCTGGCGAAAATGGTACCCTATGTCGAACACGTTCCTCGAAGAGACAAATTCTAGTAACATTAAATCTACCATGCGATATATCCTTGTTTGCCCGTCATTCCTCCTACGCTTTGCACACGTAAACCGATTTGTTTGTCTACGCCAACAAGGTATCCTGCAAGCCAAGAATAGGGTGTGCATGATGGAGTTATTCCCCAGCAGACAATCTACATCAGTTTTTAGTTTTGCTTAACTTTTATTTGCCAATAAAACTACGAATTATTTTAAATGATGGAGGTAGTGTTAAGAAAAGTTACATTGCCGTACGGTATCCAAGCGTAATGTATTTCGGAACGAATGCAAAACAAGCTGGTTATAACAGGAAGGACAACTACAACAGAGTTACTTAACATATATACATTCACTAAATTCTACGTTGCTTTACATTTAAAAAATATATTTTTCCCCCTCCAGCGCGGTAGTTGGCAGTCATTCAGATACCTTCTCGTTAGCGGGAAAAATGACATCTTAAATCTGTCGCTCCTGCGCGCTCTCCAATCTTATTTTCGTGGCATTTTTTGTAAGCTCCTACCATTTCTTATCGTCTTCCCCTTCCAAATAGGAATTCTAAGTTTGAAAACACGTGCTGGGAATGTTTCTGGCATTGAGACGTGGGAGCCTCCTTTCGTTACATTCATGACGAATGTAACAATGCAAATTGCCACTGCTAAGATGCGAACCCGCGACCTTGGTTGACTTCCCGGAGAAAAATGACTTTTAGTCAACCGGCACAGCAAAACGGCTTAATTAGGGCGAAATTAGGGCCACCGGGCGCATCCAAGGCTTCTCACACTCGAGATGGAGATGAGGAGAGTCCGTCGGGTGTGAGGAAGCGGAGAGGTTTGCGTGTTAAGAGGAGCGGAGACGTTGCTAGGCAGAGAGGTTGGGAGAAGGCTAAGGGCGGAGAAGGGACGCAGGACAAAGGGCCGAGGAGGTTAAAGAGGGTTGAGCTGCAGGGTTGGGGGATAGGGGGTTGAAGGGCGTTTAGAGAGAGGGATCGGGGGAAGGACGGAGACTAGTATTCCTAAGGAGAGAAGATAGTGGGAGTTGCGTATTTAAGCAGCGGGAGGAATTCGTAATGGGGCAGCGAAGCAAGACGCCACGAAAAGCTTCGCCTTAACGGTTTAGTGCTCTCCCTTGCTTTCTCTCTCTATTCCTCTCTCTCTACTCTCCCTTCTTCTCTCTTTACGTTCACTTATTCTCTCTCTCCTCTACCTTCTTCTCTTTCTTCTCTCTTCTTCTCTCTCTCTCTCCTTGTCTTCCTCTCCCTTTCTCCAATCCTTCGAAATCCGTTTCCTGCAAACTTTAAAGGTTTCCAAACCCTCTCGTCTTCCCCATTTCTCCCTCTCTCTTTCTCCTTCTCTTCCTCTCTCTCTAACGCTCTCTCTTTCTCTCTGTCTCAGCTACCGCATCTTACAAACCAAATCTTTCTCCGCCCCATACCCTCCCGCCTCGGCTACCTTCCAACTCGGTGTAGAGTGTGGTTTGGGCGACATCCCTAATTAGGGAAATGCATGCCTTATCCAGCTCACGCGCGACTCTCTTCGACAATGCGTCCGTGATGCCTTCGTTAGGACGACCGCAGTGTTTTGGCGTTAGTTTTCGCGTCAAATTTCGCGTAATTATTGTTGCCCACGGTACGAGCTGAGTGCTTCAGGAGCAAGGTCGAGACATTCATTTATCAATGAAGAACCTCGAACATGTAGACACCCATCGGCTCCTACTTCTCGGTTCGCTCATCTTCACGAGACCTCCCGCAGTCTGTTAAAAGAGGTTTTCCACTTCTCGAGGTCATAGGTTTGACTAGATGCCAATTTGATTGATTAAGAGCACTGACATTGACGAGATCGCATTTAAGCACTCTTAAAATATTTATGATTTCAAATTGCGTACTTAGGACAAAATTGCCATTCTCAGAAACTTTTATGCTCACAAATATGTATTATTAATGTATTTGACAAGAGATGTGTATAAAAATTGTGCAACCGTCCAGTGCCCCCAATTATTTGACTCTGTGTTCGTCGTTACTTGGTGGAATTTCTCCATTGTTAAAATAATAAAAACACATTAATTCCTCAAGTAATATTCATTGACGACCACGGTTTCGTCACATTGTTATCCAATCAATCAATTATGGAATTGCTGTGTTTCTGTTATATATCTCCTAATATTGTTAGTAAATTTCTGCGTATTAGTTTCGGTGGCAAATATGGGAATTATAAATTTGAGGCGATTAAATGAATATAGTTTCTCAATTATGGTGTGCTTTCAAAGTGGAGTTCACAAAACTTTTAATTTGAAACCATAATAAGTTTTCGTCGTGATATTTATGCATTCAGTATATCTCATAAGAGTTTCTGTGCTGACTTATGAAGCGTAGGTGTTCCTAATCTGTGATGTAGTGAAAATTCTTCAATTCATTGGCGATATAGTTTTTCCACTTCACAAAAATATGTAACTTCAATTAAATAGAGAGAATTATACCTTAAGTATGAAAAGATCAAGAAACTAATATTTTGATTTAAGGAACTGAGCTATCTATGGTTCTCCATGGAAGATGATAATTATTAAGATATTAACATCTTATCAAATTGAAATGGTTTGCACACATGACAATTATTTGATCAGCTTTGCTTTAAAAATTATTAATATTACCGTAGGATATCATTGTAGCGTTGTACGAGTATAGGTTGTGTCCACTCAAAACCTAACTTCAATACTACACCTAACTACAATAATAATAATAATTCAAGCCATCGGATATTCGTAATTATTTTTTTAATAATTTGGATGGAAAATCGAAGCTTTGGTCATTGCCACCATCATCGGGGAGAGCCCCAGCTTCCCTCCTTTATCTTATTCTGTTTCCTCACATCTTCCACACATCCGAACCTCATGCTTTCCTTGGGATAACTAACTTAGCTTCCATTGATAGTCTCCGCCACCCTCCATTCCACCCGACACCTGTCCGATGTTGGGCCGAGGGGGTAGACTCACGACGATACGACGGGTTCTCCGAAGTGGAGTTAGACGGGAGTGCACACATGGCGTGCCCCCCCTCCCCACCGCCCCTGGCCTTCCAATCTTCTGGCTTGCTTCCCAATTGGTCGCCGGTGGACAGAGGGTGGCAATCGGATTGTGCATATCATCCCTCGTCAGGGGCGGTGAGGAGATAGGGGGGGCAGCGGCCCCCCGCGATCGTGAACGAGATGGACAAGCGGGTTAGAGAGACGGAGGGGGGGGGAGAGAGAGAGATATGCATGTCCGCCGGAGGTTGTGAATTGGGGGGTTGAGGGTGGCAGGCGACCGCGGGTGACTGTTTCCGGTGGGCACCCGCGTGAGGCCAACTCGGCCGCGAGCCTGTCCAAAATGGCGGTCGACCGTGTGTGGACGCACACAACTCCGTTTGCCTGTCGTGTGCCGGTGGTCGAGTTCCGGGAGACAAGCTGTCATGCGCGCGCCAGGTATGCATGCGCGTGCGATTCCCAGCAATTTTCTGGTGCGAATGAGGCCCGCAGGCCGTTAGCGACGCCACTACTTACACAAACCCTGCTCGAAATCATAATTTAGCCCTTGCGCCAACTCAGTCAGTCTATGGCGAATTGTTTTTACGTATCACTGCACGCGGAACGGCAACTAAAATTTTATAGATCGTGGGAATCTGACGAATGGTGTTGATGATCAATAATAAAAATAAACTAATCTTTATTGGATATTCAATATTCTTTCAATATTTAACAGCATGCAATTGGAAACAGCGGGAGACGATCACGCGACATATAGGATATTAGGCGAGATAATACCTTAAATGCTAACCTGGCTGGCAATTGGAAGTGTAACGCTTAAAATTCATTTTCATCCAAAAGTATTTCATCCCATTAACCTGCAGTGAAAATTGAAACGCATAAGATTTTTACTGCCATGCATTAATCGCTCAAGACAAGTCTTCCGTTTTATATAATAACGTCAGTTTTAATCAGTCAGCCTCAGGCCGCATTTACCTAGGTCTTCTATGTGAAGAGCATATCTTTGTTTGTCCTTTGTATATTAAATGGATTGTGCCTATAGTTTTGGGACCAATTCGCGTGGCATCATTCTTCTATGGACATCATTTAACGTGGTTTAAGGTAGCACCTTAATTTTGGCAATCGTCACCTCAGGCAAGTAAAAACGTATTGAAAAATATGTTGCCAACGGTTTGAGAACTATTTTTGAAAAAAGATTGGAAAAAGGAATTTTTGTTGAAAATTTCAAACTAACATCACTTTGGATCATACTTAAAAAGACGACATAATCGTGTCCAGCATAATTTTTTTGAAGTTATAGGCCAGAATATTATGCATACTGATATTATCTACTTGTTCTTGACTTTTGAAGCAAAATATTCAAATTTTCTCTAGAATGAATCCATTGGACACTTTGACTCTCCTCATTAGCTGCATGGTTGATATAATGAGATATTATTCTTCATTTTAAAATATTTTCCTTGTTAATGCATAGATATACGTAACAGAATTAAATATACATATATGTTATCATTTGATCGGAAAAGTTTCACGTTCATTTAAGTAAAAAAAAACTTTAATCAACGGGTAAATTAGATCTTTGGACATTCTAGAATAATTTCATATTCTGTGATTCTTCCGGATATAAAAAAACGTTGAATACGAAGTTTTAATTTCGATAAAATATATTTTATGATTTAAAAGGCTGCCATTCGCATTGAAGCAGTCCAATAAATTTTGTTAACGATTCCTGAATAAAATCTTCGCAAATAGTGACTGGGTGAAAGAGCATCTCAAACGTATTAGACGTTTTACACGTCATTTAAAACAGTCGTATTTTACCAATAATTTTCCAAAATACGTCCTGTAGATAGTTGTCGTAAAGTAAGGTGTTATAGGTTAACGAGAATTAATATTGTGCATGAATACTAGTGTAAAAGAGCTCACAATGTGGTTTTAATTTTGTCAGATGTTTCAGAAAGTTGGTGACTCTATAATTTAGAAAATAAGATTTTCCAAGACTTCAATTGGTTACAGGGTTTTTTCCAAACTACATCAATAAATTGCAATAATTTTATGCATGGAATCATCTTCCACGCAAATGGAATGTATAAATGTTAGTTTATTGCTCCATATTACTAGCCACTTAATAAAAAAATCACAATTTAATGAATACTAAATGGCACATAATAAATGTAGAACAAATTTTCATGAATTACATACATTTAATACCATCCAGTAAATAAATTAGTTTTATAATTCATGCTGAAACTGCAGACTTACTTCTTGAAAGCACATACTCATACTTGAATAATGTGGAATTTCTGTGACAATTCGGACGAAGAGACCGTTTCCGCATTAAGAGCAAGGTGGGCGCTCAGACGCTTTTGATTGCATTAAGTAAATCCAAGGAAGGGAGACAAGAGCACGTTTGGTTGTTGTTTGGTTATAGAATTAGCATCCGAACGTGTGAGACATGGGGCTTGGGAGACTTACCAGGAGCATGTAGGCACTTCTGTTGTCCCGAAGGCACTAACATTCTCTTAACTATTCACATATTTGACATTTCAACCGAACTAATTTGGTGCATGTAAATCTTATTGTATTATTTCTGACTTCAATTCTCTGCTTGCCTTTGCCTTCGATAGTAACTCACATCGAGTGTATACAATTAGATCTCAATTTTTTTTTACTGGATATCTTGCCACTTTGTTTTTGCACAACTCTAATTGTAGCATTAATTCAACTATTTATACTATCAACATTTTAAACTCTCTCTATTTATGAAATATTACTTAGACAGGATGCTTGGACAAACTGCACCTTCTCAGTTTAAGACACTGTCTTAGGTGTTCTAAAAATTGAAGTGGATTCTGCCAACTTAGTCCTCCCTCATTTACGCCTTCTAAGTTATTCCCCTTTATTTTTACGTAGCATGGTTTTATTACTTATTGTGAATCTTAACATACGACATTTATAATTGTACCAAAAAACACGACTAAGATTTGGTTTAGCTTTTTCAAGACATTTGACGTCTAATTTATTTGGCTGGAATAATTACAGGCCTAATAAGAAATAGTTATGGTCACTAGATTCTCAAAATACAATCTCGTATTTTGGAAAGCTATGTTTTGTGGAAGGTTATGTGTGATAAGTTTCAAATAAATATAGAGCTAGCCTAACCGCAACATTTTATTTCCACGCTGGTGTGCATAATTTGTTTAATAATTCTCTACAAAATATATTTTATCTGACATTGGTCCTCATTATCTGTCTGTATATAAATGGAAAAATAACTTAAATGAACCCATACACTTAACTGTCTACCACCATGTTTATTTTTATACCCTATATAGTGTTCTTTCTAACGTCCATCTTTTGAAGGGTACGTATTTTTCCCCTTATCCCTCCTGGGATACCTTTGCCTATCACGTGTACTTCTTAAAAAAACATTTCGTATTAAAGTGTAGACAAACCATCTGGTTCTTCTCCTTTCCCTTATCGTGATCCACTGCACTTTAATCACCTTCTCTTCTGTTTGCGTCTGCATTTTTCATCTTATCATCCGTTAATTACACACATCCAAGTAGTTATTTAACTGTTAATATATAACTTCGGTCAAATATATGGAACGACTCCAAACTGAGTAGGGACACGTACATAATACACTCGGGTTCAGTAGATCATGTGGGACAAATTTTTAAGGACCTTGAATGAACGATGAGTGTTATAACTATGTAAGTATTATTTCATTTTATCATTGGAAAAAAATGAATGATATTTTGTACAGGGCTTAGTATTTAAATTAATTGAAGTAGTTGATACAATGAACAATATTGTTACAAGTAAGGATTACAAGTATTATATAATTGTTTAAATAGAAACGAATATATTTGTAAACGAAGGCACCATTGAAGTTTGATGCAAAATTTTATAAATTTCCTCTGCCGTTTGTACAAATCCTCACGGTTATAACGCAAAAATACGTTTTTATTTCCTATTTTTTTACTCAGCAGTTGATGACTTGAAAAAATTCTTATTTATCAAATAAAGACATTGAATAATCCTGTTATACAATTATTTGGAAGTCGGGAATATATATTTCATAATATTTTCTCCCATTATTCCTAGTTTTCTGCATAGACTTATACTAAACAAACTTCCCGTTTTGAAATCAAGTGAAAAACTAAATACTTAGTAAACTTATCAAGATTAACCTAGTGTCCCTAGTTACCTCCTACATTCTTGAAACTATTTGCAATACTCTTTACCAAAAAATAGTAACGATTACATAGCACTGAGTTAAGATTTACATTAATACTACTACTTATTACAGGATGTATCTGACTCAAAAGATTATATAATAGATCACGCGGAAAGACATCTTAAAAGATAACCATTACCTAAGCCCATAAAATGCTGATGGACGAAGGTCGGAGTATTATCTTAATTGGACTGAATTTCAAATTTTCATATCTTATCAACACACTTGAGTTGTAAGCAAGATATATAATATTTTATTTTAATGCTACTTAAGCAAATCCGGAGGAACACTAAGATAGAACATAAGTGGCAAATACAGTAATGCGATGAAGGAACGTCGCAATTCATTCTCGTCTTCCGGCGCATGAATAAGTGGATATCTTCCACCAATGCACTGCGCGCTGTCAGGCGATACAGATGTACCGGCAGATGGCGTCTCAATTTTAGAAACTGAATTCTTCACATGGAACAGACGTACACCATTTGCAGCGGTGATTCCACTGTTTCCCACGAATGACACATGCCTCTTTGGATCTCGTGCGGCGCAAGGTGCAGAATTAAGCTGCAAGTGTTTTTATTTCCGCTTCGAGTACAAGTGTAGCCGTTTGCTTCTGATATTCTCCTTCGTTTAACAGAAACACTGAGGTCCTATACGAGAGATGTATCATTTCATAGTTACAGGACTATGTAAATATGTTATTTGAAATTCATAAAAAATGAATGAATCATTATTTTAGCGAAATTTATTTAAAATAATAAATGCTTAGAAATTTTGATTTCCAAAAAGAATTAGGTGATCGAAATGAAATGAAATATCCATGATGAGTCCTGCAGGTGCGTTTAATTTTAAAATGTTTAACATTAAAATCTTTAGTTTTGGATTTTGAGATGTGCTTCTGAGAGTTTAAATAAGTCACTCGGATATAGAGGTAGAAATCTTTAAAAAAAGATGAATGAGGATAAGTTATCGACGAGGAAATATTAGAGCCGTTTATATTAGATTCTTCCCACAGCATGATATATGTTCTTTTGCCAGATAAGGCATCAAAAAGAAATCCAAACGGAAAGCTTCGAAGATAAAGGACACTCATTGATGCTTATTTGTAAGATCGAAGAAAATATCAGAGAATGAATGCCGGAAAAAAGGAAATAAGTTCTCGTAGCTACATCTTCAAATGAATTTAAACTTTTCTTATGTAGTTTCACATAACGTCCTTCAAGCCACTGGTTTCAAGAGTTTACGGCAGAGGGTGACTCCACAATAGGCATGAACAATAAAAGTAAAGTTTTTCTTTTAAGTTTTACTAAGCGAAGCCTATGCGAAATATTCCATTTAATAAAGACAATGTTAACTATAGCTACATACAAAACGGCATCCAAGTGTAAAATACTGCTCTTCGCATTTCAGACGAGCTGCTAGGGTCAAGAAGAATTATGAAATGTAGATTATATGAAATTATTACCGCAAAATAGGGTGCTTAGAACAAAAAAAAGTGCTTAGGTGCTTCCTCTTGGCGCGGTTGGTTTTAGTTATTCTATTCCTTTACCGTTTTCGCGAAAATGAAACGTAAAATCTTTTGGCTGTTCCCTTGATATCTCCAATTATATTTTTAGAATCACTTGACCAAACTTAACGTCTAAAGCATTTCCTTCCGTATGAGTTTCAATTCTATAAATTTTTCCTTGAAAGGGAAATTTCAAATGATCGTTAACTGTCAAAATGTTGCATTATTGCCAGAACTATATTTTGCTGCTCAATTATAGCTAATAAATTGGTATAGCACTAAGCAAAACACTTAAAAGTTGGATATTGATGCAACTAGCTTTAAAATTTGGGACAGTTTCACAAAGTAATCCTGAAGCACGAGAAGTTTGTGAGAAGTGTAAACAATAATTAATTAGAAACGTATAACATAGGTACTCTATGACCTTTTCTGTGACATCTCGTAGTTTTGAAATAAGAAATCGATTTGGGACAATATTTGTTCAGCATGTTATGTACAGAACTGAGCGCCTCGTGAGGGTAACATCAGATGCCTAAGGGTACCTACGAATTTAATTCCTTAGCAAATAATTTCACAAAAAATAACGTATTTAGTATGGTAAATGTTGTCAAAGGTAGGATCCGCTTTCTTATAGGTTCTTGGAAACATTTTTGCTCTTGTAGAAAGACGTGAAAGCATAGGCATGAGTAAAATTTCGGCGAAGCACTAGAAGCCTTGAGGCCATCCAGACGATTCCGTCACTTAGCAAAAAGAAGCCTTCTGGCGAAGAAGTGAAATGACTGCTTCGCTCTCAAGAGGTCCCATCAAAAGAGATTAGTAAATACTTTGAAATGGTATACGCTGCGGCGTGGTTATGAGCCTCGAGGCGGGGAGAAAGAGATGTGGAGGATTGGCGCGAGCCGAAAGAGATGTGAGAGTGGCTAGGGTTGGGAAGAAATTATTCCAGGCGACGACGGAAGAACTTACATGGGGATATAGGGAATGTAGTTGGAGGCAAGTGGAACTTAATTAACGACTGCGAAAGCAAAGAAATGTTCGGCAAAGATCTCGAGAGAAAGAGAGAGACACGGATGCCGAAGACGCCACAGGAGATGCGGGGAAGAGAAAGAGAAAAAGACGTGTTCCTCCAAAAGACGGGACTTGGAGTGGAAATGTGAAGAGAAGCTGTAGGAAGCTTTTGAGATGCGCGCATTTTAGGGGGTTGTTAGAAGAACAAAAAGAACACCACAATCCCCTAGAGGTCCCGATAATGCGTAAATATGAGAGATTAACTCGATAAATTGAAAACTTTGAACTAAAAGTGTATGGGTTAATATTATTGTTACTGCGAGGAGTATTTTTTATTTTATAGAACAATGTTTATTAATCATCTCTATTGCTGCAAAAAATTCTTTGAAGTGTTTAAATTTTAAAGAGTTTAATTTTTTTATGTCAGGCTATTGTCAGGAATTTACAATTCGCTCTTCAATATTTACATTGATTTAAATAGAATTAAAGTGGAATATTTTGGATGTATTCGTCTATTTTTTTAAGAATAGCAAAGCTATAATGGAAGTTTAATGATAATGTATCAGTGTAGATCATTTAAGTGAGTTCAATGAGAAAAAATTAATAATTCTCATTACGGCAGAAAACACCTTCTACAAACCGTAGAGAACCAAATCGTTACTTCAGATGGTCGGTAACTTACTAGAAGCACTCAATAAATTGCAGTATTTTTTTTACTTGCTCTTTCGGTACTTGGAGTTGTTATAATATTTTTCATATTTCTTCTAATTTATTTATAATTCAATACTAATGAAATTATTATTAATTAGCAGTGTGTTGAAAAATGCAAGTTGCTTTCAAAACCAACCGTTGTGCAGTCACAAATGGGTGATAAAGAAATCAAAAATTGGCATTTGAAGATAGGAAAGTCCTGCAAATAATATAATCCATAAAAAACGTATTTTTTCGAAATTGCAGTATTCGATTTGTCGGGGTTATATTTAGACCCTGTGAAGACCTATAGCCTTCGTCCTAACTCAGGTTGTTCCCGTCACGAGTCTACTTATTATTTATTTCAGATCCTAATCTTAGTATTCCTGTGTTCTAGTTTACTCTTTTTAGACTTCAGAAACTAGCAATGTCTCAGGTTCTAAATGAAATCTCTAGAGACTTTGCATTCATTGATAGACGACGCAGAAAAATCATTTTTAATTTGCGCTGGTTTATTTTGTACGAGTATTTCCATGCATGGAAGTTCGTAGGCAATTGATTACACAGGCCAACAGTGTTTTTGGCGCCGGAGCTTTTAATGTTGATTTAAAGAACAATTGGGGTACTGAATCCAATTATGACACTAGTTTTTTCCTATCAGCTATAGTTTTCAAGATATAGATATGTTGTTACTTACGTAAAAAAATCTTCTACATGATGATATGGGAATATTATATTAATAACACAGGCCAACAGTGGTTTTGGTGCCGGAGCTTTTAATACTGATTTCAAGAACAATTGGGGGGCTGAATCCAATTATGACACTAGTTTTTTCCTATCAGCTATAGTTTTCAAGATATAGATATGTTGTTACTTACGTAAAAAAATCTTCTACATGATGATATGGGAATATTATATTAATAATTATCTCATTGGCCTACAATATCGAAATATACATAAAACTTATTGACAGATATTGAAAATAAATGAACATCGCAGGGTGGTTATAAATTAGTATACTTATAGATTTATTTAACTTTGAAATTTATTTTCCGGAATATATCAAATATTAAAACAACTAATCGTAAGATGTGCCATATCTAAAAAAGTAGAGCTGTTAAATAAAAACGGATTTCATATTTGGATTCAGCTCTACAAATATAGTTAAAATCATCACAAAGATTCCCGGCACCAAAAAAAAATTTTTTTTTTGGCCTGTGTTATCAGATGATGATTGATCCATGAGTTAGGGTGGAGGATAAGCTTGAATCTAAGAGTTTTGTTAGGGTTTCTACCAGCATACATTAAAAGGGAAAATATCAGACTAGGAACCATATTAGTAGAGAAAGAGATGGGATTGCTTTGGAGTTGTAAATTTGGATTTTTCAACTGTGTTTTGCAAATGATTGCCAGTATCCATTTCAACTACTATATAAAGTTTATAAAATAATATTTTGGCTTCTGTTATGAAATAATTCAATTAGTTAGGTCGAGGTTATTAGAGAAGATGAATTTGAATTGTCATAGCTTTGTGAGGGGCACACACTGCAGCGGAGTATATCCATGGGTTACATTAAAACTGTATGCGTTTACTTCCTTTCATCAAAACAAAATTCACCTCCTCCTATTTCAGCATTTGCTTTCTTTTTGCAAAAAAAAATTGCACAGTTAAGTTAATCTTTTGGAATGGCTTTTTTGGTAAGTACTTTGAATTACTAATATTCGTTATGATTGAGAGATGGAATGGAGAGATGAGGCAGAACCATGACTATACTTGTATTTAAATAGAATATGAGAATGCCCCACATGAGAAGACCGTTGAATTAAATTAGTATTTCACTATAATGACTAGTCAAAAAGTGTAAAATCTATTTATTTGCTTCTTATTGATTATAAAATTAATTTTCCTACTGGTTATAGTTTCTTGTTGGCCATTGATACACTTTGCCCCAAACTTTGAGACATTTGAATCATATTTCATATTGCCATGGTTCTTAAAAATATTTTTTCACAAATTTCTCTTGTGCATTGATTTGCGGCTTCTATTGTAGCGTTTTTTATTGGATCATGAAAATATATTTCGTAAAAAAATAATTTTAAAATTTATTTTCACATTTTATTTTTCATTAGATTTGTCAATGCATAATGTATTGTCTACAAATATTTTCGCATGCCAAAGAGGAGTGACGCTTTGAGAATATTATTATTATTATTAGGTAATCTACCGGTTAAGGTAGGTTTTTGGATGGACACAACTATCAAATAAACATTTTGTAACTTCAAACGAAACCCAATCCAGCAACCTAATCTACATCAGGTCCCTCTTCATCTCCGTGTACCTCCTTCTTCCCTTCATCCCGTCCAACATCCCTATCCTATTCCTACCCTTACCTCGCTTGCCCAACATTCTCCCCTCTATTACCCTCTTCAACATTCCACTACCGCTCAATGCGCCTTTCATCCATTTTTCCTGCCTCCATAGGATTTCTCTCAACAAACCCCTCTCCTCCCCCACCATTTCTAGTACTTCCTCATTTGTTTTCCTTTCGGTCCATTTCACCTTCTCCATTCCTCTCCACACTCACATTTCAAAAGCCTCCAATCTACGTCTATCCTCCTGCTTCAGCGACCACGTTTCCGCGCCGTACATAGCTACGCTCCATATCAGAGTTTTTACGAGTCTTGTCTTAACATCCCTACTCAACGTCCCCGTCATCAACTCCCTCCTCCTTGAGAAAGCCTCCTTGCCTAGCGCAATTCTTCTCCTTACGTCCCTACCACTTTGACCGTATTGGTCCAAAACACTTCCGAGATATGTAAACTGTTCTACCTGCTCTATTTTTTCCCCGCCTATTTTAATATTTAGCTTAGCCTTTTCTTTCTGGAAAATCGCATAACCTTTGTTTTACTAATATTGATTCTCATCCCATATTTATCGCACTGAACCTCCAATTCACTCAACAATGGTTGCAACCCCTAGCACTGAGCAACTAATGCTTGGTCATCAGCAAACCTAACCGATTTTACGAATTCCCCTCCGACTTTCATTCCTACCTCCAGTTCTTCCCATGCCTCTTTGAGAATAGTAACTTTGAATTTTGAACGCGTTTTCAAGTTAATTAAGACTTAAAGAGTAATTTAAGTATTAGAGAATATAAGTATAAGAATATAAGAGAATTAAGAGTAATAACAGTTAAAAACCTCTAAAAATTGTCTTCCATTAATTGATATTTCATTGCACTCAAGATTCGTGATTTTATACATAAATAATTTAATGAATAAATCAATAATAAAGGAATATATAATATTAATTTTCACCTTTGTTTACAAAGTGTACTGTTTCGCAATTATTCCTGGAAAGTTTTCAATGAAACAACTGACTTTAAGACTAAAATTGATGAAAACACCTGTCTAAAACTTAACACATAATTTTTCCTGCCCAGAATTTTAATTATAGTCGATAGTATGCATTATACACTGGATATTCATCCATTCTAGGGTATTTTTGTTTTCGACATAAATCAGGAGACCCTTTTTTGAGCTGAAAGTTGAAGAAATATAAAGGAATGCATTATAAAATTAATTAATTTGCATCTCGTAAAAATGGTGAGATTTTCCTGCACTTCCCGATTGTAGTTGAGTTATTTTCATTTTAATTTTTCAAAAAAAAACACTAATTTTACTGCCTTCAGTAGAATTCATGATAAAGGCGGCAATTGTACTCAGAGAAATAACACGTATAATCCAGCTTTTATTCGACTAATTCTAAAAAAAATCCATATGAAACTTTGAACACAATTAACTAACTTTGATATGACTGTTGCTTAAACAAAATAGTACAGTTGCGTAAACAAAATGGACCTTACACTTTGTGATATGATATCTTAATTTTTATTTTGTTTCCTAAACGGACAAAACTTTATACTTAGTCGTTGGAGGACAGAGTCCCACCAAATTAATCACCCTTGTGGATGGAAATATGGAGTGAGAGGTTGGTAAGATGGAGTCAGTTGTTTCACCTGGAAATTCAGAGGAAAGGACGAAGAGCTAAGGTTTTCGGTTGGCGGGAGGGAAAAGAAAGATAGGGGACGAAAGGAGTAATACTAAGTTGCGGGAGATAAAGGGAGGGAGAGAGTTTAGAAAGGTAAAATAGGGATCAGTAGATGCGAAACCACGCCCCAAAAAACATCCCCAAGGGAGAAACTACTCGACTTCAGATTGCCCAGAACGAGTTATGGCAGGGGGTGGAGGAGCGGCGGGATAGGACGGATGGGCGTTAGGAGTAGTGGGGTCGCTTCCTTACGCTACCCTAGGCTCTCGCCCTCCACGGCAAATTTCTCCTGCACATTTTCCTTTGCTCGTCCCTCTCCCGATCTCACGAGCCCTCCATGCAGTTTCTCGAGCACGGGGTTCATTATTCTTTCCCTCCGTCCTTCCTCTCCTACATACATCCGCTTGATGCAGCTCTCTCCCAATTTTTGAAGCTGTAATATAGATCCAGATTCGCAAATCAGATCGACGTTCATGCACAATATGAAGTCCCGCCTCATCAGCTCACATCTCCCCTTGTATTTCCCAGTACAATATACAGATATTTTCAACATTAAATTAATGTTCAACGAGGAAATAATCTCACTGGGAAACCATCACTATACCCTGTTCTTCGTAAGAAAACTCAGTCCATTGTCTTACGAAACAGCCTGGTACGTTTCGCAATGGGTTTAGTAGATGCTTAATTTGTGGCAAAACAATCAAACTTTTCGCAAATTTCAATCGCTTTTCGGTGAATACTTTCCCCGATCGCGATAACAGTTTTAATAGGTTAAAAAAAAACATGCTATATATTTAAAGCTTCAATAAGGTGACCATTACTTATTCCAAAATTTCAGGCGTGGAATTGTTGGTGGAATTAAAGCATGAAAACTAAATAATATTTACAACATCCCCTATGCTTTATGGCATTAAATCATCTTCTTTAAATCTAAAGAGATTAATATGAAAGCACCTGATAATTAATAATAGTTAATTAACGTTAGTTTTCATGTGGTAAGCGTATTGCATATAAATTGTTTAATGCACGAAATCGTCATTTCACTGAAATCTTTTTCATTTCCCAGGTGATTGTTTATATAAATTATTGCTTCTATTTAAAATTTTCAACTTCCCTTCGTTTTCCATTTTTCACCGCTTCCAAATTTTCTCGCTGAGCAAGCAAGGTAGGGAGAGGGTGCCGTCACTCAACAGAGACGTAACATGCAGCCTCATTGTTCAAAATCCATTTTGACTTTGACCCTTCCATCGATGTCCACCGAAACATTTTGCATGCCTCCCATTCCGTTTTCACCCCTTGTACAACCTCCACCCGTCTGTTACTATTTGAAGCCATTCCACTTTCCAGGCCCCGCCATCCTTCTTACCAGCATTCAAAACCCACTCAGAATCGCAGTCACTCTCCCCGGGTTAATATTCTCCTCTTCGTCTTCGTATAACTTGAAATCACTCCGTTTATCATCAGCCTTCGCCCCTTACTCAAGCTCTAAAATTTCTAATTCACTTTGTACGCTCTACCATTATTCAAGCCATGTTCCTTTCCTGAAATAATAATGGAATTAGTGAAAAGAACAAGATATTAAAGGCCGTTGTTTGTGGGATAAAGGGAGAGGTGACAATGAAGGTTTGAATTTAATGAAGAAAAGTAGAGTGCTCATGATGGAGCTTTTTGATCGGAGTTTTCGAGTGAAATGGCATCAATTGCTGCCACAGTTTCACGGAAAACAGCGATGTGCTACTTGACATAATAGAAATGAATAGCAAATGAAAAAAAAAACACCTTCTTACATTCCATCGTTTGAAACTTTCTCTAGTGTAACCGTTGTTAAGGACAAATTAAAAATTAGCTTTTCATTATAAAATGTACCCTATTCACTTTACAGCCGGTGATCGATAACTGGGGATAACTTTGGGTCACTGGAAGGAATAATTCATAAATATAAAAATAAAAGCTCGTCAATACACGCATTTGTTCCAACTCAGCGCTTGGTACACGAATGTTTATTTTATCGTTCTGAAGAGATGAATTGAAAAAAAAGAAATATATTCATATGTTGAATTGAATGTCTTCCTTTTCAACTGGCCCTTATATTTTATTGTTTACTAATTTATAAATCTTGCGCCACTATGAACCTAATAATAACTTACCCTGGAGAAAATTGTCATTTATTGAAACATGAGTCCGTGCCATTACTGGAATGCAATGTTATTAATTATATATTTAGGCGAATATCACACAATTTTCTTTGAATTACATTAAGTTGATGTTCAGAAATGGACATCTTAATTTCATTTCATGTGCAAAAAGAAATATTCGTATAACATAGTAACGTACTATTCAACATGATTTAAATTGGCATCATCAGTTCCCTATCAGTTAAATTATTAGTATGAATAATATTATATATTTTTAATTAAATTATTGAGTAGGCCCAAGATTTAGAATGGGTTTTATGGTGCAAAGTAATAATTTACTTCCGAGTAAGTTTACAGAAAACCAAGCAACTATTTTAATGATATCAATAGCTAAGGAAAATGTTATATTGGCTTTTAATTCCTTACTTTAATGAAGCACAACAAAGGGTAACTGAAAGTGAATAAGCAATTGAGTGTCATGATTATTTACCGCATAGCCTTACGGCTCACAGATCTTGTTACGAATTCACAGAATGAGAAACCGGAGGGGGAGGGATGGTAATCAAAAATTCGCTCGCTAAGGAAGCAAGCATCAACTGAAAGGGCATTATTAAAAAAAATAACATCCCTTTGACGGATTCACAATTTGATTACAAATGCGAATCCCGCCGCAGAGAAAGATCCTTTCTTTCAGCGATTCGCGAGCAAACGTTTTCAAGCGTTAAAAACACGCTTAGAAGACGGAATTAAGCGACGTGGAGAGAGAGAGAGGGGGGTGGGGAGGGGAGGGGCGGAAAAGGAGCGAAGTTGCTCGTGGTATTTTGCTCGCGAGGTAGATACATGGAGGGGAATTGCCGTGGCAAGAGGGCCAAAAGAAAGAAAAGAAGATAATGGTAAGGGGGGATGGCGGATGGAGCTTTCAGGGGGTGGGATAGTTGAAAATAAAGAGGGAAGGTGATAGAATGGCGTCTTTGCGGTTCTCGTCTTTTTTTCAAAAGAACGGCATAAACACAATGCCTTGGCCGTCCTTAAGATGCGGAGGCTTTTAAGGCAACGAATCCCATTATTCCCGAAAAGTAAGCGCATAAGGTCTGTGTTGTTCGTCTTCGTTTTTATTTTAAGAGTGCTTTTCGAGAAATGGACACGGGGGAATGGTGGGAGAGGGTTGAGTGGCAAAGGGAAAAAATAGCAGGAGGAGAGGAAAGGAGGAGCGGTAAGCGGGGGGATGGACGGGGAAGAGAGTGGACTAGTGGGATGCAAAGAGGAGTTGGTGAGTAGCAGGAAGGAAGGGTGAGGGTGTCAGAAGAAAAATGAAACGCCATTATTCGTGGCGGAACCGAGACCAAGAGATTTCCTGTTGTTGTGATACGCTCACAGACAATGTACATCAAAACGCGTTTCCCAATGAAACGTTTTGATAATCAATGTAAGACTGTGGGTTGTTAGTAAAACTAAACCCATTCACTTTCAATTGGGTTTAATTTTTCAAGTTTATTTATATGAATCTTCAAGAAAGGTCACAGGGGTTGAATGAGCAGCGAAGGTTGAACAAATTAGATGGGAGGGGGCGGAGGAACTTTAAGATACCATAGGGATGGAAATAAAGTGGTGAAGGGAGAATGCTTCGAAAGAGGAAGGGGTCTAGGTGGGACGTTTGAAATAAAATATTTCTCACTTTATGCGTAGAATTTCAAAATTTCAAGATAGGCTGGCTTTTTAAATTGCCAAATTTACGTGTCGTCACGTTAAAGAATTTTCTGTAACTTTTTTCTCAAAGGTAATTAATCACCTAAGTTTTCCTATTTTTTAGTAAAAGGTATTTTAGTGCACATTGTATCATTCGCGATTTATTTATAAAAAATCAGCTCAATTTAAATATTAATTGATAATTTTCATGTCATGTCATTTCTATTTTAATGGACTTAAATTGGCAATGAATCCTTTAAAATAATCCAATAATATATGTCTTCTAAAGAGAGACTATAGTTCATGAGATATACTTATGTACGGATGTAAAGGTTTTTGTACGTATTGTAAGTATCCATGGGAAAGGAATTAAAATAGTAGTGAAGATTACTCAGGACATTACGTTTATTTTTCAACCAATTTTTTTAGTTTATAAACATATTAGGAGAACAACTTTTAGTGACGTTTTTATTTTGTAAAAGAACTATTAGAAATGTACGCGTTCGCTATTGATTCTTTTTAATGAGCAAAGGATCTATGGAGATGTCTGTAATCACCTCAGGAATTCGGGATTTTAAAGCATCGTTAGCCGATTGCATGGTCGGAGACGCATGACAAGTCAAAGAAAATAATGTATCTAAGAGCAAAGTCGAAGACATATATTTTGTAATGATATTCATCATTAAAAATTGTCTCGAAATAATTTAAACAAAAGGTTTTGAATTAAAAATGTTTGAGATAGGATGAAGCAGACGTAATTAGCGTAAAAACAGGAATAAAATATGGAAATTTGAAATATAAGGAAAACGAATTCCGGAATACTGAAAATGAAAAATAATTCATTCTAGTGCAAAAGCAAATATATAAGATAAAAGAAGCTGTCTCAAACACTGGAAACACTGGCTCAAAAAAATTTCGGAGCATCGCATGTAAACAATACTCATCAAATAATAAGAATGAGTGGCGTATTGATAGATGGAGGGAGAATTAGAACAAATAATCACCGAGTGACTGTGGTGAAAATTGAGAAGAAAATAAGGTGAAAAAAAGGAGGAAAAAGGAAACACGCAAAAAGAATATAAGGCAATTAATCGAAATAGAGTTCTTCGTCCTCCATTGCGTTTCGTTTTAGAAGAAACTAAACATGTAGTAAGTTACCTTACAACAATTTCAGAGAGTAAAAATATTTTGTGTGATGACCGGGATTCGAACCTGATTCCCTCTATGTCCGGCCGAGTGCTATAGCCAGTAACGCTGCCTCAGGAGATGTAAGTACAAATCCCGGTCAAGGCGAATATTTTTTGGTCTGAATTTGTCGCATTATATTTCATACTTAGCAGATGTCTCCGTTAAAAGTTAATGTCGCGGCATCACAGCACATCGCATCGCGGCAGCACAGTTTCTTGGAATATAGTATGTTATTTAAATTGTAATGAGACGCTTTGTATTAAAATTTAAATGGTAATTCAAAATCTTCTCCAATCATAAATTTATCATTAAAAAATTATACCATTGGTGTTGAAAACATGTATATTAAACTAAAATATTTCAAGGAATCACAATTCAAAATCCTGTATTCGGTAGTTGAAATTGGATATATTTGTGGAAAAATATAAACACGAACTGCATACTGTTCGTGAATAACATCTTAACCCCAGGCATAAATGCACAACCTAAAAATGGAGCTGATTAAATCAACAAATATGTAATTCTGGTAATTTTAACTCCTGTAAACTTGCTGCTAAGCACTTAATTATTTTTACTGTTATCGCCTTACACATTTTTCAATGTACAAGTGAAAGAAAAACATCTAAATCTATTCAGTATCGGCGTGAAAATCTATCAGATCAATGGGCTTGGTATTTCGCAGCTTTGTAAGCAGTGAGATGTGTGAACCACAGTGGGGTACCTAGAGCTTAGCCGGTTAGGAAGGAAATAAAACTCAGTGGTCTCAGCGATGTGTAGAGAAACGCGGGTAAACTTTAACCTACCAGTTACCCCCACCCAAATAGTGTTGCCATTTTTGAAACGAAATATTAGAAAATGTATCGATAAGAAAATGAGGAAAAAATTATAATTATAATAAATAACACACATTAAAATATATTTGGTGTATGGCGCCCATCCAAGAAGAAAGCCTTTGACTATATTTATGAGTGTGTAGGTGATGGATTAAAAGAAGATTGGATTGTCAGGGTGATGGGTAGTAAGGAAATTCGAGAGTAAAGGTAAATGTTAATAGATGAAGCTGTAGTGGCAAGTGGGAGTGGAATACTGTAGGATAAAATAAAAAAAATATGAGGAAATGTGGGTAAGGTGAAAGGTAATGAGTATTGTGTTATGAATGAAGAGGGTCAAATATTGCAAAGAACTGAAGAATGTGATGATGATATGCAGACGTTTTTTAAGAAAAAGAATTTTCTTATTTCTCGTCTCCGGAGTTTTGGAGACGTCTTGATATATGCACATTATTTTTCAGGATCCAACCATCCAAATCATCCAAGATCATAATTAAAAGATAAAAATGGTGTGTTATAGGGAGTAAGCTATTCTTTTAGTTGTTAATGTATGAAAGAGTAGTAAAATGTATCCTGTAATTTAAAGTTGAGGTCGATTGAAGCTCTTTGAATCAAATTTACATGGCAATTAGACGTCACAATATACACTGTATTTTATGATTCTCTAATGATGAAAACAACAATAGAGTGATTTAAACTAATTGCTGAGAGCATTTTACATTATAAAATGACAGTGCACGTATTAGAAGGGTAAAGGTCTTTTACGGATGTCGTGGAACTACAATACGTATATCAATTTCTGTACCCCACCCCGTAGTGCATGTTAGAGATACCATTTTGCATACGGATTATCTAAATTCTCAAAAATAGATACGAATAATGTTTCGCTAACTCGAAAGATTATGTTAATGAAGAAATTTTTAATAGAATTATTTACGCACGAGTTAACTTAAAGGTCACATTATTAAACCTTAATGCAATAAAAAATATTAGGGATACTGATTTCGTGGAATAGAAACATAAGGAGATGTAAAGTAAAAATAAATTAGATAAATCCTTCTTAGCATGGAATGGTAAAGTGTACAAGAGTGATAAATGCCAAGGAGAACGATAATATGTGTCAGGACGCAAAAACATACTCTCCAGTTAGAGGGAGGGTAAAAGACGCACTATTTATTAGGGAGTTCTGGAGTGCAAAAGGAAACTGAAAAGTTTCTCAACTTCTCGGCGTAAACAAAGGGAATAATGTATTAAGACTACATACCATGAGAGTAGGGGTGGATAAAGAAGAGCATTCGGCTTGAAGTGAGGGGAGAGAGGATGTAAGGACTATGATATAGGAAAAATGATATAGGTTTTAAATCTTTTCACCGTTTATTCAATAAAGTTGTGGGTAATTGCTAGTAGGGTGATATAAAGCGCGAATATTGTGATTTGATTTAGTTAAGGATCCTTTTGAGTGTTACTGCGAACGGGAAAAGAAGTGGTTCATCTCTCATCGCGACGAGCGTCTTCGGGGAAGAAGTAATAGGGATGTTGTCACTATTACGTGTTATGAAGTTGTGGCTAAGAGTAGCGCAGATTAGACGGATAACACAACCATAGAATTCAAGAGCAGAGTTCGGTGGACGAAGTATGAGAAATCAGTCAAATCAGTTATCGCGTAATGAAGTATTTTCGAATTTGGGTAGAAAAAACAGGATTTGATGTAATGCAACAACTTCAGAGAGTAACTATCATTCGCCTTGACCGGGATTCGAACCCGGATCCCTCGATATCCGGCCGAGTGCTTTAACCACTTAAGCTACCGAGACGTCCTCTTACACTCTGAAATTTTTGGGGCTTTAAAGGAACAAGATGTTATTATGAAATGGTTGCATTATAATGCACACAAGCGGGTGACTCCGTTAAAGTTACTGTTACAGTTTCTTAGGATTTGATGTGGTTGCTGTGAAAAAAGAATCATACTTACGCGATTATTTTGCAATTCCACGAATGTCAGAGATTACTTGACGGCCAAAAAATCCCAACCAATGCGAAGTGCCATATTTCCACTGGCCGCCTACGTGGAAACATCCCCTCTATATGGGGGAAGTTAATGGCGCATTGGGCATTTTCGACGAGGTAAACGCCGGATTGTCGACGCCGTCGACTATCTCGTCGAATATGACGCGATAGCTAGACGACGTTGAGGACATAATCATCAACAAAAAAATTAAAAACCGTCAAAGGCAGTGTTTAGAAGAAGAAAGGAGCGGAAGGGGCGTGTAAAGAAGAAAACAAGTCTAAGATAACGAATGTTGCATTTTCATATTCTTTTATAACCTCATATTGGATGAGTCCAGAGCACAGTACGTAGCTTACTTCTGATACGTTAAGCATCTTTCGGACCCCATAATTAACTGATTGTAATCATTTCAGCCTCTCAAAATAAGATAATCCTGATCCTATACGCAGGTCTTAAACTCAATATTAGTTGCACAAACTGCAAGGTAATGACAAAAGATATTAAACAATGAAGTTCTGATAGAATATATTAAACTGACTGCCATTTCACAAAATCACAATTTCGTATCCAATATCATTTTAAATATGTATCCTGAACTACGTTTATTATGAATATAACCCTAAGAATTAATTAAATGTTTTCATTCTTAAGTCTTTAGAAGCGAGAATGCCGTTTGAATGAACCCTAAACTTTTCAAAACCTATTTGATTTGCTGTGTTCGAATATTTACTACAACTTTTGGTGCATTTAGCTCTCATTAAATAATTAAATAGGGCAATGTATTTACCTGCATTTAGTGCTACGAACGTTAACAAAACTTGGGAAAGTAGCCGCAATACTCATACTAACAGCCGCGAAGTATTTGCATCGTATGTATTTCAGATTAAATTTTGAGGATAGTTTTTTTATCTAAAATGTAATAAAAAATCATTTATCATTTTTTCAGATTAAATTTACAATTTTACCAAATTCACATTTTTTCATTTAAAATTTAGAAAATGCGTGTATGATGGCAAAAAATATAATTAGGTATTTATATACGTGTAGGTATGATACACTTATAGTTACACTAGAATTCTTTAAGTTTGAGAGAAATGACAATAAAGAGCTGGAAGGCAAACCGTGCCGTATAGACTTGAATATGATTGCAATGGGAGGAAATGTTTTCTTTATAAATAATTCCTGAGCATACCTACATCATTCATTTCATGAATTCAGTGGAAATTCTAGTACCGAGTACCATTTTCTTTGTTTTAGAATGGTTTCATCATGGATTTTATTAGAAAGTAGTTTAAAAAGGAGCACTAAAATTTTGATATCTAATTTTTCATTCGGAAAATAGTATTATCGGCTATACTGGCTAACGCAGTCATCATTGAATAATATTGTCTCGAGTATTTCATTATCGAATCCATTAAGACGAATTAGCACTCACAATATTTACAGATACGGTGGAATTTTAAGCAAAATGCATGAACATTTCATCTCAAACAATTTTACTTACTTTATTTTGATTTACCTCTCTTTCCATCTACATTTGGTATGTTCTCCCATCAATAAAAGGTAAATATTCTATTGGCTCTGTATATAATTTTAGCCCAAGTCACTGGAGCAAATCACCAACATGTCAGGGTTGTCAGTGTTTCAATGAATGGACGTTTTATCTTCCATGATGTAACGGCCAACTTTGATGACCAATTTCCGAAAATCGTCTCCCTCTTGGGAAATAGCTTGTTCCATTCATGAATTAATCATTGTAGCTCCAAAGGGTAAGTTCAATTAAGACATACACCAAAATGAATTCAATAATCTCCTTCGGAATATTGTCATTAGAGATGCGCCGGCTAACGCGCCAGGAATATTCTCCTTAAAATACTGAACAGCAAGGGGAATGAGAAAATAAATCAATTTTTTTGGCGCATGCGAAGTAACTACTTTGAATTTTAATTGCTCTTCCGAACGATCGTAATTGGAAGTGACATCAGTATTGTTCGGTGCCAATAATGTTTCAATGGATTTTGCGTAGGCGGGAACAAATGGCATCCAGTGTCAATTTTTCTGTCTGAAATTCCACAATGTCAACATTATTCCGCTCCAGAGTTTAATGTAGGTCGTTTTATGCTAAGGACTCATAATGAAGGGTTGATGTTGGGAATTTATAAATTCAACCATTATTGGTAGTTGGAAGTAACAAATTAAATACTTCAATGAGTCATATAGTGTTGTAGGAAAATCATTTTGGCCACCCATTGGTGAGCTAAAGAATTTCAGTTTAAATAATTATTTTGATTATGCCATAAGAACATACGCATTATTCCATTTTTAAATTCAAATAAAATGTAACAGTCTCGCCAGCGTGAACTTAATATATCGGATTGTCCTGAAAAGGACTCTGCTGCTGGTCCTGAGATCCCCCGATCGAAATGGCTTTGCGACTGCCCACTCGCCCGCGCGCGCCCGATAATATATCCGCACGACCAATATGGCCGGCGGGTACATTAAAAGGCGCGCACGGCCCGAGAGGGCTCGTCGGCCGGATTTTCGGTCGTGGGGACCCAGGACCAGGTCACCAGTTGTGACTGTATTTCTTTAATCAATTTAAAATACATTGAAACTAACAGTGGACGGGTGCGGAATACAATTCCGGCACCTCGCCGCAGAGGATAGAACGCAACAGAGTTGTCTAAGTTAACATTTATGGATACATTGTGCAAATTTAGGTCATTCAAAAGTAAGATAGTCTCTTGCAGTCCGAACAGGGCCGCGTATGTTTAAAGTTCATTAATGTGCCACTCCTCAGGAACCGGGAAGGATCTGGAAAGGTCCCATCTTGGGATGACCACTCCGCCTTGGTGCAGGGTTGAGTCGGTGTATATTTGTGTAACTTCGGTGGGCTGGGGGAGAAACACTTCCTTGGAGAAAACGTCAGACTCTAGGGCGGCTTTCCAGTAGGCGTCGTTGCGTTGATATACTTGGGATACCATAAAGGTTGGAAGGCGTAGGATCCAGGCGATCCACGCAAGGTATCCGGCCGCCTTGGGTATATCGGTTTGGCGTAGCCGGGTTAAAATCGGAATTAAGCTGCGAACTCTGTTGATTGCTTTGGTTGTTAACTGCAGGGATTGGGCTTGTGTATCTATGTTCACTATAATATATCGTTTCCAATTCCAGGGATTAATTTCTAAATTTTTCAATGAGGGACGGTCTCATAATATATTAAAATACATTACTAGAGTACAGAGTATCCTTATAATTTCAATAATCCTCGAATTTTAATAAAAAAATGAATACTAGTAATGTTGGATTTTTTTAATGTACATTATTCTCTCGTTTCTTTGTTTACATTTAACAACAAGTTGTGATACAATAGCAGGTGACATGAGAATTTGAGAATTACATTAAATTTGACTCTATATTTCTTTTGAAAAAAATTGTTTTGAAGATAATGTGTGTATGGCTAAGATTTTCTCCCTTTTTATTTAGTATGAGAGTTTAAATGAAGATCCTTTTAATTTGACAACATTGTGATAGTGTTGTTTTGAGATCAAATTATATTAAAGAGTTAATTCCCAAAACAATCTGTGATAACAGGGCCTCTTACGCTACAGACTTAATTTCAGATCAACACATTTGGTGTGACTGCTCCTCTCTGCACCATAAATTGTGTGGATTAGCTGTAATTAACAGCGTAATGTCACCTTTATTAATTATATATTGACCCATGATTTCAAAGCAGTAGAAGTGAAAATCAAAAGTGATAAAAATGGTCGGTGATCCGGATGCATATGCAGTTTATTCATTGTCCTGTTATTTAGACGTCGCCTTTAAAAGGCTTTGAAAACTAATATCGTTCTTAGAAGTATGTAACATTGAAGTGGTTTCGTGCAGGGCATGTGGGTAGGGTGGAATGGTGTAAATTCTAAACAGGAAAATGTTCCTTTCCTTGAACTTTAACCACCAACCTTGGAATTGAAAGGATGCTCTGCCCATTAAGATATCGAGAAATCGTACTTACGTCTGTCACTGAAATCCTCTAAGTTGCGTTGTGTGTAGATGCGTATGAGTATGTGTGTGTATGCATGTATATTTACAAGGTCTGTTCAAAAAGTATCGCCAATTTTTGAATTTCCACGGGTTACGTACATTTGATTTTCGATTTTTTGTGGCGTTATGTTGCTACTAATGTCTCTCACTTATGCCAAAAATTTCAGTCATTTTGAAAGTTCAGTTAATTGCCGACAGCTGTTTTGCTTGGACGTGTTTTGGCTTTTCTTCGATTTTTGCCGGTTCCGAAAAATGGATGTATAAAAAAATTAGAATGAATGAAAAATATGAATGAGATATGAAAAAATATATATATGTATGTAGATATATATGTATATATTTGTGTGTGTATATATATATATATATATATATATATATAAATGATCTAGCGGGTAGAGCGTTGGACTGCTGACCAGAGGGTCCCGGGTTCGATTCCCGGGCAAGGCACTCTGGGAACCTGCAGCTCCACCCAAGCTAGTTGATTTTTCGGGTACCAGATCTTCCTGGGAAACCATAACCGGCACAGGGAAAGGAACTGGCCCCCCTACCCTGATGTGTTATATATATATATATATATATATATACATTATATAAACGATTACACACACACAAGTCGACTCTTACTATGTCCTTAATTCACTATTTTCATTCAAATCCTAGTTGCTATCTCTTCGCTCTGTCGCCCTTTTTCCTCCATTCTTCTTGGCTCGTTTTCATCCCCTTCTATTTTATGACTCGGTAATTTAATAAAACGACATTTTGCCCTCACTTTTTCAATGTGTCTGCAGCACTTACTCAAATTGAAATTCCGCCTGAGATACGAGAGCTGCAGGGTCTAACATTTTAAGTGCTGGCAGACCTTCTGGTGGTATTTATTTTTTACCGCTGTTAATTTTCAAGTAGCCTAAGGAGGAGAATGAGACTCCGATACATATAGAAATAAGTTTTTATTGTATAATAATAAAATCGCATTCTCAAACATCGTGGCACAAAAGCATTGGAAAATCTACACTATAATTTCATGTAAAATTTACTGTGAAAAAGGTAATGTAATAGCCTAATTGAACGATTTCCAACAAAAGAACTTCGTTTATCTTTTCTCAGGTAGTTTCTCTGTAGTCATAACTTATCATTTAAGGAATATCAATGATCATTAGGATTCAGGAATATTTGAGGTAGATTCCCAAAGTTTTCGTTGGAAGCGAAAACAAGAATTTGAAGTTCCTGCATAGCCTTAGGCTTCGCGGGTGAGGATGACTTCGTTGAGCTTGTATCCTTGAAAAAGGGAGATCGTAAATTTTGTTCCTTTCCTCATGATGCCGTCAAACAAAAGAGATATAAAGAGGGAGAAGAACGCCATAGATTTCCCGTTTATGGAAGGAGGCTGCCGAAATATATAGACCTACGAGTTTCCTTCTTTATAGCCCGAGACTACTATTCCATCCTCCTCAAGTGGGAAATATTTTCCGGGAGTATCCAAGAAATCCACCTCACACGGCAGAAAGTTCAGATAGAAAAACATTCTACTCATCCTTCTATCTCCCTTTGTAATGAGAATAATCGAGAAATCTGCTTGATTAATTAATTGTTTTTGAGGAATGGTACATGTTAGCCTATTTTAGAGTTATGGTAACATTTGTGTAGTGTTTGATGAAAATGATGATTCAAAGGGCGAAATTACCAGATGGTATTTTAAAATTATCTTGCTGCATCGCGTAATTCCTCAAACTGAGGGAAAAGTTTCGTGCTGTATGAAAATGTGATTGACAATTTTGGCCGCAGTGAGAGCTGCGCAAAGGAACGCGAAGTGTTTAAGTATGAGTAAAAGAACTTGCATGGAAGGATATATCCAAAATAAATTTTTTTCTATCCGGCTCTGTCATATTTTGGATATTTAACCTGTGACCTAACTCGCAAGAATTAAGCTTTTTAAGAGCATTACTCTATTCCAGGATATGTACATTAATAGAATCCGTAACATACATGAATTTGCGAGTGGAGCAAGAAAAATTCGTAACTGGGGCGTAGTTGAACGACGTCTGTAACAATAGTACGAAATTGATATGGTGCATGTTGAATTATGACCACCCGTTGGGTAATTTTGGAAGAGGAGAACTAATGGGTAACATACCTTTATACTCTCTTATTATCATATCATTCATTATTAGCTATTTTTTGCATCTACATGTGATGCAAAATGTTTTGGTAATTCTTGGTTGACCATTATGTACGTGCATTAATAATCCATCAATCCCCATATTTCCTACTCGTTTAAATTTAATGGATATATTTTTCTCTTAATTGCAGGTGAGTTGGTCTCTTATCATTGTTTACTCTTCATCCTGAATAGTTGGTAAGTTTCTTATATTATATACTAATCTTCAGCATTTATGTGGATACTTGAATTAAAATAATTTGATATTTTAATTATGAGTTTACCTGTATATAAAGAGTTTGCTTGCAAATATAGTTCAACGGACTCGATAGCTTCAGCCCTAGTACAATTAGTAGAGATTAAATTTTTATCTTATTTGCACTCTCGAATTGCAAATGCAACTATTCTCTCACTAATTTCCACGAAAATATCTTTAATTAATAGACATTAGCCAATATTCGAGGTAAGCACGCTTAGGAAGACCTTAATGAAACAGTATTCTGGTGAATATTGCATGTATCGCACGTAGAGATCTAGTTGATTGGAGGAAAGATTCATTTAATCTCTGACCATTTTACGTGGAAGGAAATATTTAATTTTATTTGCTACGTGCAATGAAACCCGCCATATTTACACGATAAGGGCGCTCTAATTCGTACTTTACATCGTGCGTTCCCCCTCGCATAACACCCATGCTTCCCGTCCCCTGTTGCAATAACTCCAGCGTCCCCATGTACCCCTTCGGATCTTCCACCTGTTTCACGCCCCTTCCAACCCCTACCTTCTTCTCTTACCCCTTATTCTATTTAGAAACTCCCAATCCACCGCCTTCGCATTTTCTCACAACCCGCCTGACCTGCTTCGCAATTCCGCAATTTAATCCGGTCGATCCTCGATCCTCAGCAGCAAAAGCGAGGCCCCTTTTTCGCAGCCCGTTCGTTATAATGCAGCTAGACACGGGAATAGAATATTGCATACCGTGGGAGATTACCGCATTCTGGCGGAGTGTAAGGAACGGAAGGAGGTGGGACGGGTGAAACACGCATCATGAGAAATAGACAAGTCTGCACGCCATTCTCCCAGCCTTGGTTGATAGTCGTCTGATTCTTCGTTTAGGGGTGAGGCGAAGAGAGAGTTAATGAAAGCACCGTAATTAGGGCCAAATCGAGGTAAACGGGTTGAGATGAAAGTCCCCGAAAGGGTTTCTCATTGATTCGAGTAATGAAGGGGAATGTTACTTTAGCAGCTTCTGCCAGCTCACAAAGCTACATTCAAAGGGTGAAGCCATTTCAGTGTAATATACTTATGGCATGCTATTTTCGACGAATTTTTTTCTTCCTCAAGTAACTTTATTGTTTATTTGAGTCTTATCCACTATTTTTGTCTTGAGTTAGTTTAGTACTGGTAGGTATGGTATTGTAGTATCGGATCTGGAGAAGTGAAAATCGTTTAATGATATAAATGAAGCATTCAGTATTACGCTTGATAATTTTTTGCACTTTGAAAATAAAAATCCTTCTCAATTATAACACTGTATTCCTTACGCAAAAGATTTATATTCTCTTAAAAGAGGAGAAACAAATGTGGCCATTTTGTTTGCACAAGTTGATGGATAAAGATTAGGTAACAAGTACCCCGGGATGCTTGCATCATCAAACAAATTCAAAACTAAGACGTAGTGTTTATGGCTTGCTTTGAATTTTCCTTCACTCAAGGTGTCTCCTTGGGAACTTACATGGGTTATATGCAGGAGCGCTAGGGAAATATTAGGTAAGTGAACTAAGGTATATTGTGAGGAAGTAGAATAGCGATTTCATTTTTCACTTGCTTAGCTTCCCTGCATTATGTTTTCAGTACACAGAATCCACTTGAATTAGTCTTCGTTTTTTTAAATCTACGGAATGCAGCTAAGAGGAGCTACGTTTTAACTGACACTGTGAAAAGCTCATTACTGAGACTATATTGAAAGAACCGGGGTGAAAAAATACTAGTGGGCTAAAAGTTAAATTATAGACTATATCTCTCAAGTAAATTTGAAGCAGATGACTCTCCTAAGGATTTTAAGGAATTAATATTTTTTCAAACCATCATTTTACTCTTGGACGGATCATTTGGGTGAGGAGCAATAGTCATAGTCAATTTAAGATTATTTTCTTGCCAAGTGCCAAGAATATATATCAACGCAGTCATCCAATACGCAACCGAAATGGCGAAGAGCTGAGTCCAGAAGACCTAAGAGCAGTGGCTTAAGACGAATACGAAATGGTTAATAGCCATTTATTCGTTTGTGTTAATTTAATTATAATTATACTATCAGCTAATCTTATGTGTGTCTAGCACAACCAAAATCTAAATAAATCATCGTATTTTACTCATGAATTATGTTCATGTTTTTAACCACAGTTTATGTCGTCGATTTAAGTTCGCAATTTTTACGACATATATTTTATAAACTTTTCGTTTTATGGGATCTGGAAGGTCCATACCTGGTATGGATTTACCTCTTCTGTTGAATACCATAGCTTGTTGCAAGGTAGCTTGAAGTTTGTCAATTAAAAATAGGTGATTAGATAAAGCACATATTCGATTATTTCGGTGAAAAATTCAACCAGTGCGAGTTTATTTAATTTTGAATTGCTGCGTTTAGCTAATTCTGATGTCTAGTGCACCCCAAGTATCGCTCTTTGATAGCAAATATGACAGGTATCTGGTAAAATTTTCACTTACATTTTGGAAAATGTCATGTTCATTTTGTAAAAATCTTGTTCATCTCTTTCAATATCCTCCAAACGATGAGGTAGAGGGTATAATTGACGTCGATGTACTCGGATCGCACGGCGCAAAGGTAAATATTCCACGCGATGTGAATGTGAAATTGAGTTGTGAAAGTGCTCTTGTTCAATTTCATCACAATGTCAAAGTGTTTCGTTTTATCTATAACTGCTCATTGTATTTTTGTATTTAAAAAAATAATACGCCGTCACAACACTAACTAAAACTTATCGTTAAATTTACATACATACTAGTACATTCATAGCATTTATAATGTTAATACATAAAAGTTCAGACGGTCAAGAGTCGTGATAATAACGTTTAATATAGAACTCGTTCCAGCAGATAATAAATATGTTATCTTAAATTTGTGGTGAAAATAGGTTTAATATTTAATGCATTACCAGACGATTTCAAGTCTCTTAAATAAATGTTTTCTGAATATTTGAAAATTACGTATTGAATTGCATTGTGTTTATTGATGCCAATACCGAGTAATAATAGAATTCCAATTTACGGAAAAAACTCCTCAAAATATGGTATATATTTAATTTTCTTTGTGGGATATCGTTGAGTGATTTTTAAAATTTTCACAAAGTGGGTAATCCACAGTTTCCCGCTGTTAACTCATATGAAAAATAACTCATTAAAGATGCATAGGTTTTCACAAGCATTGCGAGTAATTCTCAAAACGATTTTTATGATTCTCCTTAATTTTTTATGAGCTCAAAAAATATTGACTAAATTTATATACGGTGATCCTCTATCTAAAGGTATTTGGTTTAAAATATTAATTATTAATGACATTATTTCTTATGTGATAGGTAATGCTCGCGTGCTCCCGATTTAATTATTGATATTTTCCACAGCAATCTGCGGGGAACGTTTCCGTTTGTCGGGGAATGTGATACTAGAGTAGGATAAAATTGCTTCCGTTTTCAATTCCATCGCTAACCGCGTAGCACCTTTGTGGAAAAACCATTTCCTTTAGCTGACTCACCTCCCTCTCACCGCACACCGTTGCGAGAAGGTGCTGAGGGAATTGCGGGGAATCGGGACGCGATGTTATGCGGGTCGCTTGAAAACATGTGGATAAGGCGCGTGCTGCACCACGCCTCGGCTTTTAGCTCGCGTGACACCCGCCCACTCCCATGTGGCCACGGTGCCTTTTGATGCCAAAGATTAAGCCCACCACCGATTTATGCGGGTCCGTTCAGGAACGCGGCGGTGAAAGCGCCTTGCCTTCCCCCCTTCCAAATCTCCCTCTCCGGATACTCCTTCTTCTCTCCCCTCCGATTTACATTCTCTCGTCCCTGGACGACTAGAACGGCGGCAGAGGACCGGATTTCTGGTGTTTTAATCCTTGGCAAGCAGCTTAGCACGGGAGGGGATAAAGGGTACAGCTCGGGCTTTTCACCCATTACGAGAGATGTTTATTTTTCCGCGATCACGAAGTCAACATCTTCGCACCGCACCTGTTTAACGTGCCAGAAAAGCCGTGTGGCATATTAAATTGCTTCTTCCGTAATCGGGTGATGGGGTGCATCGTTGATAGGGCCCACGCGTGGTGTCTTTGCGGACATCCCTTTTGACCGTGGTGGTGAATGGAACGGCTGTCGTGAATTTCCATAATTCAGGTCCGTCCGTGTGTACTGAAGGTGCTCCTAATTCAATGGCGATTTTTTCAGCTTAACATATTCTCGTTTTGATGGAAATTCCGTAATAGGCCCAATTGTTGCTACACTTCTAATGCTGTGAATGATTCGAACACATTTTCTTTCAAATATCATAGGAAATTTCCAGTTTCTTTGTGATCAATTTCCGTGGCAGAATGTGTACATGATTAGAATATATAATTTTTCGATTATAGGCAGGTTAAAGAAAGAGCTAGTCTCAATTTTTTTCGATATATGGAATTTTTTTAATAGAATTTTATCTAAGGGTTATCTTAAATAAACTTGAACCTTAAAGTTTCCACGTAAGAGAGGATAAATACGGGCAACTGGATGATAATATGGTGTTACCTTGATTCAAGAAGCAAGGATAAACTAAGCTGAATAGCCTTGATGCGTCATTATATTTCATTGACCTCGATCTTTAACTTAAAATTTCTTTATAGCACCAAGATTTTTCCAAACAGGTTCAGGCTCTTCATATTTAATTCTGATAAGTGGACATAAGATATTATGCTCTCTACAGGTGAAAGCAATTAGCCGGAAAACTATTCCATTTCCTATTAGCATGAATGCGTGTAAAATCGCTCATCATTTTAAAATATTATGGAAGCATAGCTTTATTATATATGTAGTTATATTCATGGTGGAGTGACTTTAAGAATTAAGAAGAATCTGTGGATCACGATGCAGAGATGACGTTAATTTTTAGTCGACTGAACATTGCACCGTAATCCGCTTAAATGTCTTTTGTGTTGTGTCAACAAACTTTTTTGGATGTCTATGCTGTTTCAAATAATTTATTAGTTACTGAAAGTAACTAAAGTAATATATGACTGTCAGGTAAGTTGTATGATTTGCACGTAAAAGAAATATCCAGTTACATGAATGTGCTTCCTCATAAAATGTACCTCTATAGTATAAAAGTATAAAAAAATATGTCGAGAATTATTTCATATCCCTTAACATGCACAAGCTGTAGCGGGAACAGCAACCGAAGATAGTGCACCTCTCTATATGTTTATGCCAAAGATTAAGTCCGCCACCGATTTATGCGGGTCCGCTCCTGAACGAGGTGGCGAAAGCGCCCTACCTTCTCCCCTTCCACATCTCTCCCGCGGGATAGTCCTTCTTCTTTCCCCTCAGATTTACAAACTCTCGCTCCTGGAAGACTAGTACCAGACCAGAGAACCGGTTGGGTGTGTGTGTGTAAAAACATTATTATTTAATCTGAGAGTTGCTGAATATTTTACTCCGTTTGTATTTGAATTCAAATTGCTTAGTTATTTAATTTTACATTAGTTGTTGCTTAATTTCAAGTATACCTGACAAAAATACTATTAATTAGTCCACGTCAGTCACATTTTACTAATGATTTACACCTTTCATAATGGCACAAGTCACCAATTATTTTAAACCTTTCTATATTGGAGAGAAATGATAATTAACAATTGTGATTTCCACTATAGTATTATTCTGACGACCTGGGTTTCAGCATTTCAAAATCTGAAAATGAAACGATGTCTTGCAACCCAGGTTGTGAGAATAAAAATACTATAGTGGAAATCACAACTGTTAATCATTATTTCACTCCAATATGGAAACCCTCCATAAACTTGCCGGCTTGGAACTATATGGTTCGTTAAAACTTTCTGTTAAACGTATATTTTACGGATTTTATTTTTGATAATGGATTCATGTGAACGGTGAGCGCATTGCCAACGAGCTATAACAGGTTATTTGTGCGTTTATCCGGTAGGTACACTGGTCCCTCGGAAGTCCTCTTCGGTACAAAATTCCCTTCTCATCGGTCCCTACATATATTCTCCACTCCCCATCCACTCTCTCCGTCCATTCAGCACCATCCCATTAGCCCCCATGGTCAACTTGGCCCGCCCATAGCTCACCATCGCCGCGGGAAGGGGATTGTGTTCGGACGACGGCGAAGAATTCCCCCGCCCATCTTCGTCCCACGCACCCAGCTAGGTCCGCAACACGTCTACAGGCCGAGCATCCCGTTAATCGCCTTTCTAGTATAGCCGTGTCCCTCCCGGTCCGTCGGCCAACCCTTCCCCGTTCCCACGACACCCCCCATCTTCCCTCACCAACCTTCCTCCCCCGCCTTCCCCTCCCCGTCCCTCTCTTCTAACCCCTTCAATGGCACGAAGCACTTCATGAGCTAACGGCGGGGAAAGAGGAGGAGAGGTCTTCGGGAAATCCTCTTTCTCGGAACACGGGGAGGATGAATGCTCCTGCTCTTCCACCCATTTCGGCACATCCCATACATCCCCATGCTCCACGTTTCTCCATACCATTCTCTCGGATATAGGCGGAGTCTTACGGCACATTATACGCTCCCATTATGCTCCACTTATATCGTACACACCCTCGCACACGCTCTGATATCATTTTCGCCCCTAAACGCCCCGAAATCCCGCCGGTTCCACACCCTCTCTCAGTTAAACCTATCCTCCTTCCCAGATCTCTGGATTAGAGAAGCCCACGTTACGTGTGTCTCACACTTTTCTTAACTCGAACTTTTCCCACATCATTTTTCCCCTCATTGAGGACTGGATCCTTCCCAATGGCAATTTTATCTCTTCTTGTGTAAATCTCCATTATTATTTTTTTTTAAATTCACTGAAATGATGTGCGGAAAAGAATTCACTGAGAGTGGTTCATTCGAGAGTTGAAAATAGTTATTACCTCTGTAGTTGTTTGCTAACTTTGTGGTAACACGTATTAACTAAAGTTTTGCTAGTATGGAGACAGTCATAAGATCCGTGTGTGTTTAAGTTGACTTTTCATCCTTTGAAACTTGTTGTTCCAGGTACTCCACGTGAGTCGTTTTATCGTAGCTGGGTGAACTCTGCGTACTTAGGAATCGCAATGATATAGTAGTTGGGATAACATGTTCGAATGGTTAAAATATTTTTATCTTTGAGATAAATAACCATTTTTTCTGGCTTCACAATGCTGACACATTACGCGTGTTATGAAGTGTGATCATTACGTCTCCCGAGCGATTTGAAAGTTCTTCAATACTTATTTTTTTCAGTACTTCTAAATACATGCGGTTCTCATATATTCCATGCATTTGAATTGCGATTCCTGTTAAAATATTTTCAACTACATTATTAGGGTCATTTTTTTAAACTTCTCAATGGTGAGTTTTCTTGTACCAGACTTCTAGGCTATACGTCCATCAGGTTTCCTCCTTTCCTCTCCCGAAGCTGCCACATTAATTATGCTCATACTTTTTCAAGTAATCATCGTCACCCAAACAGAGTAATCACCTTCCCCACAATGTATCAAACCCGATCCATTATCACCTTCCTCTCATTTCATTTAATCCAATCATTTATTTTACATTCGATTTGTTTGAATGCTTTCTCTATCATTTCTACTCTTAACCTTATAGGGCGCTTTCATTTGTCTGAACTTAATCAATATAAATCCATGCTAAGTACCAAGTAGGCGTATATTTATGCTTTCGTAATGGATACCTTTTATATCCCACTCCCAAATTACTTTCATACACCCTTAGAGATGGTTGATCAGTATATTATTTTGTTTTTCCCTATTTCAATACGAGTAAGTCTCTCAAACTGGAGTTTATTTGACTGTAGTTCTTATTTATTTCTCCAATACAATTTTACTTTGACATAATTATAATTCCTTAATCTCCACATTTCCGAAATCCTTTGTGTGTGATCCATTTAGCGGTCAAGATATATTTCTTTTGTGATATATAGTATTCTTCCATTAATCCTCCTGTTGTATTCTCAAAATTTTCTATTAAATTCCCTAGGTCTCCCAAGGTATGCTGAATTCATCTCTCCTCATTTCTTATGCAACCATCCATGTAGTCTTAATTATTTTACGATTTTCTGCGTGCATCGTCGCGTCTCCCAGGTCAGGACATAATGTGTCTCATTCTTCGATGGCATTCTGATCGATTCTTCCATAACTTCTGATCCCTATATATGTTTGTAACCGTACTTTCAGGCACTTGATGCGTGTTAAATGTCTTGTATGAGTGAATTAAAAAACTTCACGATCTCTACATCCCCTCCTTGTAATGTAGTGGCATAAGGTCTGCCTTCAGCTACTCCGCATAATAGAACTGTACTTTCTTTGCTTTGGTTTTCATTGAATGCACTCTTGGTACTTGATCTGATCGGCGGTGTGTGTGTGTGTGTATATATAATTATATATGCATGTATATATGTATATGCACACACACACACACACACACACATATATATATATATATATATGTGTGTGTGTGTGTATATATATATATTATTTTCGCACATAGAAATAGACATATGAGGAAAGGGGATAGGAAAACACATAAAAGGCGAACACAGGACATGTGGGGAAGGCGGTTTTTGAGCAGATCACGAAAGTAAAAATATTTCCTTATCCGGAATTTGAACCACGGACCTTCCACTTTCCGGGCGGATGCTCTACTAATTGAGCTAATAAGGAATCCTGATTTACAACACACATTCAAACACGAAATCCCGCCATACGGCGAATAAATATTCATTCACATGGAAATAGAGATAAGGAAATGGGAAAGGAACACACATAAAGGACGTACACAAGGTGGGGATGGCGGATGTGAGCAGATCACAAATATAAAAATATTTTCTTCGACCGGGACTTGAACACCGGGTCTCTCCACTTGCCGGGCGGATGCTCTAACCACCTGAGCTGTCGAGAAAATGTACTTTTTCACTGAAATCTGCGATCTTATAAAGCGCCAAAGTGCTCCGAATCGAATTTATTTTCACACATATTTATCGTATATCTTTTCTCATTTTATTATACAAGATCTCTTCCTAAAGTAGTATGACTTATTTTTATCCCCAATAGACGAACGGACGAGCGGTTTCTCTCTGATTGGGTTCAATGAAGGGGGGTCTCAGAAAAGGCTGGAAACCGATGGTATTTAGCTCTCAGCCTCTCCGGAGAGCCGATCTTTCGTTTACGAAATATCTATGACATTATTTTGTTACGTTTCGTCATGAACCGATTATTGGAACAGTGCTACGGCATTAAATTTTGAATTAAACTGGGAAAAAGCGGGAAGGAGACTCACGAAACGCTCAAGTCAGATTATTTTGGTGATAACACCATTGGTGGATCAGTGGCACAAGTTGTCTTGGAAGGGTAGAGGAGATGTTGAAGACGCCGAAAGTTCATGATGTGCCGCGAACTCCAAAGGTGAAAATATTTCAATAATGAAGGTTTTATTGAACAGGGATCGTAGGTTAAGTGTTTGCATGCTTTTTATGGAACTGGGCATCTCTAAAAGTGATGTGCGTTGACTTGTAATCGAAAATATGAGCATAAGAAAGGTATGTGCGAAGTTGGTGCCGCGAGTACTCTCGGACGAACAAAGGAAACTCCTACGTGGATCTGCCTAGAGCTTCTTCACCCTGCCCCAGCCATCCTACAGGCCTGGTATTGGTCCATCAGACTTCCACTCCTTCCCCCGCCCCAAATCAGTGCTGAAAGGAAATCTCCACGGCTCGGTGGAAGCTTTACAACAGGCCGTGACGAGGGAGCTTAGCAGCATTCCGGGCGCACCCTTCCAAAATGTGTACAAGTCGTGGAAAACGTGGTTTTTGGACGCAAAAGAGTGAATTTTGAGTGAATTGTGTGAACTCTGGCAATAATTTTTTTTTGAACGACTCAGTCCTACAACTTGTTTGGCTGACCTTGTATTACTGCAAAGGCATCATAATGAATACGAATAATAATAAATTATATACTCGTTTTTACACTCACTGACATATTGATGTTATGTAACCTTCCCCTATTGTAGTAAAAATTACAAAGTTCTGAGCTTTTTCTGTATGGAATTAAAATTTTTAGAAAATATAGGCTTCTATGGAAAACTTTTGGTGAAATGTTTGCTCTGGAATTTTAGTGGATAGAGCGTTAGGCTTTCACACAGGAAGACTCAAGTTCGATTCCCAGGAACTCCTCTGGGTACCGTAAACTTTATCCGAGCTGAGTGATTTTTCGGACGTAGCTTCGTGAGTGTTGGCACAGGATCCCCTTACCTGATATATGAATTTCATAACCCATAGGCTTTGCTACGGGTGTTGTACTATTCTCGTTTATTTAACCAACCTTTGGTTGAACAATTGTGGTTGGTTGTCTTATAACTGAACCCTCGTAAATCCATATTTGTATAGTAGCTCATGTGTGTTAAAACTCAATCGACTTTATATTTGTAGACCTAATTTGAATCGCCGAATTTCCACAAAGCCTTAATAAATTTGTGGTATAGTTTCCTTTGCGTTATAAAATTACGTGCAAGCGTTTGTAATCTTTAAATTATGCCAATTCCATTTAACCAAAATTTGTTAATTATTTCCTTGTTGTTTTTCCACTCTGATTATTGTCTGTTCATTGAGTCGTATTTTGAGGTACAGTATCCGTAGATCAACACAACTTTTCGCAGTATCTCTTTTTCTACGCTGAAAAAAGTCACTATCCTCATTATAGCGACATTCTCATTCCCATCGATCTCTCTCTAAGACAAGAACAATGTAAATTATTTCCAACAAAAGCTCACTATTCAGGTCCCGGCGCATTTATCCGCCATGGCATCGTCATCGATTATCTGTATCGGTAATCTCGATGTAAAAAATATTAACTAGCGTAACTGTCTATTTGTCCATTAATAACCAAGTTTTTCATAATTGCCTAGTCATATAAAATTTTTTTGGTTAACTTTGAGCATGAACGAGTTTAATCTAGAAGACAATGTCTTGTAGTTTAACCTGAGATTCGGAGGTGAAGTAACCTGAAAATTTATTTATTGAATGTAGTGGGACAAGTCTCCTTAAATGTTTATCAGAACACAAATTATGATTTAATTTGTTGTGAAACAGCGATAGAGTTTAGAGAAGATAGGGTGGATTCGCCAAAATACAACCTTGGCGGGCACACTGAGGAAATTCAGCACAATCCCGTCCCGGAATCCACTACGAGATACAAACCGGGAACGAGGGCGGGCGAGGGCGAGAACGTTAACCGACGAAGAAAATGCCCACTGAGCTAACTATACTCCTTAAAAATTGAAGTGAGCTCCATCCCGTAAACAAAGGTAATTTTAACAAAATATTTTCCCAGCCGTCTGGATAAATGGATTCATGCGAGGTAAAGGGCCGAGGCAGTGGATTACAATGTCAACATTCTCCTTCCCTCGCATTACCCTGCCCCTTCTTCATCGATCCCTCCCCACCAGCGGGACGTCTCAATTCCTCCACCGCCTCCTCCTCGCGGATCCTCCAAAATCCTGACACGACCCCCTACCCAGTTCCCTCCCACCCGGCTCCCTCCCCCACAAATCCGCCTCCTACCCTTTCGCTCCGCCTCTCACCTCTCTCCACCAACCCCACCCCAGCACTTCCCCCATCCCTTTAATCACCTTTACTCCACACTCCCCTTCCTCTCTTCACAACCCACCTCGCCCCGCGCCCATCTCCCCCGCCGCGTGCGACGGCTGTTCCCTTGGCAACTCTCGTGCTAAGCCTCCATTCCGGCAAATCCCTCGCCGCGTCATAAGTTTCTCGGGGAATGGAGCCAAATCCGAAAAGGAGGGGTGGGTTGGATGTCGGGGGGGAGGGGAAATGCGGGGGTGGTTATGTTTGGGATGGGGGAGGTGCCGAACCGTGAGGGTGGGGAATTGTGGGTCGTGAGTCGGTGGAAGGGAAGGGAAAGGGGTTCGAGCTGTTGTGTTGGCTCTGGTGGTTCGGGTTAGGGCGGCGGCGGCGGAGGCAGCAGGGGGTGGCTGGCGTGAGTGGGGGTTCGGGGGGCTGTGGGGCGACCTGCGGATGATGCGGAGGATCCTAAACAATTTATGTCCGACATCTTAAGTTCCCTCCCTACGGTGCGGTAGGGAGGGATTGAGGCGGTGACTTG
This sequence comes from Hetaerina titia, assembly GCA_037158775.1. Classification (NCBI taxonomy): domain Eukaryota; kingdom Metazoa; phylum Arthropoda; class Insecta; order Odonata; family Calopterygidae; genus Hetaerina; species Hetaerina titia. The sequence goes on from CM073770.1 coordinate 80,794,816, forward strand.
TGTGAAGGCTCGGGGGGAGGAAGGATCTGGAGGAAGGGTTGAGTGAGGGGGGTGTCTCGGGGCTTTTGAAGGCACGGAACGGGTCGTTGGGTGGGGGAGGGAGGCGGTGGAGGGCGGGGGAGCGTGTGAAGGGGTTATGGCGGGTGGAATGGGGTGAAAGTGGGTGGATTAAAGGGGGTTGCGGGAGGGTGGATGCAGTTTGCGCGAGCGATCGGCAACGTGGGTGTGGGATGTGAAATAAAATAAGGGAACGGGGGGAGTTGGGTGGTGCGGCAGGTGGTGTGGAAGGAGAAAGGCAAGAGGGTTGGGCTAGAGGATCGGGATGTGGATTGATGCAGGAGGAGGAAGAAGGGCGTTGGGATGGGATGTGGGTGCTACAGGATAGACAGACATATCTACACATGCACATTACCCCGAGAGCTACCGCAAGGGTGTTGGTAGCGGATGTTCCAGGGCCTCCTCGGGTGAGATAGCCAGAAATTGATGCGGAGTATAATTTAGTGTAATATTTCGAAAAATCATTATTACCAACCTGCCCTGTAGCGCCGCGCTGCTATATATTGCACTCCGAACTATTTCCTCAGTAATTTTTCCTCGATTAAAAATCACACAGAATCCCGCTAATTTTGATCAATGTTTTGAAATAAGGAAAGCGAATGAAATTACCTAAACATGTGTCTTATTCATTTGAAATCATTGAAAGATTCGGAATAGGTATATTATGTGGAATTTTCACAAAAAAATATACTCTCGCAAAAGGTTCGCAAAAAACAGAAAGCAGTGATTTTTGAAAGGCTGTTTGGATATTCACATTTACTTATGGGGTTAAGGGAAAGGTGGTAGACCATTCCCCAAATGCCAGAAGAGGATAATCGTCCATGAAAAATTAGGCAAATTTGAGTTGGCAGTTGTTTCCGAGTGCCATTAAACCAGCAATAACGCGTTACATAAATATTTTCATGGTTTGGCCGGCATCAATTGTCATTTGCCACAGATGTGGCTACATTGAAAAACAGGCTGCCCACCTATAAAAGAGAGATATGCTTTCCGTACCGTCGTTATGTTTCTATCCAATTTATCGATTCATTTTTGGCTATTCTTATATGTTACTCCGTGTTCATTTGTATTTACTATCGATGAAACCCAACGTACGTAAACCACCCAGTTTTTCAAAATTCCTTAATTTAAGTTCACCCTGGGTAAAATCTATTCTAGCAAAAATTTTCGATTGAAAACATCATAGCATTCGAAAGTCATTTAGTAAGTGCGAAATTGAACGAAAATGTGAATATTTTAACACACGTTGAATTAAATCAATATAAAATTCGTTGAAAATGGCATTGCTAACCACAACGTTCAAAATTCAAGGTTTATAGGTGGTTTATTGTTCATCAACAGATGCATTGGGAATTGACCAATGATAGCAACTGACCAAGCTTTCATCCATTTATTTTGCGTTGAATCGAGTTTCTCAATCCCAAGCGCATGAAGATATGTAACGAAAATTAATTGGAATAATAATTAAGCTGCGGCATTATTTTTAGTTTTCTTACGAATAGGCACACATGGAGACAGATTTGTGTATGAGAATAGAGGTAGACGAGGTTGTCTTTTTTTTCGTCATAAATCCATACAGAAATATTTCATGCAGCGCTCTAAAAATATTTAGGGTTGCATTAAATTTTAAAGATGATAACATTTGCAAAAATAGGATAAACATAGTGTGGGTAAAATGGCATTGTAGACGACCTTAAATAATCCATAATCCATGGATAGGACTTGCAATGAAGGATTTTGAGAATACGTAAATTTTCAGGAAAATTATGAAAGTTTGTTTCTTGAAATTAAGGTAAAACTGTGAATAAGAGTTTACTTTATTAAATTCGTGATTTTAATGGAATAACCTGTGTCTCTGATGTTTATAACGTTTTATTTGATAAATAAATAGTCCTTTATAATTTCTTGGTCAGAGCCTGATGTTACCCCGTCTATGTACGATCTGATAATGCAATGAAACCAGCCATATAATTCCCCATAGGATAAATTTGACGCCACTTAGTGAGATCAACTGGTATTAACACTAAATTTTGAGAAGTTCGCACATTGTGGCTGAGGGCTAGTTCTGGTCAGTTCCTTGTTGTCGTATGTAGTTTACCACGAAGTTCTGGTATCCAGAGAACCGCAGTGCTAAGATTTTCAGCCTCGGGTTTTCGGATTATCGATGTTGGAATCAGGGACCCTCTGAACAATAGTAAGACGCTCCTCCTGTATTGGTGCCATCATCAGCTTCCATCTTATATTTCCAATTCAATTTTTCGTCGAAATAAGATAATTTTCGATGGTCCTGAGGCAAAATTGATCTCAAGGCACGTGATTGGGCTAATTAGTGTCCATCCTTCAAATGAACGGCGTCCCTGGGGTATGGAGGGAGCGTTCGGTCGGAAGTGCGACCATGACAGCTAGGGGGGTGGGAGAATTTTTGACAACCTTTGGTCGCGGAAGGGTGAAAGTGGGTGGTTGAAAAAAAAGTAACGAAACTTCGGTGTGTCATTTATGGACGCTCCCATGGGGGTTTGATGGCGTCGAAGACTCGAGGGTTCACGTCGGGGTTGCGAGAAAGGGGCGATGAGGGTGTAATAGGGTTTGAGGGATGTAATAGGGTTATGCCGGGGTTGGAAGAGGGAAAAATGGCAGGGGACGGACACACCGAGGGTTTAAAAGGAGGATGAGTTGGAGGAGGGTGACGAGAGTGGATGGCGGGGGACGGAAGGGGTGGATATGTGACGTGGGACGAATAGCGGTAGGGAAGGTTTGTTAGGGAGAAGGAGGGACGTGAGAGGGGGGGACCTTTCGATCCCTCCCCCCGAATCAACGCAGACATCGTGGAGCCCCGGATGAGCTCTTTCCCATGTCGAGGTTTTTGAGCCGACCATTCTCCCCGAGCCACCCCCCACCCCGCATTCGTGGACGGCGTTTCCTCCTCTTCCATTCCACCGATCCCTCCGCCTCGCGGCGGCCCCTCGCCCAACCCCCGGCTAATCCTCCTCACGGCCGGCACCCACCGCCGTCCTAATTGAACGGAGACGTCGATGCCCATGTCAACATTTAGCCAACTTGAGTCCCTCCTTCCGGCCTAAATCTTTGCCCTCCTCTCTCTTCCTCGTCGATCCTCTCGCCCGTAGCCCTAGAGATCCGATTCTCCTCCCTACCAACCGCCTCTTGACATCTCGCTTTCCCGCTATTCCTGCCTTCCTACTTTTATTAGATGTTATTGTTTTATTTGCTCATTAATTGCCGTATTCTCAGACTTCTGTACAACGTTAAGTAATGCGCATCAAATAAATAAGGACTATTATCGCTTTTCAAAAGAATTCTCCTCCAGATCCTAATTTCAGTAGAAACCCCCACGCTTGTTAAATCGCGCTAACTATTAGATCCATGAAGTCCCATCATGCAGTATGAAGTCATAAAGACCTTTCATAAGATCATAAAAGCATTTTAGTAACAACTGAACGATATACAAATAAAGCGGATCATCCTTAAGCCCATGGCGAGTCTTGGAATGTTTCGGTACTAGCTTACGAGAAAAATTAGATGATTTTAGTTATTTTGTAGATTGGTTTTATGTTGTTTCCGGTTGGTTCATTAAGAAGGTTCGTATTAGATTTGCAGTTTAATGAAATTTAACTGCTTACTCATTATCAGTTATATTTTATTATCAATTCTAAAATCCACATCGGGTTATTAAAATAGCAATGAAAATATTGCTTATGATTACATTAGGCTATTGTTAACTAGTTTCTTTGTAGGAGTGGATTGAATTTGAAGGGAAGTTAGATGGAAATATCACACAGTTGTAGTAAAGTCATAAACTATGTTGTGTTATGTCTTGATTTTATAATAGCATTTGTTAAAAATAAAACATTTGGATAAATACTTTAAGCACTTGATGTTGACGTATAAATACCACCTTTCCCCTGGAAAATGACATTGCGGTTATAAAAATTTCCTGCAATCGCTCTACCTTGACATGAGATACGTATATCCGTTTATAAAACCGCAGCAAAAATGATTCAGGCAAATGGAGATATTTTTAAATATGAAAATATGTTTAAGGAAGCCAAGCGCCGTTTTAATCTATGAAAAAAGGGAGGCTTGTATCTGAATATACTCTTTCAAATGGTTTTTTTTAATAGTTCTTTGTCGAATAGACGTGTGATAACTACTTTTGTTTTCTATAGGTAATTCGTCATCATCATGCAAATTTCTTAGTTTTTCGTTTGCGCCACTTCGACCATAAGAATGAGAGTGTTCAAAGTTTAATTGTTATGTATCCAGTATTTTCCTCGCTGGTTGATCCATAGGCTACAGATTTGAATCTCCCTTGTAGTCTGGTTGACATATTGTCAGTCATAAGGATCAACTCGAATAATTTAACATTTAAAAATTACCTCGTGGAATGGAAATCCTTATAAGAAGAGAACACTACGCATGTAAAAAGCAGGAAAAGAAGCACCGAATTTCACTTGTATAATGGGTATTGACGTTCAACATTTTTAACGATTTCAGCTCTAATGTAAGATTAACATGGCTTGAATACAAAGGACTCCACATACTACAGTGTTAATCATTTAGAGAATTTGTTTTGAATATCTACAAGTAAAAATCGTATGATAATTTTCTTACACCATATTGATGCTTTTAATAACTACATAATTATGAAAAAGGGTGTATAAAAATTAAATTCATTTCAAGTGCAGTTGTTGGAAATAAGTGGCGTAAAATATTCAGTGAAGAAAATTCATTGAGGTAATTTCATTTTTCTCGCCTGGAATGGGGTAACTTGTGACCGCTGGAAAGAAGAGTTTTCATGTACTGGATGAACTTCTATTGGAATTATTTGACATTCCATTTATGTCGTCCTAATAATTATAGAGTGCTTTATCTGTCGAGAGTACTACTACTACTACATTTAGTTTAATGGTGAATTAAAATTTGGCAATTTATTCAAGAATATATTTTTACCTCCATGCATTACTGTTAAGTAGTACATTTAAATTTATTCCTACACCGTAACCGAAAACTATTACTGTACTAGCCCAGGCAGAATACGGATGTTCGTTCGTAATATGACGTTCATAATTCGCCATTGGAAGAGTATTAAACCATATTTTATTTCTCCTGTCATTATATCAATTAAGTCTGTACAGCTTGACACGAGATTAAATTCGCTCGGGCTTAATTTAAATCCGTTGGCAGCTGCTACTAACCACCCTGTCGCTGTGCATTAAAACTGTGGCCAGACGCCTCATGTTGCTCTTATTCGAGAGTTTTATTCTCTGTTTCGCAGCGTCTCCCGTGTGGGCTCGATTCAAATTTTAAACCCAATATAGGAAGTCTGTAGCTAATTTATTATGATTAATATTATTAAATTAAACGGTACTCTGACTAACACGACGGCATTGAATGACTTCATTACTGTTTAAATGCAAGCTAAATGACATTGAACTTCATTTTTAGGTAGGTCAATGTTTTTAATGAATAGCTGATTATGGAAGTTTAGCCATTTCTATAATGACCTATATATGAGTCACTACGTAGCATGAATGTTTCGAATGGACACAGTTGAAGTAGTCAAATACAGCCTTTGTTAACATCGAAAACGTTGAAAATCACGAATATTAAATGGGAAATGAATTGATCGTGTGCTGCATGTATTTACCAGCTCAATTTGGCAAGCGTTGGTTGATAAATGAACATGAATTAACTAAAATGTTCTGTTTAGAACTTTTCATTGGCTTATACCGCTGAAGAATATTGGAAATGGCTAGAGATTATTTTATGATATATGTTTATTTGTGTGTCCAATGAAATATAATCATCACGTGCATTAATTTTCCACATGCGGCCAGGACAAATTCAGGTATTTCGCACGATGTATTTCTCTGTCCTTTACATGAAAAATGTGTTTTGAGGCCTAGCGTGTTTTGTTTTCAGTAATCTCCCCCCATATTTCACTCAGGATCCATCCGTGCTCAGATCCGATCCAAGCGGCGGTAAGGCCAGGGCCTCATCTATCTCGCAAAATAGGCACGGCGGTTCAGCAGATGCGTTTTCCGCTCAGGCTGTGCGCACCCGAAGAAACACGCTCACGGGCTTGACTGTGGCCGTAATGGCGAGAAGTTTGCGAGCGTAAACTCTGGGCAAAGCGGAGAAGGCAGCGGCAAGGAGCCCGGGAGCTGTGGGAGCGCGATCAAAGGGGGAGTGGGGACCTGAACCTTCCCCCCCCACTTTTCAAGTGTGCTCGAGACGAGTAAATCACTTCCTTTGACGACGGATTCCCTCTTAGCTCTCTGGTTAACCAGTCAGAGTTCCCTTGCGTCAACACCCCTAACCCATTTCCTTCCTCACATCTCGCCGGTGATCTCTCAGAATTGTCTCAGATGGCAGGTTTCGATCCTGTGATGAGATGAAATCAAAGCACCAAACCTCCATCCCAAACCCTTATCCTGATCAAATCTTACATACGTCTGTGTTGAAACACACGCTAAAATAATATGACTAACAGAAAGTTCTTGGAAGGTCCATATTTCACCTTTCATTGATGAATGACTTTTCCCCAGAAATATAAGTTAATAAATTCCCTTTTATGTTGGTGCCACATTTCTTGCTCTAATACTAATCTAAAATGGTTTAGAGGTGATGACATAAGTAACAAAAGGGCATAGACTACCTTCATATCGTCTATTATTGTCCCCACGAACCTCTAAATGCATTGCATTTAGGTAGAATGTCTTGTGCAGATAATAGTGTGTAGTTAAGCTCGATATCAATTTATTAATTAATTTATTTGTCTTTGTCCGAAAACATCACTTTTTGGCCTTTACATCGGACAGCAATGGCAACACAACAGTAAAAACAATACAAACACCCAAGCCCTAGGTAGAAAAAATCCCACCCTTGCGGGAATCGACCCTTGGGTTGGCAGACGAGGACGTTACCCCGCCGCCACCGGGGCCAGCCTAGCCAACAAAAATCACATCAACAAAATTCTATATTAAGCATTGGTTTGCGCTACACAGAATAACGGATTGTTTTCTTTAAATGTATATTGCACTGCATAGTGGCAATATTTTTATGTAAGTAAATTAAATTTATTTTTATTACACATCAATGATAACATTTATGATAACATTGCTGTGGAGAGATAACGCATACGAGTATTTCTGTGAAGTATCAGACATTTCGAAATATCTATTTGGCAGCCTTTTGATTCAATTAGTGGAGCCGATGAATCGTATTAAGCGAACTACCCTCTGATTCTCATATCAGCTATTCGTGCATTGCATTAGCTACTTATCTGATATGAATCCCATTACTCCATCCATGCCATGCATGATACTGATACTGTTTTTGATAAGTCAAATCGGTTTACGTGGGCTTTCTGAATTTCATTAGATTTTAGTTTTGATTATACATTAATCTTTGCATGACGACTTGATAAAGTACCGCTAATTATTTGAATAGTGCGTAGTACTTTCGATCACCATACGTTGAACTTATTTGTGGGTGATTATTTTTTTAAGAATAGCTAATCTCATATTGAATTGATAAAATATATGAGCCCAGCAGCACCATGCGTATCATTCTTTCAATACCCATTTTTTGTTTCTGATACCACCTAGTTTCACATCCGGTGAAGATGTTACGAGGGTCATCCGGAAAGTAGTACCCGTTCGTGAAATAAAGACACAAAAGTAAATATTAACAAACATAAAAAATTTTATTTGAAAGAGGATACTTTAAACTACTTCTCAACATAATCTCCAAGCAAATTAAGGCATTTGTCATAACGTGTGACAAGTTTCTGTATTCCTGCTGCATAGTCCTTCGCCGCCAGCTCATTGAGATACAGGGTCACTCCTTCTTTAAGTTCTTCATCGCTGTCAAATCTTTTTCCTGCCAAAAAGTCTTTAAGCTTTGTAAAGAGATGAAAATCTGAAGGGGCCAAGTCCGGGCTATACGGTGGATGGTCGAAAGTTTCCCATTTGAATTGCTGCAAAAGTTTTTGTGTTATCCCAGCTGCATGAGGCCTGGACATGCACGAGAATGACACCAGTAGACAATAGACCTCGCCGCCGATTTTGTATTGCCCGCCGTAATTTCTTTAATGTTTCACAATACGCATTGGCATTAATAGTGTCTCCACGGGCCATAAAATCCATAAGCAATACACCTCGTCGATCCCAGAAAATGGTTGCCATGAGTTTCCTGGTGGACAGAACTGTCTTGAATTTTTTTGGTTTGTTTGGCGAATGAGCATGATGCCACTCCATTGACTGTCGTTTACTCTCAGGTGATGCATAACAAACCCATGTTTCGTCACCAGTAATTATGCGAGTCAAGAAAGAGTCTCCTTCATCAGAATAACGTCCCAAAAACGTCAGTGCTGCAGCCATACGCTTGGTTTTGTGCTCATCTGTAAGCATGCGAGGGACCCATCTTGCACAAATTTTTGCATAATGCAGATGGTGTTTAACAATTTCATGAACAATTGTTCGAGAAACATTGGGAAAATGCTCACAGATGTCATCAATAGTGACGCGCCGATCGTTCCTCACGAATTCGTCAACTGAGCTCACCAGTTGGTCTGTAATGACATACGGTCTCCCCGAACGCTCATCGTCGTGTGTGTTCCCCCTCCCCATGTTGAAGTTGCGACACCACCGCCGAACAGACGACTCGTCCATTACATTGTCTCCATACACCTCCTTTAATTGGCGATGAATATCACATGGGCGAACGTTTCTTGCATTGAGGAATTTAATCACTGCCCTCACTTCACAACTGGCGGCGTTCTCAATTTTTTTAAACATTGTAAACAATCACAGAAACAGCACAGGCAATGCTAGCGTCACGCAACTTGGCTCAGAGAAGGCAGACAAGCCACTGAAGCTATCTGACCTCGTCCAGCGGCTACTCGCGTCGTCAGCACTTCATGCGGCACGAACGGGTACTACTTTCCGGATGACCCTCGTATCTTCATGAAGATAGTTTTATCGTGTAGACCAAGAACAGGGAGCATTTCCATGATTTGAGGCCGTCATATGTTTTCCACGACTTATTAAGATCGCATTTAAGAGAAATTCAATGAAGCTCCCATCATTTGTAATTATGCCGGCACTTTAAGTTAGCTAAAAAGCTAATTCACTTCCCTTAATAATCGCCGTTCACTTCTAAGCATTATCCGTACCACTGCATTAGCTTCTTTAACCCCTCTGCATAGAAGCTCGCATCCTGAGAGTGGAACCAATCGACAACGCCTCCTCTTCGGTTTCGAAACGTTGTCCACCGAACCATTGTTTCAAGTGCAAGAAGAGGTCTAGTCGCTAGGTGCAAGGTCTCATCATCTCCATCTTGTTGGTAACGGCCCAAAAACTCTCGTCCAGTGGACATTCTTTGCTCCTTTTAGTGCTTAGTGAGCATTTTCGGTACCCACCTTGCACACAAATTGTGATATCCGAGGTTTTCCGTGACAATATTATAGACAGTAGTTCGTTCAAGTTGAGGAAATTGTTCAGACAGGCCATTAATCGTCAATCGACGATCACATCGCAGTTCTTCTTCCACTTGCGAAACAATTTCATCGGTCAGAATACTGGGCCTGCCACTTCGCTCTTCGTCTTGGACATTAGTTTGTCCATTTTTAAAATCACGACATCATTGTCTAACCTTTCCTTCACTCACAACTGTAGGTCCATAAACTAGGCATAACTCGCGATGAATTTCAGGAGCCGACAATCATTTTACATGCAAGGATCGCATGAAAAAACACACTTCACAGCTGGCGCTACCAACGATTGTCACGGACATTCTTGTTTGCATGCACGGACAAGCAAACAACTTCTCAAACAGAGCAAATGCTGCTATAGCTTCTCAATGAATTAGTAGATGGCACTACAGGATTAAAACTGTGTTCTGAAGCGCCAATATTTAAATATAAGCAAACGACCCTTACTTTATTAATATGCCTCTTATTTGTTCACAGAATGGTAAAATATTTACGCATAAATATCATTGGGGTAGCAAATGGGCTATATAATGATATGGTATATCCATAGTGAATACCTCAACGTCCAAATTTAGCATTGTTCAAAATTTATACCATGCTATATTTGAAAGATTATAGCTTAAAATACCCATGCAACGTATCGATTAAAATAATAGGTTGATTTCTGTTGGAAAAAGTATCCACGGAGTAGAAAAAATAAATTAAATTATTTCAACCGGATATGTTAATACCTAATTTTTTACTTGTGCAAGAGACCCTTTGCGTTTGACTGTCCTGGAAGGTTATTATTGTCCTCCTTGAAAGAAGTTCATGTAGTTACATTTAAATTCTGTCTCTTTCAATTACCTTAAAAATATGGCAGTAGATTATTTTACGATGCGAATATTGTCTAATGATATTAATTTTTTTCGAGCATTTTAACTGCATGATAAGTGGTTTTAGTTGAATTATTTACAACTTTTGCTACTGCTTGGTTTGGAAACTTTGTCAGCTTGCGAACTTTTCTTTAAATGCTGTAATGCAACCTTTTGCATACTGATGAGTCAACACATACCGATATGCCTCCCAGAAAATGGTTCAGGATAAAATAGCATGGAGACACATGAAATTCGGTCTCCAAAAGGGCCGTGGCACTTAATGATTATGGTGATGGTATGAAACGTTTCTCACCTTGCGTCTAACGTCTAATACGAAATATCTTTCGTGTTTAGGGGTAATGAGAAGGTTCTTATCTCTGGTATTGTTATTTGTTGATAATGCCATATCATAGAATGAACATATCACATTTTCATTGCCAGAAAAAAGTAATATTTTAATTTCCAATATTAATCAAAACTCCCCCTCCTCCCCCCGAAGAGTGAACTGCCCGCACTTCGGGGGTTTCATTGGTTTTTCCTGCCTTTCTTTTTATGACAAAACCCCACCCCCCCTTCCCACCCGCTCCCTCCTCCCCTGCCACCCCTTCTTGGTATATATATCCCTTCTCCTTGTACTTTTCCTCACCTGAAGATGATACAGTGTATCGAAACCATGGTCGGCAATAAAGTTTTAACTGTGGAAAATTGCAACGAAGTTTTCATTATTATCTCTTTTCTCTCCATTTAGCGTTACCTGATCTTTTTTACGCGAGGGAGTTTGAGATGATTTATCTAGAAATAAAACAAAGTAATTAAAAACACGTATATCAATCATCCTAGTGTCGTTTCTCACATTTCCCTCCAAAACAAGGCCGAGTTTTAAAACTTGATGGACGTCTTAAAAACTTGATGGACGTGTTACCGAGCGCCTACGAACTCTCAACAAGCAGTGATTCCTGTTCGATGGTGAGGCTATAAGTCAGAGATATTGTATTGTATGATATGTATTCTTGAGTTGCACTAGGACTATATCACAAGGATATAAGGCGTCCAAAGAGTAATGTTTGCCTAGTTACTAGCGTGAATCTACTTCTTTAATTTATTTTTTATTGATAACGCTTGATTGAATGAAAATATTCAACGGTCTCGGGCTTTACTTCGTGCAGGATTTGATGTCTATACTATATTATAAGATTTTGTACATTTCTACAGACTTTATTATGAGATACAACACGTTCCACCGAACTCCGGCATCATGAGAGAGAATTTTTATTCTTTTTACTGTGACTATCTCCTAAATAATCATAGTTATCCTCTCTGACTCTCCATCCAAATATTGATCGTTTTACTTTTGTTCTCTTATCTATTTAAAAATAAAAATGTACCTGATGATGCCGCAAGTCTGCGAAACTGGTTTTATCTCATACTAAATTTTGAAGGAAACTAAAAAATCTTTTAATATGAATATGTTGATTGAATGGGTTGCATATGATGGCTTCATTGAACATTGTTTTTCTTCGGTATTTAAAGAATGTTCATTTTAAAATTAGTAAGATTAACCCAGGAAAATTAATAAAATGAAATAATTTTATTGAATTTTTATGTTGCATTCAAAAGGCCGCAATTAATGTCGGTTTTTAGATTCAGTTAAAGAAGATGACTTAATGAACGCAGGTTCCCCGCCCCTGTTTTAGACTTTCATCCTTAGATTTTATTCACACAATTAAGTAATTCCCAGTAGAAAGTCGTATTAAGCAGGTGTTATATACTGCAGTCGTTCTTTATTTTTGTCATCATTATCGTGATATATCTACTTCCGCGGTAATATTTTCCACGCCTTGTTTTGGTTTCTTTTCTATACATACTCGTAAATATTAGCGGCTATGCCTAGCTTCCTCGGACAAATTTATCCATACACCTATCTGAATTTAATTTGTGCTAGTGGCCTTTTTATAAACGTGTGAAATTTTGCTAGTACTAATGAACACTGAATTCAAAAACGAGCTGATGTACTTTATGTAAATCTAGTATGATCAGTCTAAGATACCCATGTACAAGGGGCGGATATGTCACCTATCCCTATAATATACGTCTATCTTCAATAATGAATTGATTCATTCTATTCTATGCGATCTATCAAACGCCTTCACAAAATCTATAAAAGAAATAAATATATCCTGATTGTACTTTTATGTTCGTCTTTATTATTTACCTCATAATTGCTATGGTATCAGGCGTGCATCTCCCTTTCCTTGATTCTTATGGATCATTCCCTAAATAATTACGAGCCCTCTTCACCATCTTTCCCTTTCTATCATAGGTCATCTTAACACTCACCTAGATCACCACTTTTTCTACGAGTGCAATCAAACTCATTGTTGTACGTTACTCACGTACAGCTGCCTTTTTCCTTTTTTCGGAATGGGAACTCACACTGACCTGACGAAATTTTCCACCAAAACTCCAGCCTTATAAAATCTATCAATTTGCTGATATATTACTTACTTCCACTCTATTTGTTTCCCGCCTCAATTTATTAATTATGTTTTTGTACTTCCTTCTGCATAATTCCTTCTTTAGAGTCTTCGATTCTCTCCTCTATCTTCCTAATCATCTCGTTACACTCCGTTTTTCTTTTTAAAATTGCTCGTAATATATTTTTTTGCGAATTTTGATGACCTCCTTTTGACATTTTCCTAATTTTTTTACTGTATTCGTCTTTCTGCTCTCACTCATAAATGCTTCCACTGCCTCATGGTATTCCTTTCATGCTGGTACATTATTTTTCATTCAATTTTCTTATCCGATTTCCCAGCTTTATCCTGGTCTTTCATATATTTCATAACATGTAACTTAATTAGTGTAAAACTACTACTTGAATCCGCTACCAGGAAAATATGCGAATAAAGTACGCTCTTTCTAAATCTGTGCCTGACTATAACAAGGTCAAACTGGTGCCTCTCTCTGTCTCCATGCATTTTACATATACTCCCGTCTATTATTGTTTGTAAACCAATTATCCGTTTTGGTTAAACCTTACCTTACGCAGAACTCTACTTCACTCTCCACGCGGCCATTCCTT
>CM073770.1:80808425-81131209 GCA_037158775.1 Hetaerina titia
GGCTTAAATGGAAGAAGGGACCATTAGGTCTCAATTTCCCCCAAATATAGTCCCTTTATCTATCTATCTATCTATATTTTCTCTTGCAACATCCCAATTTATATTTTCTAACTTTATTGCCCTCAGCATTGCCCTAGAATTACAATTTCCTATTCTAACACTTTAGGTCCTCTTGTTGGACTTCTTCGTTGATGCTGCATTCGATTCCGTTACTGTAGGATTTCATGTGTAGACGGTGGTAGAAACTTCGTTTCGATGTTTTTTCTGTTAACTTTCTCGATAGTGTTTTTTAACGTGACACCATCCCTTAAATGGTCGCCGTACTGGATCCCATGCCTTCTACAGCCGTCTCACTTAGGAATAGATGCTGAGGGGACTACCTCTTTTCTAGCTACTACCCTTTGACCTGGATGATTACCAAGAGGAATTATGATTGCTCCCGCCAGATCTGCTCTCGTGGTCATTAGAACACAGAAGTTCTTTCCACCACGTGAAAGTTGTAATCTACGGGGCGGTTGAATAGATATAAGAACAGAAGTATGGAGGGCTAACAAACAGCTAATATACTACTTTAAAAGTATTCCTGGTCTGGTAATTCTTATCAATGTTTTTTATTGATGGAAAAATGAGTAAATGGTGTCTTTGGCCATTTATACGGAAATATTTTCGCTTAATACGTAATGGTGTGCCAAGTTACTTCAGAATCAGTATTTCTAAATTTTGGTTGGGTTTTTCACTCGAATCGACTGGTGGGTTACCTTATTAATAATAAATCTGTGTCTGTGGACAAATTTTGAACTTTTTAGTACCTATTTAAATTAATCTAACATGAAATAATTCGAAAAAATCTAACATAAATTACTTTAATATAGAGAACCATTGTGGATGGAAGAGAAATTTTATTTGAGATGATTTATAGATAGGAATGTTTTTGAGCTAAGTCATAAAAATGGTGGGAAAACTCTTAGGGGATATTCTATTTAACGTCTTTTTTGGGGCGAGATTGATACCACGTAGTCTTTTTTTCCTCCTAACCCATAAGCACAATACTGAGGTCAATTAAAAGTTAGATATTGAGATTTAGAATAGTTTTGATGACAAGTAAGGGAGGTCTTAGATGTTTGTATTGAAATAGGGAGAGGAAGGTTTAATAAATTTCAATAAAATCTATGTGGGTGTGTTTTTTAGAAAACTTTCGAAATAACACATTTTCAAATCTTTGTCGCTTTACTCGTAATTCATGAAGATCTCTTTATGTCCCAACATGTAGACTACCGATCGCGCAAGGCATTTTATTACAAAATGAGTAACGAATAAACAGTTAATATTATGTTTCATGGCAATTCTAAGCCAATCAACCTAATAAAACAGTCAACATTGGATTTTGTATTAATTAAAGAAACTGGAATGATAAAAATCGTAGGAGAATAGATAAGATCGTTAGAAAGAATTCAAATAAAGCGAAAAAATAGGTTGAGGAGATTTTGAGAGCTTATTGCTGTTAGCTTTGTTGATAGGATAAATGTTTGGTAATGATGATGGTTTAATTTCTCCTCCCGAACTCTTACATCTGAACTCAGCATTTTGAAGTGAAGTAGAAAGTATATGAGTTACACAATTCTTAATTATAATTTGTTTAATGAAACAGTACGCAGGAAGTAAAGCGTAACATTGGTTTGTCCCGCATTCAACCATAAACTTTAGATATATAGGTCAATTGACCACTTCCAATACGGATTTAATAGTTAACGAAATGCTAATTAGTATGTTTAGGCTTTAGTGATTTTTCGAATTTCCATCCCTAGGTAATATTGCGACATTTGTCTCGTTAAAATTCTTTTTCTTAAGAATTCAGGTTTTTGTGTGTTTGTCACCGACGGAAGATAAATAGATAAAAGAAAAACAACCGGTGGTTTCTCCCGGAAAATAATTGTTTCCCTACCCCACTCGTTTCCTGTGTCTGATGCCTTTAAATCCTCATTTTTCGACAGACGTGAGACGCACCGCCGCCTTTGACCTCTTCCTCCCAAGTCATGGACGGTTACCCCACCCCCCGCTTACCTCTCCCTCTTCCCCGTACTCCTACGCCTCACCTCAGCACCTAGTGTCTCTCTCTCTTCTCTCCCAGTGCGCTCACACCCCCCGCGGCTGTAAATCATGAGTCGCACACGAGGCAAGAAAGGAGAGTAGTGCGTTCAGGGGAGGCCTTGTTTTGGAAGCTAATGAGGGCTTAGTGAAGTCTCTCCCTCTTGCTCTCCCGTGCTCCCTCGCCATTAGTACGATAGAACGGAAGAGTTGGGGGGCGGAGGAGGAAACGAAGGAGTGTGGGTGGAGGAGAAGGTCGTGAAAGGAGGTAGAGCACCACCGCCTGAGGGTTCGGTCCGGGAAGGGTGAGGTCATGTCGTTGGTTGGGGTGAGGATGGGTCGCGGGGGAGGGTAAGGCTGTTAGTGTTCCGGGTCGAGAGATGGGGTCGAAGGATGGGGAGGGACGGCAACGGTTGAGTGTGGAATGCTCGTGTTACGGATTTTAAAATACCACATATATATATCCGGACTAATTAATAAGGGGATGTGTGGCTTAGTCCTATAGCGTACCTTTCGGATACTCGCTAAGGGGAGAAGGAACGAAGTGGCAATATTCATAAAATGGTCAAGTGAGAGTCACTTCCCATTCATTAGTGACTTTTTACGTGAGATTTGAGTGAAAAATCTTCGAAGAGCTGGGACACTTCTGTAAACGGTTGAAGAAGGACCTATGGAGAGTGTAGGATTGGATTAAAGATGCAATCGTGTTTTCTCCTCAGTTAATTAACCCAATGATTTTTGCATGCAACGTCTCAGCAAAGGTCGTACTATTGAATTCATATTCAGTATGTTACCCTTTTTTTAATAATCTTCTTTAGTTTGGCAATTAGATTAGAAAACGCATCAAATTATAATTTTTCAGCTTCCATATTTCATCAGTTGAATCTTTGTCACTTCAGAAATATTATTGGGTAAATACAGTTGTGAAACGTATCTCGTTAAAAATGGCTAATATTCTATTCCCCTAAACCTTTAGGGATATCTGATTGAAAATTGATTAACCTGAATGGGCTATATTTCTTCAAAAATTTGCGTCAGGCAATTTTTTCAGAAACGCGGAAAAATATTTTTATGCAAGGGACCAGATGTTTCTCATTAAAAGATCAAAAGCATGAGATGATGTAAAACCTTGAACTTATGTATTTCGCCTATCTCTCGAAATGATTTTATAACTGATTTCAGTTATAATATCATTTAATATCCAATATGATGCGAGTATATAGCTGATTCTCAGTCATCTAATAAGTGCCATTCAAATTTGTTTGAATTATTAAAAAGTATTTTTTATGGATTCAATGATATAATGCAACGTTATAACTTATTTATGAGCACCCAAAAACATTTTAGTCTTAAATGTGATTCTTACTAAATAGACATCCAAACTTCAGTGGTTTCGAGCACTTCTGACGTCGCAAAAAATTTTCATTGGGAATTTCGTTCGTAAAGAAACAGATTAACAGGACTGTCCACTAAACTACATTGCATAGATGCATCACATATTCTTTATGCATTCATTTTCAAGTGATTACTCCTTTATTTGGTAATCGGTGAAACGGAAATAATCAATCGCGACGCAAACTACTGTAAATCTTCATCTACATAATACCCCGCAAGCTGCTGTAAGGGTGCGTAGCGGGTTATGGACGGCTATGTTATCATCCGTCCATGCACAACCATTTTATCCAAAGGAATAAAAATTAAAAAAGTTTTCTTTGGATAGGGCAGCCAGGATATGATAGGTATTCATATGCGAGGTCAGTACAGTAAATACGCGAACAAAGGCCATTAAAACTTTATTTTGCAAAATTTGGCGTACATCGATTTCGTCCCCTTCTAAGCTCTCTCCATTCGTTCATAGGCACTTATACCATCTTCTTCTTCACTCTTTAAAACGACCTCGAAAGTTCTCGGCAGTTAGGCTTTTTAGTTTTCTCGTCGTTTCTTGCTTTATTGTGTCCAGGTATCTTCCCAGTGAGGTCCCCTCATCACATTTTTGCATTTTGGGAATAGAAAAAAGTCGCAGGAGTGAGATCTGGCGAATAAGGAGGACGATCAAGGACGGCAATTGAATTTTTTGCCAGAAAAGGGCGAACAATCAATGCTGAATGTGCAGGTGCATTATCATTGTGAAGGATCCATACATCGCCCTGAGTCAAATTGGGTCGCACACGATGCGCGCGATCTCTCAAACGATTGAGAGCTGTGAAGTAGAACTCAGTATTTACGGTAAGTTCAGGGGATCGCACACGATCAATGTTGTTATCAACACAGGTGATTGAAGGTCGTCCCGGCCTTGCATCATTCGTGGCGTCTTGTCGGCCATCTTTAAAACGCTTAATCCACTTGAAAATGGATGTTTTCTTCAGGGTATTGTCACCGTAAACAGCTCTCAAAATTTCAGTAATTTCTTGATAACTTTTACTTCACTTCCCCAAAAAAACTTGATGCTGATTCGTTACTCCGTGATTTCGTCAATTTCCGTTTTCGGAAAACAGTAAAAAACAAGGACAACAGTAGTTAACATCACTGGCACCATTCGCACAGCTTGACGATCCGCCAACCACAGACGGCTCATTGGGTCTCAGCAACTAGCGCCGATAGCGTGCGGGGCTATAGTGCACGTATTGGCCGTCAGATTGCACCAGTTCGCGTATTTACTCTACGCACTACGTATATTTTGACCAAGAATGGCAGACGTGACATTGAGAACGAGCGTCTGAATTCTCACCACGCGAAAGCGTATGATTATGAGAGTGAATGGTGGAATGTTGAATCGAAAGGTGGAGGGAAGGTGGTGGAGGGAGGAAGGGAACTTGCGAAGACGCGTGTTGCGAGTTGTGCGGTATCGTCATTGGGGTGCAAGCAGACGGATTCACCTGGTTGAATTGGGGAGAGGAGGTGGCGACGTGGCGAGGGGGTGTTTAGGCATTATAGTGTAGGAGATCTCCATAATGGCGTTGGATTCCATTCCGAAGGCATTTTCCGAGGCCTTGGATGCAAATGAACTTGTTTTTGGGGTAACAATGGGAATGGAAAACACTCAGCCGATGAGGTCAGGAGACCTTTCAGTGTTCCTTGATTTATCCGTCCCTTCAGATGGAGGGAGAGGTGGAGGAGCCGTCCTTCCTTCCACCCCCGCCTTGGCTCTCCCGGCGCGTTGCGTGTAGTTCGCACTCCGTCATTTCTCACCCCGGGGAGAAGGCAAAAGGAAACTCGTTCCTGCCGCCTATGCCGGTCCCCATAAAGAAACCTGCGAGAGCATTTATGGCGCCACTCTTTTGTTTTCTTTCGCCGGGGCTCCCCTTTGAGGTGAAGTTGCGCGGTGCTGTTACGCGGACCCTCGGAGTGACTCGGCTAGGTTGGCGGGGTGTGGAGATGGGAGTGGGTAGGTGGGGAGGGATAGGACTTCCCGTGTGGTAGAGAAGGGGGCCGGAGGGGTGTGGTGAGGAGGGGGCAACGAGGGGGCGGGTCGGGCTCTAGACATTATACGGGCGGAGATAAAATTGTCTTGCGCAAATCAAATTTATTTTGGGGCAATTAAGGAAGGGAAGTGGCCCCAGGGTGATTACGTGCAAGCCGACCGACCCAGATAAGCCGCCTGGCTATGCTTCGGAACTCTCTCGCATGGAATCCATGTGTGACCTAATTTTGACTCGGACGACGTTATCAAGACAGCCGGATAAAACAATGGTGAATTAGGCAGACACCGGTGGTCATTCATAAGGGTGGGGGTATGTGATGACCCTAACGCTTTATGACACACAAAACCGTACAATTTTGTCCGGTGTTGAGTTCAAATTATTACACATTTTGTAGGATGCTTTTTGTGTGGGACAAATTGTGGACTATCGTAAAGCAGAAAGGAGCTGTGTCACCTGCAATTTAATTAATAGCAAACAGTGTTTGCTTTCGTAGTTTGCTGTCTCTCGCCGATGTTTAGTTCTAAAATAAATTTTTGATTCATTACTTAATTCATTCATGATTTATGTTGCAAAGTAAACTAGCTGAAATAGTCATATATCTGGAAAGCTATCTATATCTATAAGCTATCTATACTCTTTCAAAATATTCAGGCTAAAACTGATGAGGGCAAATTATTTTGCAAGTGAAGCTAAAAATAATAACCCTCCGACGAAAACAATGCAATGATATCTCTGGAATAATTTTACGTGTAGATATTATTGAGGAGGTTAGGAAATGTTTTAATAGTTCCATAGATTAGTTTTAGAGAGAGAATAAATCGACAAGCATAGAATTATACCATCTGAGATTATCATTCGGTTGGTTGGAAGCTTAGATACTTCAGTATTCGTTTTTTGCGATCGTCCAGGCAGCGACTGATTCGTATTTTATTTTAAATTTGGAGACAAATTTAGAAAATGGACAGGCGAGTCGAAGTAATCAGCTTAAAAATTATTTCACTAGTAGCAGAGGAGAAGGTTTGTAAGTTTTATGATCATTTGATTTTTGAGGAATAGATAAAATTAGGCATAAAATTAACTTTTTATTAAGCTTTTTTGAATACCAAATGCAATAGTGCACCTACCTACAATCTTAGTTTATAATCTTGCAGCATCATTCACACACAATTCCAAACCTATGTTACAGTTCATTAAAATCCTTATTGAAGTCTTTTAATAGCCAGAAGATGATAAGAAGTGGTAATAAATGTGTTTAACGGCAGAGCATGTTTGAAATGGCCTGCATTATCTTAAATTTTGCAATCTAAGAATGTGAATCATGTATTACAACTATTTCTGTCTTCTTGTTCATTCCATCATATAATTGTGACATTGAAAAGAATTCATCCTGAGACCATGCAAAAGAAGAACGAAACTGAAGCATCAGTTACAGCGGTGAGATTTAGGAAAATGGAGGGAGACATGAAATATAAATACGGGTTCGAAGGAGGAAGTTGAAAAGCAGGTGGGGACCTGTTTTTAGTGGGTAACGGAATCAAGTGAAATGGGATTGGGTTGGAAAAGCGAATAGAAAGGAAAATTATTAGAGGAGGAGCTTTTGAAAGATGAAGACGGGAAAAAAGTGAGTGGAAAAATACGGAAAGGAAGATGGTGCCGGAGATTGGATATCGTAATGGAATGAAGAGGGATAAAGAAACGAAAGGAAAAGGGATTTTAGTCCGAAATGTGGATCAAAGGACACATGATTTCGGAACGCCGTTTAAGTAACCGTTGCGGAAAGTATTGTAACTGATAGGATGACCCTATTTATGAAAAATTATGAAAGGGAGAAAATTTAAATCAATAACGTCTAAATAAAACTTTGTAATTCCACACAGAATAAAAACTTTAATATGACCTAGGTTTCAGTGCGATGCAACATCATCAGGCCTGATGGTGTAGAAGTGAAACGTAGGTCACTTTAAATTTATTTCCTATTGTTATATCCTCTCTGGGTATTATTTCGTGTGTGGAATTATAAAGTTTTATATTGTTGTTATTATTATAATGGAATTATTTCACAAAATTAGGATTGAAACGAAATATTGTAGCAAATATAGCTTTGAATAATTTTATCATCGGGGTATTTTTACATTACATAGAAAGGATTCTCCCGTACTTCTGTCGTTCTTACCAATGGAACTGTATTTTTAACTTAAATTTACAACTGGAACCGGAAAATCACCTAGTTTTCTGTATAAAAATGTGGTTAATCAATTCTGACAAAAGAGAATTTTGTCCTATCCAATTCTTATTTTAGGTTTAACTTCGCTTAGCAGACTGAAAGCAGACATGTTTACGTTAAAATTAGGAAATAATTCTTAGAATACCCTTTTGTTTTTAAAGGAGGAATGTTAAGCAAAGATGATTAAATCATCTTAACAACGTAATCACAAGAATAATTTGTTAGACACTAATCTTTATTAAGGTCTTTTAATAAACCCATACCACTTTTTGATTCCTCTGGTAATCACAAAAATAACATAGTTTTCCTAATATCTTCGATTTTTCTACCCTGTAAGTGTCATACCCAATAGAGATCTTCTGAAGGTCTTTTACAGACCTAGACTAATCATGCATCCAATATTTAGACATAAAGAGATAAAGAATTCTGGTGCGCTCCTCGTAAAGCTGTTGAGTCAGATAGTTTTTATCAAGAAAAAATACGAGCTCGTATCGTAAAAAACGTACTCATGCTCATTGATGGAAATTCATGTGACTAATAAGTACAAATACCTATTTATGATAAATTTTAATGCAGATATATTTAATTTTAAAACACGCAATATTGCGATTTAGAAATCATGAAGAATGTTGTGAAATACTTAATTTTTTATATGTACGAAACTCCACTACAATATTCCACTAGTTTCAATCTTTTTCCTATGGCTTTTTCTTGCATCTCTGCTCCTGTAAATCAATATAAGGCCATTCCATTGCGTATACTACCGCTGTGCTTGCAAACGTATGTGCAAAATAGTTTTAATTATTTCATAACTCCCCAAATATGCGAAGAGAACATCTCTTTTCTCTCTCTCTTGATTAAGCCAAATAACATCAGGCTTCCACCAGTGCAAAGTAGGGCAGTAGTTTGAATCCTCAAAAGAGATTCTCAGGATTTGGACCGGCTGGGTCATGGAATAGGATGTATGACCTGTGGATAGGTAAATAATTAGATTAAAATCCCAAGTAAGTTTGTCTTGTTGTCCCAAGTAAGTCTTGGATAAGTTACCTAGAAATGTGAAAATAACAACCTTAAGGCTAACAAATCTTGTTTCACGATAAGTATGACTTCTCAAGGTATGATCCTTGGTTAGGGGGAAGAGCGTAAATGGAGCCTAGATTTTTCGTGAGTCAACGTGTACGGATGTAACAGACGTGCGTTAATCAAGGCAGAGATCTCCGAGTCCAGAGAGTTCAGAAAATAGCGAGGGGTCAGGGGGAGACATGGGTGTGAGAGGAAAGGGGGGGGAATTGCAGGAGATCGCCGAGAACTCCCGTCACAAGGTTGATAGGATTTCGCGGGGTTGGTTCGGGATGTAGAGGACAGAAAAGTGAGGAAAGGAGGTGTGGATTCCTCCTGGTATGTGTACAGAAGCGGTGTGGGTAGCTGTGGGGATGAGAGGAGGAGGCGAGAGCGATGGATGGGGTGGTGGAATGGGCGTAGACAGAGAAAGAGCGGGAGTGATTAAATTATTCACGCACTCGACGCCGTCGAAATCCCCGCTACGCTTCCCACGTTTCCTTTTGCGCTCGTCTCGTTTTTTTTATTTTCTCCCTATTCCCCCCCTCCCACCATCCTGTTCCCCTTTCCCGCACGCAACTCCCTTTGCGTCCCACGGTGTATCGCCCGAGGGTTTCGCATTCACCTCTATCCCTTTGCCCTCACCGCGCGCCGACTTTTCCCCCTCCCTCCCCGCTTACCTACTCCCTCCCCCTCCCTGGGCGCCTTTCCATTCCCGCCCGCCATTCGCGCCTTTCAACTTCACACTGGCACGCACTAATTTACTGCGAGCCACCGCAGCACTGTTTTGTTCCATATTCGTCACTGCCTTTTCCTCTCTTCACGCCTTGCGTACACTCTCGTCCCCTCTCCTAGTCTGACATACCCCCTGCTTCTCTCTCTCTCTCTCTGACCTTTTCCACCCCGCGCAAAATTCTCCCCAAAACACCCCATTGCCCTCTTCTCCGTTTTTCCCTCCTCCCGTCCGTTTTCCCCGCGGTGTCTCTCAGAAGTCTCCTCGCGAGAAGGCGGTCCGCAATCTGCGACCGATCCCACTTCTTTCCCAGTCAACCCTGCCCTTTCATTCCTCCTACCACGGCTCTTTAATTTCTTTCCCACGTAATCCAATTCTCCGATTCTTCATGTTCATTTCCCACTGTTTCCACTTGCCCTCCCCGACAATCTCATGTCCTCAACCTCTCGGGTGCAATGCTGGTTTCGCCCGTGGTGATTTTTTTTTATGAGCCCATTCCGCAAAACTTTCTGTGATTCACAGAAAGGGTTGAGGCTCGGTGTGTATTCACTACATCCACTGAAAATCAACCCAGACTTTGAGTGATAAGCATGATTAAATAATGTTAAGTTTTATTACAGACGAGTGTCAAAGTGTCATGAATGCTTTAACGAAATTTTTAAAATTTTAGAAGACTGATATCATATAATAAATACTTCGAATGTGTACAAAATACATGGTCTTCAGTGGTGAATTGGACTTGCATATACTTGCAATTATCTTCTCTAATGGTTACCTAAATTTCAGACTAAGTTTTTGTGGATTCAATTTAATATTTTTCCTTTATTTCTTAATATATATGCAAATATGCATCGTGTAAAAAAATACCAAGGTTATTTATTCAGTGTAATGAAATTATCCGAACACTTACTTTCCGTTTTAAATAGGCCTAATTCACTTCTTTCAGTTGTGTAGCAAATGTTTCTCTAGACGATAAAGGGATGAAGGGAATGCGGGATGAATAATCCTTGGAGGGAAATCATAAGATAGTATAGGCAGGACAAGTTTCAAGTACCTGAGAATGTAGGTGTCCTCATTCCAAATAGCCCACATAGTGGTTTTCCAGCATCCGGATTTGCCAATATATTGTCGAGAGATAATAGAGTCATTGAAAGGGTCATATAATTTTCTGCCTTAACCTTACATTCATTTATTCATATTTCAAAAATATCTTCGGAAGTATAATTACTCTATTGCCTATGTAACAAATATTAGATTTAATATATTTATTAATGAATTGATATAAAAAATCTTCCAGTATTTCCCTTTCTTGTATTAAGTCTTTATCATTATGAATGCTTCAAAAACGCTTCCCAAAGAGGAACTTATGTTGCCACACCCTTTATGTACGCAGGGATATTGTATGTATATATTTACTTCCTACCAATATTTTCCTTATAAGTCGCCCACGTTAAAATTTCACTTATCCAGGGAATTCTCATGAGATGAATAAGAGAAAATATCGAAGGAAAGAGATATAATACCCCATAAAATGAGATATAATGTGGAAATGATAATCTGAATAGAGCAGGATTATATCTTGAAAGACTTGGTGAATAACTACTTGTCTCTTTGAGCCTTTGGTATTATATCAGCCCCTAAATAAATAAAATCCTCCATAAGTTTTTATTTAACTTTCTTCACAAAATGTATTATCAGTGTGTTCAACGTCCGATATTACTTTTTTCAGTAAAATGTTTCTGAAAGTTTTTCGTTCCATTTTTATATAGAAAATCTCATTTTTCTCGGCTTTCCGAGAATTGATTTTCTTTGATCCTCCCATGGAGATCTTCTTGGTCCCACTTATTTTTAATAGCTTTATATACATTTTTATATTTGAGTGTTTTTGTTGAGTTTGTAACTTTATTTATTCATCTCTGGAATAAGACGTTCTGATATTTGAAGATTTCAATCAGTTCATACAGAGAAGTGAAATTAAATAAAAGAAATGAAGCGGAATTCAATAGGTCCACGTTTTCCTTCATTTTAATTTGATGAGTCAACTACTGTGTCGTATGTACTGGTTAAGCACGATGTTCAAACATTTTACGCCAATTGGGGGAGTAAACCTCTTAAAAAATTCTACGTGCGAATATCTTCTTTCTCTATTAGAAACAGGAATTCAATTTCAAATTAAGAATGTCCCAAGTAAGTTATATATATATATATATATATATATATATATATATATATATATATATATATATACATATATATATACATACATATATATATATTCACTTTCTTGGAAAAGCCACGAACGTGCACAATAAAATTCACTAAATAGTCATAGCAAACACAGAAACTAAAACATATTAAAGAGGGACTCACTAACTCAGTTCTGTTCCTAATTCCTCTTGAGAAAGGTGGTTGCACCACCGAAAATTCGAGAACTAGTGAGTCCCTCTTTAATATGTTTTAGTTTCTGTGTTTGCTATGACTATTTAGTGAATTTTATATATATATATATATATATATATATATATATATAAAGTATTAAAAATTCAAGAGATTGACTGCCATCTGATACTCAAAATAGAACAATGCATCTAAGTTCAATAGATATGAGGAAATACTAAAAATATAACAAGGAATTAACAGGTTAAAAATATCGATCAAATATTTTTGCCGCAGTTTATACGACTACACTTACTAATATTTTCAACTACCTAAATACTCTTTGCTTAATTTATCTTTCAAACCATGTTTTACCGAGTAAAATGAAGGATCTAGCAAAACTTTCTTTAGCTAAAATTGATTTTATGAATATATTAAAACCTATAAATTATGAGTGTAAAAAATTTTTGGTTTTAGATGCACTTGTAAAAGCTTCTAACCGTTCAAAAGGATCAATTAGAGATTTGCAATTTCCAAGGTGAGGATGAAGATGGAGTCCTTGGAGTAAGTAGAAAGGGAAGAGGGGATACTGAGGTTATTGGGGAAAGTAGAAGAGAGTGCAAGTAATATTGGTAGTCATTCCTCCGTAGATCACGTCGAACCAAGGTGGATCAAAAAGCTTTAAGGAGCCAGATATCCATTAAATGAAGCACACAATGTATTTGCCACTGTTCTTGAAAAACGAGAAGAGTAGAAAAATACATTGTTCTTCAATTAATGAACATTAACTTCCACAAAGTTGAGCCAGAAACAATCGACCCAGATAGTCGTCATTTTGCGAGGTCGTACTTTGATGCTACCTTTGATTACACATTGATGCTACTTTTGATTTCAGGGAGATTTTAAATTATTGAGACTGAGCGGTAAAACGTTCAGAAAAAATATTATTTGAAGATGGCGTTATTAAGAAAGCGGTTGAAGCGATAGATAACGGGTTATTATTCATCCAGATTATTCATCAAGAGGAGTATGATTGTGTATAAATTTGTGTGTGCGATCTGCAGTGTGCCATATGTGTAGACATATACATACATGCACTCGACCAAATAATTTCTGTGAATTTTTATTTTAACTATAGTTTTCTTTTTTATGACAACGTTCCAAGGGGTCGTTAATTTTATTTAAAAGGAACTGTTATTTATATCAATGTAAATAAAATTTCGTCGAAGTGAATTTTTTTGCCATTTTGAACGTCTCCTTATCTCAATTATTGGGAAAATATTGAAACAAAGCATAAATAAAGTAACATTACTCATATTCCAGTAAGTTAAATGAATTATTTTAGACCTAAATATTTTGAAATTAGAAAATCAAATTGTTTCACTCATCTTCAATTTCTCTTGGGAAAACGGGGAAAAACCCAATACCGACATGCTAATACTTATATCCAGAAGATAGCGATTTATATATTAACTTCACGCTTAAAATAGTGTGAATAAAATAATATTTTCTGTATTAAATTACAAGGTTATTCATAAACTGTAATTTAGTATGATTAAATACAAATTTATTACACATAGAACTCAATTTCAGACTACTAATTTCAACATGGCTAACATAATACAAAAAAACTCGGCAAACCTAGTAGTTTTCGTTTGAAAACTTTAACTTAAATCATTTTACTATTGTCTTTTGCGCAGTGTGCGTTCTGAAAGTATTTCAAAAATTTTTTTAAAAGTAATTTGTTGAACATATTTGCACAAACACTAAAAATTCTTCAAAGTACTGTCCTTGGGCCTCTACACATTTTTCCAGCGAATCTGCCGTCACCGGTACACTCCCTAGAAGGCGTCTTCGGTGAACTCTCGTTTGGTCTTTGTCACGGCTGCATGGATCACTTCAATGGACGAAAAACGGGTTCCCTTCAGGACTACCTCAACCCGAGGGAAAAAAGAAGTCTGTTGTGGAGACGTCAGGACTATATGGGGGTGGGGCAGCGTTGGCACCTGGTGTTTTGCCAGGAACTGACGGCCTCGTAGCGCGTTGTGGCAAAGCTCGTTGTCGTGATGGAGTTGCCAGGTACCAGATAGGTCTTTTCTTTTCCTGTTGACCCTTTTTCGGAGTCTTTCTAGGACATTAACGTATTAGGCAGCGTATCAGTACTTGAGAAAAAAACTCTTTATGGACCAATCCTTCACTGTCGAAAAAGACAATGAGCATTGTTTTCACTTTTGATTTGCTCATTCTTGCTTTTTGGGCTTAGAGCTTTGGTGTTTTGTTTCTGGGTCGTATTGAAAAACCCAGGTTTCATCATCCGTGATGAATTTGTCCAAATAATCAGGTTCATTTTCAATACGTTGCAAAAGGTCACTGGAAGTTTCCGCTCGGTTGGCATATCGGTCGTCTGACAATACCTTGGGCTCGAGCTTGACGGACACTTTTCCCATCGCTATGTGAAACACAACAGTAGGCACAAGTTCAGTTCACAAAAGTTAATCGCGTAACGTTGCTCGATCGTCGATTCCATTTTATTCGTGACACCATATGCGCGCAGAGGTTTCAAATAACTGACATCCTGCCGCTTCCACAGCTTGGGGAGAATTAATACAGGTTTCACGGCAAACTTAGCGTCCGCCCTACCTACTCCAAATGGTCTGCTTCCACTCCGACCAATAGGAGCAGTGCTGGAAATTCAATTGCATTACTTTCGGAACGCACTCACTCTAACAAGTGCTATTTTTACCATACTAAAATTTATTACCACATTTATAAAATCAGAAGAGTTCACTCATGAAAGAATTAATCTTAAACATCAGTTTGAAATTTCGATTGTAATTTCTGTAGACAAATTAATATTGCAGCTATCTCTTATTTTATTGTTTCCCCTTTTACGACAATATTGTATGCGTACGCTATGAATATTATTTTAGAATAATATGTGGAAGATAGGGAAAATCGAAGTCGCTATTTCTTTATTCTGGCTGGATAATATTTATGCATCATTCTTCCACATTTAGGTTGTGCGCACAGCAGCGTTGGTGACCTTTCAAATCCTTACGAGCGTCCACCCCCCACGCAGTCGGCTACGTCACACCCAACCGTTACATCCCTCATCACCTCCGGTTCACGTACACCAACCCTTCCAATTTCTCAACCGTATCATCACTGTGGAAATCTCCTCCAGCAATATTCATCCCCCATTTGCTCACGCCACCTTAAAGCATACAAGTCTCCTGTTATTACACGAACCGCTGTGTGCTCCCCTGTAGATACGTATTTCCTCGCCTCTTGGACCTTCCCTTCCCTAGCAAAGATCCACCTCAGTACACATGAAACGAATTTCCGTCCTTGTCTACACCACGTCCTTCAGCCGAGGGAAATGTATAGGATGTTACGTAACGGCATCATAAGGGTTTGTTACTCTCTGTTATCAACGGTGGTTAGGTTTTGCGAAGGTAAAATTATGAGATTTACATCTCTTCTGTTGGTACATGTAAAAGCATTTGACTGAGGGGTGTTTGCGGCCGTTAAAGACCTACCCATTTAATCCAATAAGACGAAACAGTCCCTCTTTTAAGACATTAGTTCAAAATTTCCAATCAAAATTTGTTTAAGGTTTAAATTTGCTCCTAGTTTGCTTAAATTAGTGCTATCCTGATTGCAGATAAGTATGCCGTGATGGATAGTCCCTGAATTAAAAATAAATGTATGGTATAATGGCACAGTGCGTAAAATTAGTAAACTATAGTCAAGCTCAATGATGTAAAAATACGAAGAATATGAGTATTAATAATATAAATCGTAAAGGGAGTGGTAGATTCCTTGAAATTTAACCATTATTATTTATATTAGTCCCTGGCTCAATGAGTGATGAACTGATGATATTTCCCGTTGATTAAACCTGCTGCTCTTCAGCTTTCGGTGAACTCATTCATAAAATCAGTGCCAAATTTAGTTAATCAGATTACTGGTTTCATGCGAACGGATGAAGTACAATTGGAGGCAATTTCATAAATGACACTCAATCTTCACTGCAAATTGATGAGTAACCATTCAATTGTTTCCAAAATGATTTCCTTATTCTACTATTATAAAATACTCCATTATCTCTGTTTTTCTACTCCCACCGCTACCCATCCTGTAAAAAAGACGAGAACAGTTATAAGTTATAATATACTAATGGCTTAAAATATTCAGGGAGACCAAGTGTCAGTACTTGATTCTCGTTATGAAATAATAATCAATGATTATTCTCTTTTAGTAATTTATGTTATCATGAAATTATTTCAAAACTGGGGAAAAAGATATTAAAAAAGGTGAAAGAACCAAATGGATTTCCAAATTTTTATTTTTTAATAAAAAAAAACCATAAACACAGTAATCAACCCGAAGGTCGGTTTGGTAGGTGATGGTAGAGCTCACCCATGTACCAAGCCCGACGGCGTGTGAATATTCACACATCAGGGTAGGGGGGCCAGTTCCTTTCCCTGTGCCGGTTATGGTTTCCCAGGAATATCTGGTACCCGAAAAATCAACTAGCTTGGGTGGAGCTGCAGGTGCCCAAAGTGCCTTGCCCGGGAATCGAACCCGGGACCCTCTGGTCAGCAGTCCAACGCTCTACCCGCTAGACCACCGCGACCCCCTATTTTTTAATAATACTTTAAAATATATAGTCATACCTTTTAAGAGTAAATTTATGTTTGAATCGACCAGCCAAATTCTACTAAGAAACTTTTAGATGAATAACAATAGTGAGGTGCTAAAGACTAAAAGCGCCATTTCACCGTAGTAATATAATTCATTCTTCGTAATACCTATTTCTCTCTTTTTTTTAATTTCTCAAATCATACAGTTTGTAAATTTTAGTTTAGCGTCAATTTCATCGTTGTTTAAGGCAATATCTCTGTAGATAAAGATAAAAGTTTTCCCTTGAATATTAACGGTGCACTTAGATGAAAACTTAATTTTTCTTAAAATTATGGCCTGAATTCACTGAACTATTTTTAGCCAATCAATATTTTATACATATTTGTCTGGGCTATCTCCCTTATTTTTCATACATGTATGTGCAGTCTTGAGCCAATCAGGGAGTGGTTACGGCCGGCGTTACGGAGCACCGTCCACGCGAGATGAGCAGTTCAGCGTTAATCCCTCTGAAATCTTAACTGAATGCATTATCCTATTTGATTCTTCTGATGGTGCCAATTAAATTAAATTTTATGTCATTTTTTATTCCCATTTTTATATTTTTCTCATTTTTTCCAATTATTTGCCTTTCACAATCCCCATAAATCCACCCAATGTGGCTTACTCTGCATATTCTCCTCCAACCAGAAAAAAATCAGTTAAAAAGCTTTTTTCCATCACCGAGAGCCCCGATTCGAGAGCCCGGAAGAGCAGTTTATTAAGTAGAAACACGCATCATGGACAATTTCAGATGCCTTTGTTCTTCCCTCGAACCTCCTCTCCTGTTCTGAGTGGATACCCAAGCGCGTAAGCTATCGTCAGTTGGTTTGATTGCAAAGGGATGCTTTTGATCATCTTTGTCTCTGCGTTTGAAAGCTGATGCAGCTGCAAGCGTAAGGGAGGAAGCATATCAGTGGTGGCGGTCCACCCCTAGTCTTCCGCGGCGTCCCTCCTTTCCTTTCTTCTCCCGCACCTCCATAACATTTCCTCGCGCCCCTTCCTAACATTTCCCACCCTTCATAGTCTCATTAGTCGATAGCTGCCATCCATTCACATAGCCTTCCCCCCAATCTCACTGCTCTCACGGTTTGCCCTGTCAAAAGGCGACGGTTTCTCTTCCCCGCCGATAGTAAACAACGCCCATTGGTCTTGATTTTCATGCTTCAGGCTCCTTTAGGCGTCGAGAGCTCACCCTTCGCCTCCCTATTCCCGCCACCAACGGCGTGGATACCACGGCTTTAGTGTTTTCATATTCTTTGAAATCGTTAACACAATGTATGGCAAATCATTTTCGCTACCCAATCACTCGCCGTGATCGATCCCAGTAAATTCACCCCACCGAACATTTGAGAAAGTATCGTTTCAATGGGCCCACGTCCATTGACAGTCATGTTTGGATTCATTGATTCAGACGATCACATCGTTTCAGTATGGTGTCAGGTATATGCACTTGTGAATTTTTTCCCAAAACTTTTTCATCTGTCATTTGCGAAATTTTTATGTTGAGCGTGGATTGTTACGACTTGGTAAATGGTCATTTAATCACGATGATTGACGTAGATTGTAGAGGTTTTAGATGTGGGTGTGGAAAAGGGCATAATAGGTTGAAAGAAAACCAACCAAAAGTAATAGGCATGGTGGAGGAGCAGAATAGATTATTAAGAGGAATCGGAAGGAGGTAGGGAAGGTTGACGCCGGATATTATGAAAGGCGATAAAATATTCTATGAAGACTGTGGGTGAAGAGATAACGAAAAACAAGTAAGGTAAGGAAGAAAACGATTAGCATGATAGGTGTAACGAAGATTGGTAGAATGTTTGAAGAAATGATGGGTTTATTGTAGTGTAAAGGACTACACGTTTCGTCTTGTTAGGCGGATATGTAGCGGTGCTCAAAATGTTTGCATACAAAAACGACCTTTAACGGTTGGTTACTAAATAATGATAATCATATACATTTATATATATTTTTACATGTATATGTATTTATACATGTATGTATGTATGCATGTATATTTTTGTGTGTTTACAAACTTTTATGTTTTTCATATTAAATACTGGTACGTAATTGTATATATCATATAGTGTCATAGGACAATACAGATTATGACCATTTCTGACCTGTGTTGGTACAACGGATCTAATCAATGAGCTTCAAGTTGATATTGATCTGATAGTCTGAAAACATTTTGGAAATCATGAATCCGAGCTGGTTAATCAAATACAGCATAACGTTTTCTTGTCAAGTAGTTGATTGTGGTGAAGGTTATTTCGTGTTTCTGGTAGGCCTGTGTCCCAATATTTCATTAATGTGCGTAGAAAAAAATAACTTTTAAGGAAATTCATATTTTTGAGAGAAAAGAGGCATTTATCATTTCACTGACGGTTACCTTTTTATGGAAAATGAAAAATGGTGTAAAAGTTGACCCGAAGAAAGATCTCTTAAGTCTTTCACACAATTCTCAGTTTGTTTCTAACATTTATTTTTATTTATTTTAACACAACGTTAAGTTTAGAGTCGAGTTTATGTTCAGCAATCTTGTAATAGTATCCACCCAACTTCTCCAATAAGGCTTTACGTTTAAGGTTTACGAGGAAAAAAGATTAAATGGAAAAGAAATGAACTGGGGAATGTTAACCATTTTACACCATTGATATATACTTTTGCAGTATTATCAGCTTTTACAATCTGACTTATGTAAACTATATCATCAGTTTTTTTTAGATTTTGAATTTGTCAGATATATTTACGTTCTCCTCAAATTAATTTTGTTATGAGCCCGGATTACTAGAGTTATTTATTTCCGTCTTGTTTGGTCATTTTCTGTGATTAAATGAGCTAACGGTTGCCAGATTTTAACGACGAACGTTCATTCTGTACCATCGTGTGATGTACTGTGTTAGGTCGGTGCGTAAACTGAAACCCTATGGATCATGTGCAGTAACCCAAAGATTATAGAAACAAGGAGATTTGATGTAAACCTTGCATCGAAGACAGGCACAATGGCTGTTAGACAGCTTCTATCTTTCTCTAACGTAGCATGGATAATGGGAATGGGAAGTACGGTACTCATGTTCGTCGTACTAATCAAGGCTTACGTGAGTACTGCTGTCAATAACCGTCTCTAATGCATGGTAATCTGAGTTTGACGCTATTTGAAAATCAGACAACGTCAGAAATAGACTAAATGTCTCCAAAAGCATTATGGATTAAATGAGCAGATATTTTGGCCAGCAATAAAAAGCCGTAATCTTGGATAATGAAGATATTTTTAGTGCAATAGAATGTGATATTTTAGCAGACTTTTTCAAAAATTCCTATAAAAACTACTAGAAGGGTTTCTAGAGGTAATTTTCCTCGAGATAATTAATAATTTTTAATTACATACCAAAAATGAACATGTTTCTTCTGGTTTTATTCCAGAAGTTTTTATTTTAATGCTTTTTGATTACAATGTGCTTAATTTTTATTGTAAATCTAGCAGCCGAGGCTTTCAAGGCCTCTTGTACAGCAAGAGACGTCTCTAAAGTTTTGATTCTTATCCTAATGATGAATTTCATTTTAATTTTCTAAAACCTTTTTAAGCCAATCACACAATTCAATGTAATGAACTAAGAACAACCCTTATTAAAAGTTATTTTTGACATAACTTTAATTTATATGTCTTAAACTGATAAAGTAACGTTGCAATGATATACGAATTGCGGTGGTCTATGGAACGGAACATTAGATAAATCACCATTCTTCTTTTGTCAACAAGAATGTTTAGAGGATTAATATATTTTTTCAAAGTATTTTTTATCAGTATGCGTACTTTTTCCAATATTCATTTTTTTCATTCATACTACTCACTCTTTGCTGTTTTATATTGAGTCTACGTGTCAGGTAAGATCACTCATTGTAAATAATTCAAAATTTAATGTTAATCGTATTAGAAAAATCGATTTTATTAAAATGCGTCCTTTTTCAGACCATGACAGTCTAAATATGGCTTAATCTCCGTCGAATGTTGGTACACCACTCTTTCTGAAAAAAGAAAGGATTTGGAAAATAATCTTTTCATTTTCAAAGATGAAAATTATATAAAATACGTAATAGCGTTGTAGATCTGAAAAGATATTTTAATTATGAAAATATTAAGACACTATGATCATAAAATTCCATTTTTTGTTGAAAATTCAATATCAGAGTATTAGTTTCGATTTTGGTTAAATTATTTACCTGCTCTCTTTATTTAGTGAACTTTGCATTCTCTACAAATTTCTTCATTTTAATGAGTTCCTTTTTTAATAAATTTGTCAACATTTCCTAATGTTAAATAAATCTTTCATTCCTTCTAATTCCAGTAAATAAAATCGCTTTTAGACTACTGACATGTCCATAGTATACCCTGAGAATCGTTTGCTTGTGCATTTTGGAGTGTCGTTACACAGAGAAGGTTGGACTACTAGACGGTCGTGACCTTGTTCTCAGGAAAAATAAAAGTTTCCCCTTAGTTTTAATTCTGACACGGAGTAGTTTACTTTTTTGGGACTATTTAGCAACTCTGTTAGCTTATCAGCGAAGTGATTCGTGGTATCTCTCCCATACAAACACGTTCATTCTTTGGGAGAAAAAGGAGGAAGCGCATGCGACATTTTAAACTAGTTTCTACGCCATTATTCCTGGGAAGCCCTGCGAATTCACCCGCCTCAAAACTCCTAATATTGCATTTCATGCACGGGTTACCCGAGACGGAGTCCGTGAGAGCGTAATGCTTGTCAATGCGGACAGGAGAACTTTGCGCTCTCCGCACCTAATGCTCTTTCCTGCTCCCACTTCATTCACATCTCTTCTTGTTACGGTCCTTTAAATAGCCCAGACCTATGTCGGAGCATAAAATGTGTCTACATAATAAATATATTTGTCATAGCATTTATTTTCGATGATTATTGAAAAAACTTTTTTTAATCAGAAGAGAGGTTAATATACGACAAACTGTGTCTCGGTTCTCAGTTTGCCCAGCAAATTTAAAAAAATATTATGTTTGAGATATATTAGTTTGGAAATCGAGTCCACAAAATAATATGCCTATCATATAATCTTGATTTGAAAAATATAAATATTGTAACAATTTTTTAATTACTAAAGGTAATCAATACAATTATTTAAAATTACCCAAAATATTATTGAAACAATTATAAAATTTTTCTTTGCCCCCAACCCGGTCCAAAATTGTAAAAAAAACGACGATGCTAAAGATATTTTGTTCTATGAATAATGCTCGCAAAAGAAAATAATTAATGAAATGAGTGTCTAACACGTTATCTCAACATGGAAAAAGTATATATTATAGTAAGTTTTATTTTATTTCGCTGTAGACAATATGTGTAAATCTGTAAAGGTAGAATATTATATTATTTTACATACAACGAACCATGGGGGTAATTTGAGTTTTATTTTAGCATCTCATTATAGTTTTCTCTTAAGTTTTCAAAAAACATTTCACATTTTCATTTGACATTAATAATAAGGGGAAAAAAGTATTCCTATGCTTATGTAACTGTGCTTTTAATACTATACTCGTATATAGCCTAGCTCACTCTTTCTTAGTCGAAAAAAGAAGTATGCTGGACAAACATTTTCTCCCACTTATGAAAATTATTTCGTTGGGTGTTTTTTTGTTATTGGTTATTTTTTTAATTTTAGTCAAATGCGTTCCGACTTTTAAATGGCCTCATTGTAATGAATAGTTTTGTGAAAATTTAACCAGGGTATTTATGTAGGTAGTTTTGAAAGGATGAAGGATTGCACCGTGTTTACGTTTTCATTCTAAGTAATAAATTATGTGCGCAATGATCTTTGTAAAAATGAAAAATATCATGCTTTTGAAAAAAGGTATTCAAATTGATGCTGGTGTGAAATAATCCTTTTGCCAGGGGGATATGATAGAGAGAAAGATAGTTTTCCTTATTATGATGATGGTATTCAGAAGCATTCAGAGATAAACGTGGGTAAGGAAACATGCTTTTTCATAAGGGTTAGGAGATACAACAATAAAAGAAAGGGTTAAGTATAATCTAAGAATTGAAATACCTTGAGTGATTAGGCAAAGAAACCAATAAATTTTCATCTTATTCTCCTACCAGCCGTAATATCGAATAATTACTTTTAGTGATATGCCAAAAAATTATTTTGATTACTACTTCCTCCCTTGCTACATGCCTCTCTCAAAGGATTGAAAAGGTATTTTATCCCATGTCGAATTTTAAACTTCTGATTTAATTAAGGTGATGAGTTTGCTAGAGAATAATAATTTGGCATGGGTGCACGATGAACAAGAACACCAGGCTTGTTTCCTAGTGATATGTGTTTCATCTCATCAGTCTGCACGTATTACGTTCAAAGTTAACTCATATTTTTCTTATTGATGTGTGCGATAAGATTTACGAGAAAAATAACCTATATATTTATGTTGTGGTACAATGGAAAATTTAAAATCGAGTATATTTCACAAATTTTTCTGTTTACTGTATTACGACTCACGAGTGTATACCGCTACAGAGGCAACACGAGCGTAGCATCATTTCTCTTACCATGCATTCCATTTTTCTGTCATTCATTCTTCTTCCTGTGTCATGCCCGTATTTCCGTCCAAGAACACTCAACATTCACATCTAAAAGTAGCAATTGATGTTTCGGTGTCAAACCCACAAAACGTTGAGAAACCGCCGGTGAGTTTCAAGGATATGGTGGGGACGCTTATTTGGTTTAAGGCCATATGAAAATATTTGGTGCACCCAAGAAATCATTGGCGTAATGTAATCCCTAGGTGAAGAGGTGGTTGATTAGGATGTCTTCCCGTGTATGTGAAAGCATATTATGAATAAATCGATTCATAGACAAATGAAATTGCTTTTTTCTTCGTCATACAATTTTATTCTTCATTTATTAGGATTAGAAATTCGATTTAAAACATGTCAATTATTTTCAAATAAAGTTAGTAAATACAAGGTGAAATATGTATGGCCATTACGAAGTGTTCATTCTCCACGATTACGTATAAAAACAGCAGTTACTGGGTTACTATATGAAATGATAAAAATTTACAGCATCTATTTTTTTCAAATTGCGAACTCAAGTTAATAGAATGAAATTATGTAAAGAATTAAATAACTGTTCGGCAGATGAAGTATATCTGTATCAGTTTAGCGGGTGCATCTCACTTAGACTGCGATGTTAAAACATAGCGTGATAAAATAGGCATGGGGGTCGCTCTGTTAATGCTACATCTAAATGTCTTATACAAGTTGTTTATGCGATAAACCAACGCCGTTATTTTTCAAGATATTCCAAAAATGATCTAGCAACATTATTTAAGTTTTTCACTGGAATAATTTATATACAACTGACTTAGGTTTCTTTTGTTTAGCATATTACTACAGCAACATTGAAAGTAAACTTTGGAAAATATTTCATGAAACAGATGAATTATTTCAGAGTAAAGTCAAACAAATTCATGAGATCTATCTAATTTTATATATATGGCTCCTCTTTTCTTTTTAATGGAGCTGGATTAAGAGCTTTTATTAATGATCATAATAATGTAAATCTCTTTAATGTAATGTACACGAGTTTGTTGGAAGACGGGACTGTGAATTCTCAATCCCCCCCAAATTGAGTCGTTAAATAAATAAATAAACGCGCGGAGAACAACGGAAACGTTTCACGTAAAATAATTTTCTGTTTCATGTAGGGAGAGTTTTTAAATTAGGATATTAAAATGTACACTGCACGTCCAAATTTTACTTAATACGATCACCACTTGGCGTACTTCCAAGAAGTACTACAATCTAACAACTCATTGAATTAGTTAAGAAATGGTAAGTTAATATGATGAGTGATATCCCTACCTACACATCTGTGAATATTCAGCGTCTATTTCAAAAATGAGGGTTGAGTAAACTTGATTTTGCTTCTATACTTTTTTATTAATATTTATTATTATGAATACAACCATTTTTGATAACTTGGCTATTTTTGCCTGTACGATAGATCATTAGAATTGATCTATTTTTAATAAGCTAAATATGTTTCACCATGTGGAACCTATCTAGCTTATTAAAATGTGTGGTACACTACGGTATACATAGCTACGTTTTTGTAGATGATCTGTCATGAACTACACTTGGTTAAAACATTTGAAACGGCTGACTTTCAATTGGACTCGAAACTAGATATGAATTTCTACTGAGTAACTGAGGCGCAGCAAAGATCTCGTTTCGGATAAAATCCCTTGCAATTTCAGACCGTGTCACTGGTTCTTGGCTTTCGTTTCAGATTTTGCAACGCGAATAGAAATAGATCCCCTAAGGTCCCTTCACTCCCTCGGGCGAAGGAAACCCGACCGTAATTAGTGGCGGTTTGTATGCGTTCCCATGGGGAGGTGAGCCTATTGTCTCAGAGTCGTGTTGAGGTTGTCGGGACAAGAAGTATTTTGTGAGAAGTCGACGCTGAGCCTACATCCATCCGAAGTAAAACGAAAAAAGTACACATATATAAACACAAGAATTCAGTATCAAGTGGGTGGACGTTGTTTCGGAAGTTTGGGTTCACTATCAAGTTTACGTGATGAGTTGTTTCCCGAGTAAGGCTGCTAAGGGGAAGGACTTACCTATATAGAGAAGGGGGAGGGCGAGACGGAAAGGGCCAAAAAGGATGGATGAGACGAGAAGGAGAGGGACCGGTGTGTAGAGAGATTCAAGGAGGAAATTCAAGAACAGGTAGGAAGGGTGAGGGATGTAAGGGTAGTGGGAAGGTAGCCTTAAGAGATGTAGCGACGGGTGAAGGGAGGGCTGTGTAGACTGGAGAGCTTGGAAGTGGAAGGACGAAGGTGAGACTCGGAAGACCGTCGAAGTAGAAATGGGCGGTGAAGGGGACGGCAGGCATTCATCTGCATCCCTATTCGCAATATCCCGCAATCCCTCTCATGGGAGTGTCGCAGGTGGTGTTTTGGCACCCCCTTTGTACAGTGAAGGAGAGGAAAGAAATTATTTAAAGTGCATATTAGTTTTAGTTGATGTCCTCTTGGCCCTGTGGGATGCCAGACCTTTCGCATTTATATTTGTTTTAGCCATATAGCAGAAGTGTTGCCTAATTTAGCGAGGTGGTAGAGGAGCAGGTTTGAATAATTGGAATTTTAATACAATCATAAAAGGGATCTCAAGGTAGATATTTAACCGTCGTTGGACGTTTTATGATTTGGTGCCAATCTTCAATGAGGCCAAACTGGTAGGAATATTGTTTGAAAATAATTTCTTGGCAAAAGAATGTTTGCAATGTCTGACCATTAAGTACACACTTTGAATTATAGGAATGGGTATTACAATGAGGCAGTTCAAAATTATAGTCGTTTTATAGGCAGGAGGAAAAATATATTCTTGTTTACCTCAGCCTTGATGGCAATGACTCAATGGATTTCATTGTAGTATGGATTAAAATAAACAGAAAAAAAAATATATTTGAATGTATTTTGTTGGATATATTTTTGTAAAAAGGACCTAGCGGCCATCTATTTTCATTGTTTTGCCATTGAAATCAGAGTTAAAGTAATTTCATTACCCTATTTTGAGGAAAAGTGGTCGTTTTTATTGTTTAGTATGAAATTCATTTTTTTTCGTTGCAAGAAAAACATCCTCGTTGTTGCAAAATTTCTAAAATGAAAAGGGTAATATCGGAAGCGGGAGGATTACCTAAGAGTAAGAATAATGGGGTTTAGAGATGAATGTAGTAGACTAAATGGTTACCAAAGGAGATATTATAAGCATCATCTGTACATTTTTCCTCTTTAAGGGTAACCTTTGATAGAGAGCGTGAGAATGTCTTAATTGTCTATTTCTCTGCATGCGCTAAGAGTTAGATCACTGGATAATACAATCTGCAAGCTAGAGTAAGATACTTAAGGCAAAGTAAGAACGGGACAGGATGGATTTACATGGATGTGGGAAAAAGTAAAGATTTGTACAAAGGAGATTCACGTGCATGGGTCGGGGAGTAAAGTTTTTGTCATTGAAGAGAGAATTTAGCGAGGAAAAGGCGAGTAAAAAAGGTAGTGGCAAAGAAGATTTGAGATAAGAATGAACAGTCGCATGGAGGGAAAGGAAAACAGGTAGAAAAGAGACTGAACTAAAAGAAAATTGAATGGGAAAGTAATGTAGAAATAGCAGTAGAAAAGGATGGACGGGGTAAGAATGATGACGGATGGAACGAGGTGGGAATCTAAATGGGCACAGACGAGTCACACAAAGGAGCGATTCGGGGTGAGAATGCGGGAGGAAAAGAGCGGAAGCAGGGGAAGGACCGAAAAGGGAATGGACCAGGGACGCAGCTGTGAGGGAGAAACGAGGGAGGTTTTTTGGGGAAAATCTTTTGCAAAAGACTCGCCACAGGAAAACGTCGACGCAGGAAATGGAAGTGGTCGGTGACGGAAAGCTGGGAAACGCACCGGTTTCGAGTTGAGGTTGGAACGGTGATGAGTGTAGCGCGTCGAAAAGTATTCGCGCAAATTTTACTCCTCCAACGAGCATCGTAATGTACACGAGTTATTTCAGTCGTGCTCATCGGGGTTGCGAGAATGACGGGAGTAGGGCGTGGTAAGAGTAGGGTAGAAGGGAGTCGACTGGGAGCAATCTTGGTGGGAGTGAATTGAAAGGGGTGAGGAGCAGGGCTTTTCAGTATGCTCAAAACAAAGGCCACCATTTTCATTCTAACCCTCGTAATATTATGTGGGACACGAGATGAAAGGATATATAAATTTCGGGGCGGCAAAAGGAGGTATTCCTCCTACACATTACACACAGGCTTGGTTCCACAACGTGAAGTTGCGTTCGATGATACCCCGGGGCATCTCCGCACACCACAGGGACTTCCTCGACCCGAGCAACAGGCCCACCCGCCTGTTAGCCAGGGCGAATCTTTGCACGTCGTCTCATCTTCTCATCCCACTTCCCCCACACCCTTTCATTACGTCGGGCAGCCTCCAATAATCTACTCCTCTGGTCCTCCCCAGTTTGTACTCCACCACAAGAGTGTAATCAGGCACATCTTCCGCTCGTCTGTCTTCAGGAAGCGGCTCGCGGCGTGCCCTAAAATTTAATTATGGCGTCATTTCAAATCAATATTATTGCCAAGTGAATTTGGGCAAAAATTGATACTTTATTTCACGGTTCCGTTGGAATGTGTGTATTTTGACAGCACGAAGTAATAATATATATATATATATATATATATATATATAGGAATATATATATATATGCCTTGCCCGGGACCCTCCGGTCAGCAGTCCAGCGCTCTACCGCTATATAGCGCAGTATATATATATATATATATATATATATATATATATATATATATATATATATATATATATATACTGCGGGTCGCGGTGGTCTAGCGGGTAGAGCGCTGGACTGCTGACCGGAGGGTCCCGGGCAAGGCACTTTGGGCACCTGCAGCTCCACCCAAGCTAGTTGATTTTTCGGGTACCAGATCTTCCTGGGAAACCGTAACCGGCACAGGGAAAGGAACTGGCCCCCCTACCCTGATGTGTGAATATTCACACGCCGTATAGGGCTTGGTACA
The DNA here is from genome assembly GCA_037158775.1 of Hetaerina titia. NCBI lineage: Eukaryota > Metazoa > Arthropoda > Insecta > Odonata > Calopterygidae > Hetaerina > Hetaerina titia. Next base: position 80,836,630 of record CM073770.1, read on the forward strand.
TGGGTGAGCTCTACCATCACCTACTAAACCGACCTTCGGGTTGATTACTGTGTTTATATATATACTATAAAATTTAATGCGTAAACACTCAAATGACTGAAACATCCTTTTTTAATTTTCACAAAAAATAAGTTTAGTTAGTCAGTAGTCAATGAACAAGGACATGTGAATGGTTCAATCAGAAGCATTAATGTATTTCATAGGTTAAATCACTTTTTTTTCGCGTTACATGCATTCCTCCATTTTAATTTCTTCATGAGAATACCAAGGTTCCTTTTCACCGATTCTTCCTCTACCATCTCTGTGAGTTTTGTTTTAATTTCAACTTTAAAATGTCGCAATAATTTAGCATACTCTATGGGTCTGTCCAGAATATACCAGCATTATTTGCCTTCCTTTAGCACTTAACATCGCATAATTGAACTCCTTTACCCTAGTCACTCTAATTCCTTTCTCTCGAGTGAGTTAGTCCTCCCAACGTTTTAGTTTACGCTTCCAGTCACCTGGTGTTTTGATTTTCCGTGAGGAGTAAAGAAGTTTAGGTTTTGGTATCTCCGTTTTCAGTAGAGATTTCTCGAAAGCCGTTAGAATTGAATTTTCTGTGACTTCGTTATTTTCAGTCCAGACCGAGTGTTCCCATAGCCTTGTTTAACTTCAAATGGGAAATGAGACTGTCTTTTCCAGGTAACTGTTTTAAAATTGATGTTGAAATGAAATAAAAAGGCGTTTCTTGATATTCCTAGTTGTTTTACTCATTAAATAATGAAGTTCTCTTTGGTTTAGAGACATCGTGTTCCAGATTTACACTATTTTAAGTGTTTGATTGCGTAAATATTTTAACCTAACCGTTTAATGATCCCAAGTTGAATCGTCTTTTAGAATTCAATTTTCGTTTCACCTTTTTAGCACTGGATTCAACTCTTAGTTCTTCAATTTAAGTCTTTATTCTTCATTTAAATGAATTTCGTTGACCATTTAACCATTTGTACAGTGGATGTAATCATGTGTAGTAATAGTTTTGGTTTATTGTTATAAAGTATTTTATGCATAATAGGGCACTTAAAAATTTCCGCAAAAAGATTAAATCATACCTAAACTGTTTCATTCTGCTTACAAAAATATGATATTAACTCAAAAGAGTGATGAATGAAACGTTTTTTCTAATTTGTTTAATATTTTTTGTCCTCGGAAAGGGTTTTATGTTGTCTCTTACCAGTGTAAACAAATTACATTTCGTCTTGAATTTAGTTTGGTAGTTATTTTTTAACGTTATAAGGTGCCTTGTTTGACGCCTGAGGAACCCGTATAGCCAAAGTTTCTGCCAACTGAAGACTCAATTAAAATGTTTGCTAATCAGGTACTTCCTTCTTGCTCAGGCTCGGAGTTTAGACGGATCAGGAAGATGGGGAAAATGAAGCGGGTGAGAGAAAGGGGTTTATTTTGAAGTGTAGGGAGAAAGAGGGGGGGAGAAGAGATAGATATAAAAGAGAGGGGAAACACAAACAAAAATCTGGATAGTGGGAACCCATCGCCAAAACGCCGAACTCGATAGAACACTTCTTTTCAGTAACATACTCTTTTATTCTCCCTCTCACACTACCTCCGTTTCTCCCCTTTTCTCATCCCAAACCGAACCCCCTCTTTCTTCCCACTCGTTCCGAAAACCACAAACTCAATTTCATTTCTTCCACGCTCCCTTCCATCCCATCGTCTCTCTCTATCTCTCTTTCTCTTTCCCTTCCAAACCTCTCTTCGGCGGGCGATGGGATAGAGGCTGAAATCATGCAAATACCCAAACACACTCAGAGGGGCCAAGAAAGCAAACCGCCTCTCTTCTTCTTCCCTTTTAACCATAAGGGAGACTTCTCCCCGTTCTTCTAACCCTCCCTCCCGAACCTTACCGGCCGTCCCTGCGGCTCTCTCCAAGCAACACACGCTCACGCACACAAATTCTCACTCTCTATCTCCCTTCTCGCCCCAATGTGTAAACCTGGTCTCGGGCTACACCTTTCACCTCCTTCGTTTTGCCTGCACTACGAAATCCTCCACCCTGCGCTTTCTCGTCTCCTTCTCCTCCTCCTTCCTACCATCTTTTCTTCACCACCATTCTCCACCCTGCGTATTATGGGATAAACGCAAGGGCCACACCGTAAACGCGAGAACTTGGTGGTGCGGAAACCAATAATCTAGCTGTGGAAGAGAAGTGAGGCCCATGAACCGGCCAAGGCGGTATTTAGTTGGGCGCAAATGTGAAAGTCGGGGATGCTCGCGAATCGGTTATATTTCGATCGTGAGAAGCCAAGCGAATGGATTTGCTAAATTATATGGACCCACGAAATGAGGAGTTTTGAGTTTGAGGAATTTGAGTTCTGTGAACTCAAATACCCAGGAAGTTAAATAAACGCTTTGAATTGGACTGCACAATTGGATATCCCAGAATGAAGAATGGTTTTCATTTTTGGTAGTACATTTGGATTTGCAGCTATATACGTGCTAACCTATCTAAACACAATTGTCAACGGATCATAACAAAAAAATATTTTAAATAATAGTGAAAACTGAATTGATTATAAAAAATTACTGGGGTTAGGTTCAAGGATCAAAATATCAAGTTTTTTTTGGAATTTTTGGTGACATTCCAATGTGATCTTTATGAAATTGCATTTGGCTGCAAATTTGTTTCTCTTATTCACCGAGGTAATATATTGGTCAATTTTGTATTATATAATTGATCAAAATATGAAATGCACTTACAGTTTTATATGGTTGTCAACAGATATTTACAGAATGTAATGATCTCATTTACATGATATCATATTTTGCGTGCCATGTAACTGCGAAAAAGGCTGTAAAATAAAAATATAGCGTCACCATCAAACCAAGGAGTCAATGACCACAAAATTGAAAATTCCACAGACCATATAGCTTATTGACCTCTGAGGTTATAATACCGTCTCTCAGTCTCACATCTCACTGCAAACTTGAGCTTATAACTTACATTGCCAATCGCTCGCCTCTCCCAACGTCCTGCCTTCCATTTCATCCGCTCTCATTTGTTTTACCCGATCAACCTCCTCACTTCACTGAGCTTTATATCTATTCGCCTTAATCGTATCCATCTTTGATCCTGCATTTCTCCCTCCTTCAGAACCACCAGGATCCACCCCTTCCTCTATCTAACTCATGCACACTTTTGGCCCCCCCCCCCCCCTCTTGCCTCTCACGGCCAGAATTTTCCCCCCGAAACAGCCCTTTCCACTCTCCAAGTCGAGGCCTCAAGGCGAATCCTCGAATACGTACATACTCTCCCGGAAACGATCCTTCCTCGATGGATACCCGCAGCGCCATCCCCACCTTTTCCTAATCCTCTTCTTTTCTCCCTTCTCCTGCCGTCAACCCCCCCTCACCCGTCTTTTAAATTTTCCAACCTGTGCTAAACTCTATCTACTTCACCGGGCACGCCACGAGAGAGTTTGCGGAGTTCTTCTCTTCCTTACTTTCGGTAGGGCATACACCCCTTCTCTCTACCGATCCACCCTTCCCTAAGTGTACTCCTTGGAAGGGTGATTTTTGCAACAAGCTGAGGATGAACATGTTGATTTTTCCCCCCTCAAACTCCTTCCTCTTCCCGGTTGGGCGTCGCTCGGGATGAGGGTTTGGAGAGAGCGGAAGCGAAGAGCCGGTATGTATAGGCATTTAAGCGCCAGAAGTTTTGCAAGGGTAACAGTAATACTAGGGTTGCATTTTGTTAATATTGAGCAAGAATGATGCATTACCTCCATTTTTCGGCGTATAGATACTTCTAGCCATGCATTATGAGGAAATGGTCTACGTAAGTCATTTTGAACGTGACCTAAATTACGGGCGTAATCAGTATAAAGTTATACTTGTACTGCTTGTCTCCCAATCTTTTTACCAGTATTTAAAATTAGTTTATATTCATTTAATACATTTTTAATTGTACGATTTACAATTTTTGCACGCCGTTACGGTTGACACTTACTGAAAATAATATTCCCAAACACAGTTTTTTCCTTGCAAAGTCGTGTGAGCCATATATCCGGTGTGAAATCTACAAAATTATTTTATTTCCACTCGATTATTTTAATATAATTCCACAAAGCATGCGTAGTTTTATATATAATTCATGAAAGTGTAAATGCGCGATTTGGATATTTCAGAATCAATCCATCATGAATGAATTTTTTGTCGACGTCTTCATTATGTATGTATACTTACCTTGTTGGACAAATTTTATAATCAATGTGTCTTTCACGATAAGTTTTTAGATTTGGTGTAAGTAAAAAAAATAATTTAGTTAAAATTTTCCCCGTCTACGGTATCTCGTATGTATTTTGCATTAAGGGTCAATATCTGACGGCTTCCTGTACGTAAAAGGAAATATATTACCGTGGAACCTCCTATTTGGGGACCACTTCCAAAATACTTCACCGAACTAGTTCAATCGAACACTATCGTTTATTCATGTTAGTTGCTTCCATCGGCGACATTCCGAACAACTAACAAGCACTCCGCTAGTATTTAGGAAAGACTGAAAAATATAAACCTCATGTCGGATGGTTGAAAGGTTGACCCCTTTCCCGCCATTAACGGAAGTAGTAATCTCGTTACACTGTTTTGCGTGCGCTTGACGGATAAAAAATTCAGCAGTTCACCTATGTCCCTGTGTCTCACAAAAACCTCTTTCACAAACAATGTCACCGTTCTCTTCTCCTCGGTTCAGACCCCCTCACCACCAAGTACCCTCTTCCCCTCCAAAAAAAATGGCTCCGCCCTCCATCTGACCCCAGAATCCCCTGGGTCGCACTTTTCCCACCGTGTTCACACATACTGCAGTCTTCGATTTGACACTGTTTCAAGCCGTCACCATTTTCCCTCCCCTTCCCACGACCATCCCGCTTCACTGACCCAATATCAAACTCTCCCCCCACCGAATGTTAAATCCATTATGGCCTCCCACTTTTCATTCCCCACCTACTGTGACCTCTCTGAACTGATCCACTTACACCACTTCCAAACGTGAATCCTACTCCATACAGACTCAGTACGTCATTCATATTTCTTCTTCTCTCCGCTGCCGTTGACAAAACCCTCTCCCTAACCTTCCTCTCTCTTGCAGTCAAATAAAAGTCTTTACCGGGCGGTTAAGCTCTCTAAACCCGCTCTCCTCTGGCTCGGTTCCTTGTCGGCCTACTCGGTTGTCAACCGCTTTGCCACCTCCTCGTCCTCACCGCCCAGCGGGCTTGCATTTGTAGAAATAAAAGTTTGAAATACATACATACATCCGTTAAGCGCTCCATGGGAGTGAAAACGTTCCCGATTCAAAGAAAACAATAGTGTGGATAGGCTTTGTTGCCCGTGGCTATTCCAGTGTTTTTTAATCTTTTTTGTTTGCCAGTTGCGGCTTTGTAGAGAGTTTCCCATTCAACCCCCCACGTGCCATTTCTGCAAATCGAACAACAAAATGTTTGCACGGCCAATCCCGGTTCCGAGAGACCTGTCTCTAATTCTGTTGTAACATCTGATGACGATGCATTCCCTTTGTGTTAAATGTCAAGTTACTGCATAATAATTTGGCAGCGATTCAATTTACATATATTTAGAAGATTTTACTTCTTACTGGTATTCAGGGCTTCAGAGCTGAAAAGATCAAACTCTATGGTATCCCTAAGCTTATACTAATTCTTGTCTCTCTTGATGTGCTAATTGCATACCTTCGAGGCGTTGCAATTAGCCAGTCCAATGCATTAGAAAGAATAAATGATTTCTTGTACTATTTTACTCACAAACATCAGGCCTCATCTATTTTGTGTGCACTTATCAATTACGTACAATTGGAGCATGAAATAAAATATTGATCTCGATCGTGAAATTAGTCGTGTATTTAATTAAGTGATGTATTAAAACAAGTACTCTTTTGTCTACTTATCCTTTAATTACACCAAATTTTGAAACTTTTTTAAATAATGCAGGGCAGAATGGTGAATTTTCTTAAATAATTGGGGTAAAAAACTTAAGGTTTTGGGCTTCACTTCGTAGAAGTATTCATTATCCATGTCAAATGATTTTGTACTTTTCCAAAGACTTTATATAACTTATATAAGGTACTGATTTACTCATACCTGATAATGCCGCAAACCGGTAAAATGCGTTGTACCTTAAATAAATTCGATGGAAAAGTATAAAAATAGCTGACTTAAGTATTAAAATAAAAATAGCTGCCTTAAGTATTAAATTTTGAAAATTATTGTTTAAAACATTGAAAAGAAGACAAAATCATTATTAAAACCTAATGAGTCTGCTCTTTTTACATATTTTTGTGGATTCTTTCCATATAAAACTACTTAAATGTACGTGGTCCGTTGGAACTTTGAATCAAAAATGTCTGACATTATCTGGAAAGTTGTCGATGCTTGATGTTATTTACTTCAAGCAAGCGTCAAAGATGGTAGTAACCCCATGAGTCAATTTATCCACACATATGGGGTAGTAACCTAATAATTCAACCGTCATTTGTGGATGTTTCAGAAGAACTTGTCTACTCAAGCTAAATAATGTTGTAAAAAATTGGTTTTTAGAGTTACCACCTTACATAAGAAATCTTTAACGAATTGGCCTCCAAACTGAATAACATAATGTATATTTGCGAGGCAAAAAAAAATGTCCAAATATTAGTCCAAGGTTATAGTGTTGATATTTCACTGCTGACGATGTGAAGAGTGACGCCTTCATGGCCTCCCGTCATGCAATGCTCTGTCCAAATATTTACATTTGCACGGCGTGTCCTGATCGATCGAAAGAATATCGAGGTCCCAATCGCCATCCCCATCATCGCTTGTCGTTCTCAAAACCATATTGTCGCTGGAACCGAGCCGACGGGCAGTCGAAAAAAACATATTTCCGTGTATTCCTCCGAGTGATCTCAGGTCGAGTCGCAATGGTTGGGTAAAGGTAAGTCAATGATATGATATGCATTTCATATTTATATACACAAACAAGCCACAAAAATCCTAAGTATCTATTACATCATAGATAGCTAGTTGAGAGAATTATCCGTTTTTACTAAGTGGCAGTACTTTTAATCTGATGTATATCGGTATGTATTTAAGGTATTTCGTATAAAACCTATATTTCATGTCAATATTACCGATTTGCTATTTCCTGTAATGTCAGAAGTCAATGCAAGGGCGTAAGCTACAGCAGAATGGAAGATCAACTATTATGAAAAATTGGTAACCATCGTACGTTGTATCCCTGTTCTTTTCTAATGGTAATATGCTTTAGTAAAAGGATTGCAATTTAGTTTAGATAATAAGTAAAATTAACTTAATTTTCCATTGATTTCTTCCATACCAATATTTATTGAGGTTAAAAATTCCCTCGCTACATTTTCGTTATTCATTTTGTAAAGATTGCATTAAATGTTGAGTTTTCCTTTCATAATTCCAATGAATACTTCCATTCTAGTGTTTAGAATATTTATATGATTTTTGAAAATGTGAGCGCTTTATAAAGTATAAGGAATCAATAGCAGGCCATCAGTCTGCTGAATTTGGGTATCAGTATTGTTAAATAATCATTTATTTCATACAAGTTCGTAATGCTCGAAAAATAATTGAGATAGTACCTGAAATTATTATTTGCTAAAATTTTCAATTTCTCAACAAACATATGCGACAACAGGTTTTCGCCAGTTGGAGAAATATGATTTCCTGACATACCATTGATATAAATTATCTGAAGTAGTATCTTTACCCACCTAAATAAATTTATTTTTTTGACTGATGGTCAATTTATAAATTTCTCCTGGATGCACCGTGGAAAAAGTTTTGCTAAATATTTCCAGCAAATTTAATTATAATTGCCCAAGTGTGAAGATAATTTGCTTAATTCAGTTCTTATATAATTACTTTGAATGATCTCATAAACTGTCATTCATTAAAGTTTCATATGTATTCATATTATTTGTATCACCATTCCTTTATGTCTTTAGTTCTAGTAGTGTAAAATGGTTAATTTTACCTCTTGGCAATCCCATTAGAGGGTCTGAAACCATATGAAAGTTTCTCATGAACGTGAGCGGTTTTTCTCTTTTATCGTAGTCCCCGCACTTGATATTTTAAGTAGCAACTTAAAATGCGGTATCGCATATTCCTTGGAGAAGTTTGAACGTGAAACTTCCACGCTGCCTTAAAGAGTAGAGATAGCGTTAAGGGAGAAGTGAGAGGGAACAACAAGTACCGGCATAGTTTTACGATTACTCTCAAGAGGAGTTACGCTCACGTAGGCAAAGAAGTGGCTTAGGGTATTTCAGCGACTTTCAGGCCAGCGGAGAATAGTAGGAAAAGGAGTATGAAGTGGAACCTGTATCGATGGCCGGAGAAGAAAACTCAATAAATCTTGACAAAGAAGTTGCATCAGTATAGGCTTTAAAAAATCCTACCGAGAGATAATTCCGAGGCCTCTTTAAGGCGTAGAGGCCCCGAAAAGTATGGCTGTGCGCGACTGCATAATATATCAGTGATGGAGATATTACAGGCTCGGGAGGAAAATGCTGATGCTGGGACAGAGGGTGCGGAACTTGATCAAGCTGAGCGGTGGCAAAGAGATCTTATATTACCAGATAACCGGCCACCGCTAAGCAAATGACCCCTAGGTATTTGCGCCTCTGTCCAACGGGGACTTTGCCGTGCGTTATATGTTTGTTTGTGCATGCAACCAGGCTGGGTCGCGGATGTGCGGCGCGTGTGTTTGTGCACTTCCCGTTGTTTGCTCGTCGGAGTGTGAAAACGTGAGCCTCAAAGAAGATTACTGCCCGGATGAGAGGGGACGAGGCCGAGAGGGCACGTCAACTGGGAGAGGAGGGGTGGCGTGACGAAAAGAGGCGTCGGGGATGATCACCTATGATGGGGGAGGGTGAGCTTCGGGGTCAAGTTGGGGGGGGGGGCGGTACTGCGTGAATAAGAGAAGGAAAGGGAATGGGAGAGTGAGAGAGAGAGATATTTTACTATCGAGTGGCTGCGGTTAAGCAAATGGCCTCGGCATTTGCTCAATCTGTCCTAAAGGGACTTCACCGGGTGTCGTTTGTTTTGGCCATGCACCAGCGAGTGGGGTGTGTGCGTCCGTTGGTGCGCGCGGAGATGGAACGAACACCTTCGGCGGAGAGTTGGTAACTGACAGGGAACACCGAAAGCGTAAGTAATGACAAAGGCAATGGACTAGAGGTCACTGAATTTAAGAACGTGACGGGTAGGTTGGCAACGAGGAGGATGAATGAACGGATAGGAATCCAAAATTATGTGTTAATTAAAATGTTTAAACAATACCTAAATGAGCATGCTCTTGAAAAGTGTTTAAAATGATCGCTTTGAGTATAATCAAGCACCATTTTTCTTTAAATTTGGTCACTTTTTTTGGTAATTGTATGTGGTCAGCGTAATCAGGATCACAGGAAAACTTTACCTATTTGAGTTTTAAGGAATTCAAGTACTTCAAATTTCGTAGAATGCTTATTTTCTGCAAATTATATCAAACGTAATTATTTTTTGTGGGGATATCCATTTTCTGTTAATATTTAAGTCTTTGTTGGAAGTTATGATGCCTACATTCAATCAATATGTGGCTCACTTCTCGTCTTTGACTCTTCACTTGGTCCGTATGTCGAAAGTAAAAGTAATTGGCCGATACGTTTCGGGCACCGATAGAGGTAGCGAGGAATAAGAAGACACATTCGCCCGATACTAAAGCGCCCAGGGTTATAAAGGAGGCCCAATTCGAAAGAAAATAAAGTTTGAGGCCAAAACGTCATTTCGTTGGAGGAGAACAAAATTCAGCAAGGGCCCGATTTGACTAACGGAGTAGAATAAGAACAACGCCTTGGCGGGCCAACGGGGTAAATTCGATTGGATCCATGTCAGCCCTCCTTCATTTCCGATACTACATCTGTCTCTTTCCACTTCACTTCTTTCTCTACCTGCCCCGAGTCTCCTGTCGTCGGAATCAGCGTGGTTTCTACGCGACGCGCTCCTCAAGTACCCGCGATCTTCCATGTCATTGTCGCCGTCCTGCGAGCGCTCTGGGTCGGGCTCGCAACTATAAGGGGATTGGAGTGACGAGATATAGGATAATGGGAGGTTGGAGAGGGACAGAGGTTGATAGGGATAGACTTTGCAGTGGCGGTACTAAAATAAAATTAGGACAATGCAACTTCATTCCATGGATTTCTGCGCTGTTTGCTTGAGCTTTTTTATCTATAAGGATACACCAATGAACGTGATAAGAAGAAAATACGGTGAAGTAAAAAAAAGTATGCATGTAAAATATATCGTCCCGCCGGAAAAAGAAAAAATCTATAAGAATCTTGCAACGGACACGCTAAAGAGATTTAATTGGCTGCGTAAACAGGGCAACATTGAATGATAAGATTACGTGCACGTACATGTGAATTAAAGGGAGAGAAGCGAGTTAAATTTACACAGATTAGATAAATATAACGAATCTAACCCAGTGAGTAGAGGAAAAGAGAAAATCAGAGGGCAGGCGATAAATACAGGAAAGAAAATTGAAAGAAGACTGAAGGAGAAGAGAAAGAAGAGGCGAAGGCGGTGAGCGGATGCAGGGAGAAGAAGGTCGGGCCCTAGGGGCGGACGCAACGTTCAAGGGTTGTATGTGGAGAGGAGGGAGGAGTGTGTGACAGCGACAGAGAGAAAGAGTTAGAGAGAGAGAGTGTGCGGGTAGAGGGAGGAAATGCTGGGGTCGGGAGTGAAGGGTGAGGGAGTGAGGGAGGAGGGTTGAGAGAAAGTAAGAGATGGGCGGGAATTTATCAATGCGAGGGAACCCATCCCGCGCCAACCATGGGACGTTGTATCCATGGGGACGGCATTGCCCGGGGCGACGGCCTGGAAAGGCGAGAAAGACAGAGGTGGTGTGGGGGGGATGGGAAGGTTGAGCAAGAAGCAAGAGGGAGAAATGGTGGTGTTGGGGGTGGAAGTTTGGGCTGGGAGGATGGATGAGGTGCTGTGGAGTCGCCCGAGGCAATAAGCAGGAGGGAGGAGGGGGTTTTGCGGGCAAGGGCGTTCGTCAGGGATAGGATTGTAGATATTGTGACGAGAGGCAGAAAAAGGGTAGGAAGGAATGAGTAAGCGGTGAGGAATGAGGGTGAGGAGGGTTTTGGTGTGAGGGCTAAGAACAGATGGGGAGGAGTGAAGAAGAGTGAAAAGAGAATGCTGGAGAGTTTAAAACATCAAATGGTCTTGGAATTATGTTGATGATTCAAAAGAAGCTAATGCCAAATAAGAAACTTGTGTATGATTTACGTAGTCTAGACTTATATGTGATGATTTTTATAATGTAAATACTAGCCAAGAGATATTTTATTCAATTAATATAATTATTCAGTTTATTAACTTTGTACAATAATTTGCAGAGAATATGAATAATAATATTCATCTTTTGTCTATTAATATGATTCAACAGTAGACAAAGCCAAGTCTTTTCGCAATTATTCTTTTCCATAAAAGCGTTGTTTACTTCGGTTGTTTACATAAAATCATTAATTTTCCTGCTGCCAACAAAGCAGACCGGCAATAATTCTTATCTCTCTAAGGCAGTTAACTTGTTCTGAGAATAAACAAATAAAGTTGTTGTTTCATTTGATTGGCACTTTGAGTATACGAGTATTACTAATATTTGAATAGCATTCGATGGAGTTGTTCAAGTAAACTTGCTTAAATGCCCCATGCTCTCATAATATAACTACGTACTTAGATAAATTGTATATGAAATTATTATGTTTAGAAACAAAAAAATTCTTCTCTAATATTTTATTTCCCTTCAGATTCTCAAATTGTTGAATTGATTGAGTCACTATTCATGAAAGATATGCTCAGTTTATCGATGCATAAAAATAAAGCAGTGAGTAATTTCTTTGTTTCTTGGTCTATATTTTTTAACTATTGCTACAAATAGATACATGTGCGCGTTGATAATTAAACGATATAGTTTATAAAAGTAAAATCTAGAATTGTGTTTTGATTATCGGTAGGATTCCGAGGTTTCGAGAAAAATGCAGCATTTATTTCCAAATACAATTTTTCATTGGTTCGTAATACTTGAGAGGATTCGTTTTTCTCTAAATATTCTTCTTTTATTCATGCAATAACCAATAAAGGCGACCAATGTGTTTTCAAAAAGGTAAATGAGTTAGGTATTAGCTTTCTCAGGACCGCAGCAAATTCTTTTTCATGAACGAATAATATTTATATCACAAGGGTCAAATCAAAAGAATGAGAACAAAATAATAAGAAATCATACATTACTGAGTCATTGATCATATGAGGGGCTTTCTCGCTATGGTTTTTTGAGGCTGCTCAGGGTTTTGCGCATAAAATTTGTGGGAAAGTTGGATGGGAGAGATCCCGACAGGGAGCTTGGCGACGAGGAGGAATATGCTGGCAAGGAAAAACGAGGGTAACAAAGTGGCCAAAGACAGAGCGCAGGAAGGACGAAATGAAATGAATCCTGAAAAGAAGGAACGAAATGAGAGAGAGGAAGAGAAGAATAAAGAGAAGAGAATGGGGGAGAGGATAAAGGAGTGGGAAGGGGGAGAAGGGACTGGGCAAAGCGGAGATAACGGGTGGAAAATGGTGAGGACAGTAAAGGATCCGAGGGCAACATGGCACGCTTTGGAATGGAAATACGTTAAGGGTTCCTTCGTAATGAAGGAAGTAATATTATTACGATAAAGGGGCAAGGGGTAACCAGTTGGGTTAACTTTAGAAGACCAAAATTATGGCTTAAAATATTTTGTCCCAGGGGTCCTCCAGGGTTTGAGTTGGTTGAAAATATTTGTGTTGTTTAGAAGGGTCCGTTTCATTTAAAACCGTTTGGTACATGAAAGTGGTTTTGAAAGGCAAATGACCAAGCGATCAAAAATTTCTCGTCACCGTCTAACAGAGCAAGTTTCTCATTGGTGTCGATAACTTTGTTGACAACCGTAAATATAGCCACCCAAGCTGTATCCCACCTGTCAACAAATTAAATATTTCCCCTGTCCATGTTCGTTTCTCTTTGTTTAATGTTATACTGTTATTGTATTTTGTTCTCTTTCATGTTTTTTATATTTGTCACTGTAAATTGACGCTACTGCTGTATGTGAATAATGTTTTAAAATAAATAAATAGCTACGTGGGCAGTTTTTTCATACTGGCTGATGACATCTTGAATAGCCATTGTGAGACTTTAAATTTAAGTGGCCACAAAAATAGTATTTGCTAAAATACGTGTAATGGAATGTCGTTTGAAATGAACTGAGATCTCATTATACAGGTTAAGAAACGGCAGCGACGTAACATCACAATAAATATAACACCTTAGCCCTACTATCTTTTCCTGTTTTTGAAATTGTTTGGAACGTGAATAACCAATAATATGCTTGAGTGAAAACGTGTATTGGTTATTATTCATTTAATTTTTTTTGTGGAAGTGCCAGTTGTTTCCAAGAAAACACAGGCTTACGAGTATGTACGTTCAAGTAAGAAAGCTCCAGAAAACTTTATGGGAAAAGACGGGAATGGATGAAGAGTTGGAGGAATTGGAGTGTTAGTGACGTGCTATATTTCTTGAGAGGAAGTGTATGACAATAATATAAAATGCTCTTACTCTCTCATTGATAACTTGTTAATCTTTTCATATTTTTCTCCTTTTTTGTTTCTGTTGGACATGAAAAGAACCTACGCGAACTCGTGTGCCACATTTATTTTATCTACTGACATATTTTCCATTTGAGCCTTGCAAACCAATCTAAAAACATGTTAGTGAGAGTTTTCATTTGGAAAATGAAAAACGACGACCAGATGACAACTCATTGGATTTTTATTGGGCTGATTTCATAACTTCAGTTAAAATTGAATATTTTTCGGTATATTAGTATGATTAACATGAAGGCTGAGGATGCCCACCATGATTTTTCACGATCGTGTTACTGCGCGGGTCTTATTGCTTCTTCCATGGAATCGCACCGGTACCCTATGAAATATCTCATTCCAAGGTGTTTTATTTTCAACTCTTTCACATTTTAGAGTCTATGTTGCTTTAAAGTCTACGCTGCTTCGTTTTATGTCCAAGAAAAATTAAACAATTCCCTCCAGATAAATTTCCTTCTTCCGTTGTTCGGAAATGTAATGTAACATCCAATTAAAGAAAAGTTGGCTGTTAGATGCTAGGAATGGCAAATTTGGAAGTACTTACCACTTTCACACTTTCATGTTTACGTACATAGTGACTGCTCCAAAATCATAGGACTAGCTATTATGCTTTGGCGAAAACACCTAGCGGTTGCTCTCATCCATTTCTCATACTTAACGCCCAACAGTGTCCTCAGAACAAGTATAACAAGTTTTAGAGGAGAATGGAAAAACCCCACCGTTTAAATTTTTTAACTCAAATAATCCTTAAATAGACCAGTTGCCGGTTTTGCGTCTCCTCCATTTCACAAAAGAAGCTTAACCTGCTCTGCGTACTAAGTGCATTATTTTGAGAGCATTTGTACTATTGCGTTTGTATGAAAATGAACTCCCTATGTGAAGACAGAAGAGAAACAGAAGTGTAGATGGTCCTCAGGGTATTGCAAATTACGGAAGGGAGGAGGGTGGTGGAGGAGGAATTTGTTGAAGGCAAGGGGCAAAGGGCAGGAGAGTGGGCATATTGTTTGAGGGTGCAATATTAAGGGTGCAAAAATGACAGATATATACTATATATATATATATATATATATATATATATATATATATATAAACCATAAACACAGTAATCGACCCGAAGGTTGGTTTAGATGTATATGTATATATATATTTACAATATATATATACATACACAATATATATTTTTATATATATAGATATATAAGGGTCGCGTGGTCCAGTGGGTAGAGTGTTGGACTACTGACAGGAGGGTCCCGGGTTCGAATACCGGGCAAGGCACTCTGGGCACCTAAGAACGCATCAATGATAAATAACGTGATAAAAGAAAAATAACAGCTAGATGCTAATTGAGCTCCATAAATCCGATTTTAAAGCTAAAATCTTCCTCGAGGGCGAATATTAATATCTTTTATTAACGGAAAATGAAGTAAAAGTATTAATTAATTAAATTAATGTATACAGACCATACAATTTTTACATCGATTTTTTAGGCATCCTCGGTAATACCCAAATGCAATATACGCTTATATATATATATATATATATATATATATATATATATATATATATATATATATATATACATATATATATATATATATATATATATATATATATATATATATATATATATATATATACATATATATAATTCACATATATATAACACACACACACATATATATTTGTGTGTGTGTGGGTTGCGGTGGTCCAGTGGGTAGAGCATTGGACTAATGACCGGTCCCGGGTTCGATTCCCAGGCGAGGCACTCTGGGCATCTGGAGCTCCACCCAAGCTAGTTGATTTTTCGGGTACCAGATCTTCCTGGGAAACCATAACCGGCACAGGGAAAGGAACTGGCCCCCCTACCCTGATGTGTGAATATTCACACGCCGTCGGGCTTGGTACATGGGTGAGCTCTACCATCACCTACTAAACCGACCTTCGGGTTGATTACTGTGTTTATGGTAATATATATATATATATATATACATACATATTATCAAGGTGAAATGGAAGCTTTTTACATAGATGCGGGGCCTTTGGAGAAAGAATTTCCATGCCAGACGGAGTGGAAGAGTGAACAGGAGAACAGAAGGGATGGCGGAAAGGCATCGAACGAGGAAAGAGAAAAAGTGCAAAGAATTGGGATCGGGGAGGGATACTTAGGCCAAAAACCAATCAGCCGAGAGACGAAACAGTATTAATCCGAATTTATGAGACACGTACGAATATGGTGGTCAAACTTTAAAAACTTAATTTAATTGTCTACAAACACTGATACTAATACCTAATATTAATTAGAAAAAAATCCACCCAAGAGTTATAATAATTTCAAAAATATTTACAGGTCTGAAATGGAAACAGTTTACTTAACAAAAAAAGCCCGTTGAGTTAGATACCTAATACAATCAAAGTGTGAGCTGAGATTTTTGGGGGGGGGAATAGGTAACTGAAATGCAATTATCCTCAAAATACTCGTAATTTACGAGGTTTTTAATTTTGTGGGAAAAACAGGAATATTAGCAATCTTTCGTCATGAAAGTGACAAAGCAGAGACAACTGAGAAAACTTCAATAAGACAACTTCAAATTCGTTTCATTACTGAGGATAACTTGAAACTTGGAGGGTAGCTGATATTTTAGTCCGGATCCATTTCATTATCTTAATGATAAAGTTAATTGAAAAGTCCTTTTTCCGGCATCAAAATTCTGTACCAGCCAGGGGCATGCATGCCTTCAGACATAAACGTGAGAGAAGGGTGTGAAGTTATGCGGTAATATAGTTAATTTCGCGATGTGTGATAGAAGGCGAAAATTGAAATATAGGCCCTCTGATTGCGAGTTCACTTTTGATCAAAAATACGTGTAATTGGGAGAAGGTTTTAAAGAGGTTGAAACATTAAATTACACTTTTTCATTTGAAATACCACACTTTTTTCATAACAGAGAAATCAGCTTTCGCTTAACCTTATGGGTCATTTAATCTTTCTCTTATTAATGTCATGAAATGACAATGGTCAGCGTTTCTTATGAGCTAATTATCACCATATTTGGAATTCAATCTTAATGAACCACATCCATATGGATTATTATCTATTTCCTGGGATATCATTTTAATAAATATCTTTAAGTCATATAGTAGTTTAGAAATTATTTTACGATAACATGAAGTAGACGGAAATGTGAGCAGCTTACATTCAATGAAGTTAAGTCATATCATGCCACTCTTCAAGGAACTTAATTTCATATAGGATGACTTCTAGAAAAATCTTTTTAAATATTATTCAAAGAGAATAAAGGTAAAATGTGTGCACTCAACTTCCTCAGACCTTTTTGACCCTCTTAGGTATCCGGTTTGAAGATAACTTACACTCGCAAGCTTGAGTTTCCGTTTTGGTTACTAGTCCTGCCAAAGGAACGGCCCTTGTCCTGGATGAGTGCGTGACCCTTTGACAGAATATCTGTGACGCAAGTTACTACTGTGTTCGTATGATATAAGGAACGAGCGCTACTCTTATTAAAGAAGCCGCTAATATACTTTGAGTTAGCACTGTTTATGCTAAACGTGTCATCTATTTCCATAAAATCCAGTTTTACTACCCCGCAGATATAATAGGAACTAAAATATTTACTATTATCTTAAGATATTCTACTTTTGAGATAAAATTAATTATTCAAGTCAGTTGACAAAGATATACCTTTTTCACTTTGTTCAGGTATCTTCAAGGAAATAGTTTAATACCACTTCCTAGGAAGATAAGGTCACGCAAATGTACTTTATTGTGGCTCTTGATGGGCATTATGCCTCCGAAAGAATGTTTAAAATCACATATTTGTTCATTATATCTACAATATATTTCTAAAAGTAATATATATATATACATAGTAATTAATAGTTTTTTTGGGTATTGATAACCAACTTTTAATATAAACAAGTACATTACAATACTTAGGCAACTATTTCTTAAACCTGTCCATATTTTTTATCCGTTCCTCTCGTGTGATTTTTCATGCTGTCTCAAATTACTTTTAGTAAATCCTTGACGGTAACTAAATAGTAATTCTTGGGAAGAAATTAAGTCTAATAAACCTATTTAAATTTCATAAGTAGCCATGTAGTACCATGATTCAAGTTTGGTGAAGTGCTTGCAGGTTAATCTTTCGCCAAATTCATCGCGTATTAACTGTCAGGACTCAAGGTAAAGCGAGAATGTATGAGGAGAAAAAATATTGAAATCGCATTCGAAGAGAGATAAGGAGTGAGTTTGAAGGGTGGAGACAGGAAGAGTGGGAAGTTAGAGGCAGAGGGAGTAGAATGTGAAGAGGCAACAACAAAAAACTGAAGATGTCGCGGGTGGCGATGAGAAGTATCGGGAGGAATGGAGGGCTTGAGAAGTAAGAGAGAGGATATGGGGAGACAATAATAATGTGAAGGGGCGTGTAGATATGAAGAGTGGGGAGCTAAAGCCAGGCGGATTGGCAGGCGACCTGAATGATGGAAGTGGCGGAAAGGCAGAATTTATTTATGACGCGAGAAGAAGGGGATTGTAAAGGGGGGAATGTTGTAGGCATATTCTTGTAGCCGCGAGGCATTTTTTGCCCCGAGAGACCTAGCGGAATTTCTTTCCGAGAATATTTTTGTATCTCATCGTTTCAACTGCCGTCGTACTCATGCTTCGATATAACGCGTGTGCAACGTAGACAGTGAAGATAGTCGAAGATAATATAAATTGTTCGTAGTCGAAGATAATGTACTTAAATATTAATCGTAATAGGCAAAGTGTAAATTATACAATTATGATTTTTGCTGTAAACTTTAGGTTTACTCCTGGATAAATTTCTAATATTCCTTTTTTGCAATTTTCCACAGTTAAATTTAACTGTGGAAAATTGCAACAAAGTTTTCATTATGTCTCGATTCCACAATATCACGCCTGATTCTTCACTTTTCGTTCTAATATTCCATTAGTCGTAAGACTATGACATAAAGTGCTGGTCGAAAAAAAATGATTCGCTAATAAATCTCAACGCTCAGTTCTTCACATTCGTCGTTACATGAAAAGAATTTCTGATAAAACATAATTACCCGATTGAAATGTCCGGCTTCGTTCCGAAAAGGGTTGACTCTGGAATTCGGTAATTTAGTAAGTTCATTGCTACCTTCAATAAGCTCATTATTGTTACGTTACGAAGCCAATTTCAGCGTTCATTTTTTTATAAATAAAACACTGAATATACGAGTATATACACGTTATTGTGAGAAATAACATTGCCCACGCCCAGTCACCCATTATGCCCTAAACTGTAATTAGTAACCGATTTGGGTGATGAAAAATTATTTATTTGATCACAAAGGTGAAAATATTCACACAATGTACTAGTTTTATAATTCTGATTATAAAGTAAACATGATTATACTTATTTCCATACGCTCCCAATGGTAGAGCGGGTTAAGTTATAGTTCGTGGTGCATCGAATTTTCTCAGAGTATTGTAACGCTACCATCTAGCATCTTCATTCGAGATCACCTTAATAATTTAATAACCTGGGTCTTTGAGCACGTAGACACATATGGAAATAAAAAGTTTGAATAGCAGCAAAGGAAGCTCTTAAATATCTGGATATACATGACTGTGTCGTTCCAACACAACATCTAAATAAAACTTTAAAGAATACCCTGGTGGGTACATGAAAAATTTCATGGCAAAAACACGTGAAATTAAGGATGACAGTTCACTCTGGATATCGTTTTGCAGGAATAGCAGAAGGGAAGAAGTTGTAATTATAACTCCCTCTCCTAGCACATTAATTGTTTTAATCGCGACTAAAATGCCACCGTGGCATTATGACTGTGACTCTATTTTTACAATAAGCACACCATTACGTGCAGTAGGTAGTACTAAGAATAGCGCAGGGAGAAAAATATGATAGGCTCCATGCTCGAACAACCTCGTCCAAATGCTTGCGAATTGTTTCCGTGAATTTCAAGTGGGTACGTATACGTTAGACCTGATATGACTTGTTAGTAGAAAATATAGCTGGTGGAAATGTATTAAGAATGAGTGAAAATTAAAAATGATATGAATGATATATTATTTAATTTGTTCAGATTTGGAGCGAGAGTAATTTTGCATTCATTTAAAAAGTGCCCATCATAAAAATATATATTTTTGCATGAAATAATTTCACTAACCCATTACTTCTACGTTTAGTTACACATGTGTGATCATGCTTTTTCTTTTATATTTGTGTTAAAAATGTAATTATATTATGATTTATATAGTTAACAACAAAATAAGACATTCATGTTTACTTTGATAATAAATGAATTTTGGCGTTAACTTTTAAATCATCTGCCATAGATCATATTAGCATAAAGAAACGGAAATATACGTAGAGTAGGAAATGCAGTGACAATAAAAATATCTATCTCAGTAACCTATGAAGCAGCTTGCCAAATGAATGCATGTAGCCACTCTCCGTGAATTCGGGCGAAGTAAATCCATTTAAAAAAGGCCGCTAAAACAAGTAGAAAATAGTGGCAAAGGAGTGGTGGCGACAGAGAATAAATACATGAAAGATTATTTGGAAGCATTTCCGCATAATTTAGGAGATAAGCTGCATATAGGCAAAATAGACAGCAGATTAAACGGCTTAGTGATGCTCGACGGGTGAAATGACTGTGCTGATCGAGTAACGTTAGAATGGCAGAGGCATTAAAGTGGATGAAAAACCTAACAGCTCCCTAAACGCCATCTTCTGTGTAATGATTCGGAGCAGTTTGGCGCTTTATAAGATCGCAGATTTCAGTGTAAAATTATTCTTCCTCGATAGCTCAGGTAGTTAGAGCATCCGCCCGGCAAGATCCGGAGAGATCCGGTGTTCAAGTCCCGGTCGAGGAAAATATTTTTACATTCGTGATCTGCTCACATCCGCCATCCCCACCTCTATTGTGTTCGTCCTTTATCTGTGTTCCTTTACCATTTTCCTTATCTCTATTCCAATGTGAATGAATATATATATATATATATATATATATATATATATATATATATATATATATATATATATATAACCATAAACACAGTAATCAACCCGAAGGTCGGTTTAGTAGGTGATGGTAGAGCTCACCCATGTACCAAGCCCGACGGCGTGTGAATATTCACACATCAGGGTAGGGGGGCCAGTTCCTTTCCCTGTGCCGGTTATGGTTTCCCAGGAAGATCTGGTACCCGAAAAATCAACTAGCTTGGGTGGAGCTCCAGATGCCCAGAGTGCCTCGCCTGGGAATCGAACCCGGGACCGGTCATTAGTCCAATGCTCTACCCACTGGACCACCGCGACCCACACACACACACACAAATATATATATGTGTGTGTGTGTTATATATATATATATATATATATATATATATATATATATATATATATATATATATATATATATATATATATATATAAGCGTATATTGCATTTGAGTATTACCGAGGATGCCTAAAAAATCGATGTAAAAATTGTATGGTCTGTATACATTAATTTAATTAATTAATACTTTTACTTCATTTTCCGTTAATAAAAGATATTAATATTCGCCCTCGAGGAAGATTTTAGCTTTAAAATCGGATTTATGGAGCTCAATTAGCATCTAGCTGTTATTTTTCTTTTATCACGTTATTTATCATTGATGCGTTCTTTAAATGATTTTAGGGGAAAGTAGTTTCAAGGCAAGCCCTTCAAGACAAAGCCAGTGAAATCAGATTAAATGATCTTCGATCTAACTAAATTTTAAATAAAAATTTATCCTTCTCTCTATTACTTTGTGCAGAATTTCTCACGCGGTTTGAAAATCGTTTGAAACTTAAAGGGAGAAATATAGACACTTCTTTAGAGTGACATTGAAAATCAAGGTGGATGTTGAATTAGATTGTTGAAGCTGTAAATGATAATTACGTCTTGATCGGACGGGAAGGCTGGAGAACCCTTATTATTGAGAGTCATGAAGGAGAAGCATTAAACTAAGTTCATCTAAACTAAGTTCAAGGTGACCGTGATAGTAGATGATATTGGCTGAAGAGCTAGGTGGCCATTAAGAAGATTGAAGGAAGAAACGTAGAATAAAATTTGAAACCTGTGCGTTCCACAGTCTCTTCCACTCTCCTATCCAATATTACCCATCCATCGTAACCTAGCATTACCTGGCTTTTAATATCTTCTCCATCATCCGTAGAGAGATACTTCAAATTTATAAAGAAAAGTTAGCCTGCCAAAATTAGAGTAATTAACCCGATTAAAGTTCCTCGGCCAATATAGTTACGATAATTAATGTATCGTTACACCTTAGTGCTTATTTCTTCATACGATGTAAGGCAAAAATCCACCCTACGTGGCTAGGATCACATAATTGTGTTTTTAGTGAGACCTATCTAGAGAAACGTAATGTTATGTCTGAACACTCTAATCACATTCTCATAGTTATATTTTGGAAAAGTTTACATTTTATTTATTAAATGTCTCATTTATAATTTCTCAACAGAGGTTCTGTCTGAGCAATAACTACTATTTCAAGTGATAACTCATAGGTTCAAGTGATAACTACTCTTTTGCTTAAAATAGTCATAGCTTCATATTCGATAAATTTAAATTATCAACTGTCCAAAAATGACAAGGGGTCAGGATAAGTTTTAGAAAAGCATATGTCAATGTAAGATAACCTACTTTGTAGGAGTTAACCTATGTAAATATTAATACATTTTAAAAATTATCAGCAGATTGTCCTTTATTACGTAGGTTAGTACATGGCACGTATATAATGAATGTAGTGTTGTAAAAAAGTTTTCGGCGTATGAAATACGTAACTTCTTCATTAGTCTCTAGTTTGTCAGTAAGACATAAATGTGATGCTCTTTGTCTCATTTAGAGTCACCCGTTAACAAAAATCCTAGTTGTGACTTGAAAGTTAATATGCTGAAAACTTTTTGGGGGAAGATGATGCAAAAGAAAGATTTTTTCCCTTAATTTCCCAAAATAATCGTAAAGATCCAAGTCTGGAGTTTACTTTGTTACATCTGTGATATAATGATGATACCGTTTGTTGAGAGTTGAGAAAAAGAGATTACGAGCAACAAAAGGTGGTGGTATATGATGATGGAAATAAAATCATTTAACGAGGAACTGATGAAGTCTCTCGGAGAAGAGAAAATGGGGGAAAAATTAGAAAATAATTTCAAATATTCTGGGGCATATTAGTCTAAACAGAATCACAATAAAAAGAGCCATTGGGTGAAATAACAGAATGGGGAATAAAATTATAAATTTTTAAGAAGGAAGCCATGGAAAGCACTGTTAAGAAGCCAAAAGATTGCATTGATTTGACTATTTATTTACTATATGGCAATTCTCGGATTTCTGAAGCAAAATTATGGAATCAATGCACATCACCATTCATTTTTGCAAGAGCAAACTGTACACGCATAAAATTTCTGTGTATTAATAATTTTGAACTTGTTGGATTTGAGGACTTAATGGAACGCCGCGTTAATTATGATTTAAAAATGACCTTATTTATTCGTCAGAAAACTACTGGCTGTGTACACGTCCGTGTACAGGTTTTTAAAGGGCTAGATAAGTTGTGCAAAGCTTCTCGGAATTTTTAATGAGCATTCAAGTCCTTTAATCCCTCCAAGGTGCAGTTTCTAAAGATTAGTGTATTAATCTTTAGAAACTCCGGTTTTTTAATTAAAATAAAATTTCCTTTGGGTTACGTGGAAAAGTTTAAGTAAACAAATGAGGGTATGAAATGGCACTAAGGTCTAGGAAGTATAAAATGAAACAAAAGATTTAAATAGATGGAGGTATATTATTCCCTGTTTCCTCGGTATTGCACTCATGGCATTTAGATGGGTTTGTTTAAGTACAACTGATTGTACCCGCGTTTAAATTCTTGGTCCTATTCATTTGAATTGTTCATCTAATGTTCACCTTCTCATACTATGGAAAGTACCTACTTGCGAGAAATATTTAATGTAATTAATTTACTTACATTATCAATGGGGAAACAATGTGCACGAGTATATTTAATGACTACGGTAGAATATATTCGAATTATAAGCCTTTATACATGATGTTTAGCCATATCTACTGTCCTCAAAATATTTTCATTGTTTCCAGTGGTCGGGATCTAGTATTGAAAAAACAGTGCGCTATGGACGGCTAGGGGAAGAAGATGAGAGGACCGTTAAGTATATCCGAGAGAAGGTGGGGAAGGTGTGTTCCCGAATGAAGAGCAATGCGGGGGTTGAGGTGTGAGAGCGGTGATTGTTTGACGAAGGAAACCCAAAGCGCGAGCGAGGAGTCTGAAGGGTGCGGAGAGGATTGGGTAGGCCGTACAGGGTGAGGGAATGTACAGGGTTGCGCGGAATGGCTGCCCTTGGGAGAGACAGAGGTGGAGGGGATTTGAACAGGGAATGGAGAAGACGCCGGTTGGCAGAGAGGGATGGGAGACCGGTTTTGAGGTAGGGGTGGTGGAGAGAGTGCTGGATGGAACAGGTTCGTTCCATGGGTGTGAAAGGAGGGTGGCAAGGGTAGAAGGGAGGGGCAGGCGAGGAGAAGTGGCGGTCGTGAGAAAGGGAGGTTGGGATAGTGGGAGGTGGGGAATATGGGTGAGCTGCATTGTCTCACAGGAAACTCTTGTTACGTCGAATTAACAAAAGGAAGAGCAAAACGCCCGCTCACCTGGTCCGTAGCTGGAGCGGAATACCTAACCGGAGCGGTCTTTTAGGGAAGCGGAGGATGAAATATCTCAAGTAACACCTCGGTGATTAACAACGCATAAGCGTTTTAATTAGATGGAATGCCCTGGTGTTTTAGGTTGTCACGAGGGAGGCCCGTGAACTTGAAGACAGGCTTTTATGTGAAAAGAGAAGAGGACCAAGCAGTTCTAGTACCTAACCCACACACCTGATTGCTTATTATAAATTTCCAGCTGGAGGAAGGTTCTTGCGTAAAAGAGAGCGACACGTCACCAGCGGTCGATATTTCATAATTCGCTGCCACATTATTTTTGCAGCGTGCTTCCAACTAAATGAAGACATGAATGTTTTCGATTATGCTAAAGTAAATTGATATCAGAAAAAAAATCACATCGTGTCATTAATATTTCTTATTCATGTGTCAGTTTCCGTCGTCAAATGTTTTCTTGAATTCTGTGGCGTATACGTACATTCTATCGTAGATACAGAATTGTATTTATTGTCGCCGTGTACGTTACCCTTAAACCTCCGAGAGAGTTTGTGTTACGGAAAATTGTCAAATAAAGACGTATTCTTAGGTTTTATTTTGAACGCTAGTTGCACAGTTTCCAAGGACTGGTGTCCAAGGTTTAATTTTATTTTGAGGCATTTAAATCACTCCGCGGTGGCTTTAAATGTCTTTCGGAGGTCATTTCGGTGAAATTTAACACTTATCCTAGTAAATGAAATATTGTGTTCTAAAAATTATGACAGTCTAGTCTGTTTACAATATGCAGTGACTCAAAATAATGATGATACATTGAATTATGTAACCCTTTAGTGTCCCTTAATCGTAGGTATTGCTCTCTCCCGGACTGCGTTCTGTGTAAATGCGTCTCGAGTCTGCCATTAGTTTTGCTTCTCCAACTTTGCCGGTGTTCCATTGAACGAGATGGCTATCTAAACGTAGGCATTAATACAGCAGCAACAACAGAATACATACTCAATAACGACAGATAGAGAACTATAATATATGAATTTTTATTCCGAATGAAATTTAGGGTGTATTAACTAAAGGAATCAGTTTAATTATGTATGATATCAATTTCAATTAATAGCATCATTTTATTAATGACAGTATATAATTACTCTCATAAATTTTGCTGTTTTAGTAGCAGTAAAATTATTGATATATTAGCAGATGTGTTGATGGTACAAGCATTTATTACCTGTATATTCAATAAAAACGTAAAAACCTCGCGTCATTGAGCTCTGCATTTGGCTACGTGCAGAACAACCCTTCAAAGTGATTACTGTGGTTTGTGGAAGGTTTTACTTTGGGAGCATTGTGATCCACTATCTTAGAGTCTACGATGAGTTAGAGTTCTATAATTGCATGAAGGGCCTCCACTTGGTCCCATTAGAAACCGCAAGGTTGTCTAACCCCAGTGCCCAAGCCATAAACCCTTTTAACCCTAAGAAACATGGAGAAGTGGATGAGGGAGGGGAAATTGGTAAGAGCGGCCGATGTGAGGAAGGAGGTCACGAAAGCAAGGGCGCCGAGGTCCGATCATTCAAGCGGGGTTGTCTCCTGCCCTCAACGCCCCTTGCCATTGAGAAAGTTGAAGGGATGAGGAGGAGTAGTAGGGTGGAGCACTCCCCTCTTGTGTCCGTTTGGGAACGCGGGGCTTGGGAGTGCATGGGCTTTCGGTGGAGGGGATGGGTGTGGTGAAATGGGGGGCTCAGGGACCCTCATCTGGTGGTCCTCATTCAATTAGGCGGCTGCGGGGAAGATGAGGGGGCAGGGTTGGTTGGGTAGGTGGGCGGGAGGGCGTTGGTGGTTGAGTCGGCGAAACGGCTGCCCCTCCTTGCACTTCATCCCTCCCCTCCTCCCTCTCACCCTGTTAAGCCTCTGACCATCATTGGTTCCTCCCTTCTCTCTCCCTTTCTCTCTCTTCTCGGCTTTTCCCAAAAATTTTCCCCCACCAAATCCTTCCACAAGACAACCTCTTCTTCCATCCTTTCCACCTCTCCGTCGACCATTCCCTTCCGCCCCCAAGTCCCGCGCGGCGGCGTCGGCGGTTCTCTCGAGACCTTCAATCGCTCTCCAGCCTCGTGAGCTCCCGTCGTGAACCATTACACTACGCTCCGTTTCGTCCCGCTTCCAGAAGAACCAATTTTATTCGGTCGTAGGGGTTGGGAGTGAGGATGGTAAGGTTGGTGCGTTGGAGTGGGCGGGAATGGGGGACTGTTTGAGGGGAGATTAACTTGGTCTAATCTCCCGCTGGCTTGATGCGCAGTCATCCTCACGTCGTCATTCGCTAGAAAATAAGGGTTTCCTGTGGGGATGAGAAACCTAATATTTTAAGACGAAATACTGATACATTCACCGGCATTATGGACTGGTTCATGTTTATAGGCAGAAGTATAGGCACTTGAGACTCTGTTAGTGTGTTTTAGTTTTAAAAAGCGGATGCTAACTCGTTAATGGCCGAATACGATACATAAACATTAGACTCTTTGATTTATTGTTGAGCCATAACAATTAGTTTTCTCTCACAGCAGAGGTCCATCCATACACTTCTCTTTTTAATGTTTTAGTCGACTATTT
Source organism: Hetaerina titia (assembly GCA_037158775.1). NCBI lineage: Eukaryota > Metazoa > Arthropoda > Insecta > Odonata > Calopterygidae > Hetaerina > Hetaerina titia. The sequence continues at coordinate 80,863,691 of CM073770.1, forward strand.
ACGCACTATAACGATGAAATATTAATATCCTGTGAAAAATACTCGTGGAAGTCCTCGGACTATATTCGAGACATATTGTCATCAAGCGATCTTTCAAATTTAATGCATTTTACTTAGTGAAATTTCCATGAAATTTAATGCTCCTTTTTATCCACGGCATATAAATATTTCACGATCCATCCCTATGCGAAATTAATTAAATGAGAAAAAATAATGTAGTTAAACCTATCCCAGCTCAAAGGGCGTTCATAATGTCCAAATAAAGATGCATGAGAAGGTGACTAATATTCTAGGACAAAATTTAGATTTTTTTCCGGTGAGTTAAGCAAAGTAGATAATTTGCACCTCTCAGGTACAGAACTTCGACGCAGGTTTACAGGAAACCCGAGAAGACCTTGCCAAAGTAAACACCTTTTAATCACGAAAATTAATGCGAGTTTAAGTTCCTTCACGAAGGCATTGTCTCAATCATAAGTTCCTGAAGTGATGCAGGTTGACCCTCGTGAGAATTGCTTGGGTCGAAATGCATTCGTCCCTCGCGAACAGGTGCTGAGCAGTATGTCGTTAAGATCCGTTCCTTCTTGTTCTTAAGCAATTCTCCCATTCGTGCTAGCGCTGAACTGTGGATTTCACCGCCATTGCATTTGCATGATTGAAGATTTAAATAAAAAATATACATATTTCTCTATGGATAACGGTCGGCGGATGGAAATTTAGAGGATATACGTCGCATCCTGCCGTTCGTCCTCGGCTTTTGTTAAACGGAGGTGTCGTCGCTAGCTGTTTTTCTGGGTGTTGGTGCTGGGAGGCTGTAAAGAGCTCTCTGCCTCGTCGTTTTGCTTGTTGAGAGCCCATCCACAAAAAAAGGAAACACGCGTGCAAACACATGCAAAGATGATTCCTTTGATAAATGACATCCGATTGCAGACAATGGAATTTCGGTCGGGTGTCACATACAGGATGGCAGCAAACGTTTTGCCTCAACCATAGCCAAAGGCTCTTTCATCTGCCGATATAAATTTCATCATGACCATAAAAGGAAGCATGGGTGCGAATAAATTTGCGGGGATAATTTTTAAGGTGATTGATAAATTATTTTAATATACGCCCTATCTCGTTGAGTGATTCGCTGCTGCATTTTGGGCTATTTGAAACTATTCGAATACTTGTACTTTTTAAATTGAACGAGCTCGATATCTCGTATTTATCCGGGAAAAAATGTTTGCGGGAATGGTGTATGTACGTTTTCAGTTGTAGCAGGTTTCGTAAAGTTCTCCACTATTTTTACTTGGTCGATGTCATTAAATTTCAGTACTAAAAATGATATCATTGACTATGAGTACACATTTGAATTATAGATTTTAAGTCACGATAAGGACGTGCGGCTAGGGTTGTTAGAATGCCATGCAAACACGTTCTTTCCATAGATTTTTCCTTTCATAGCCTTTTTTGGTGGCACTCGAGTTATCAAAGACTTATTTATAGTATTGACTTGACATCATTATGTAATGAAAATTATGGCTGAATTCGACTCTGATCGTAAATTTTTGCAGATCAAATGAATCACGAATGTAATTAGCTATTATTTCGGTTTTTAGTGTCTGGAATTTATATCATTATAGATTTTAAGTCATAATTTTTGTTTTATGTTGTCACGGTTGAGGTAAACTGTCCATAATGTCACTGATAACTTATTACTTTAAACAGTTTTGGTCAAAAAAGTATCGGTTTATTTAATGAAAAATAATGGTAATACGCTTTAAACTCGGTATCATAAATTGGAATTATGATATTTTTTTCCCGTGTAGAGTGAGTTAAAAATAAGCATTAACTGATGGTTTCAACTTGTTATGTAATATTGTAGTTTTGTTTCTTTCATCCGGTTATGGATGTGCGAAAAATAATGCAGTGAAATTGGGATAAAGACATCAATCTAATAGGAAAAACTGCCGCCATTCCGCAAGAATTTCCAGACAATGAAAGTTCATTTAAACCTTTCCGGGCCCGTTCTCTCTCTATTTATTCCAAGCTCTTCTTCCGTCGTTTTTCACCATCCTCTGCAACTCATTTCTCGCACCCGTTTTCCGCTTTATTCTTGAGTGCCGTTCATCAATCCTGACCTTTTTTTTTGCTCATTTGTAACCGTCCAAGTGAGTACACATTTTTCCATTTTGTGTACGGGTAAAAAATTGCACGTGTGCTTAAGTGGGGAGTATAATCTTTCAATTCGCGGCTATCAAAACAATGGCCTGACCTCGTTCCCATTGCTTCCAGGGGAGAAGGCTTGGAGCCGTGGCGGGAAATTAGTCAACTCTTTTTTTTTGTTGCCCTGTTCGCTATCACCTCATTCGACGTTAGCTAACCCGACTCGCGAGCCAATTGCGCTGTTCCCCTTCGCTTCCAGGCTCTGATCAAAGCCCTCCACATTGCCACTAGGATTGAAAATAGCATGACTTGCACGCTTAAAACGTATGATAAGATCCTGGTAACGGCGCAGTCCCTGACAATCCTGAAGAAATAATTTAATTTGCCGGAGTAAGAAATCAGCCTACGTCATTGGTGATTTGAGCGGTAATAGCTGGGAGATTTTGTTCCAGAATTTTTTTGCATAACAGCTATAAAGTCCCCGTGTCTCCCGTCCGTTTAGTCATTCTTTGCCGTGGGAATGTTTTTTGTGCAATGTCACATTTTTAAGCTATACGAAAAAAAATATGCATATAGTTTTTTAGTTGGAGGGGATCAGAAATGAAACCTCACAGCGTTATCTACGCATCGGTTAACGTTCTCTTCAAACTGAGAATTTATGTCTTGTTTCTAATTTTCATTATTATTACTAAGATAAAAATATCTTTGGCAATATTTGAGATTGTTCGAGAAACATTATCGGGCATACGTTTCGAGTTATGGTACGCGCATGCATACATTTCTCGTTTCATGTTAGTTTATGGGCGATCTCTTAAAATTACTGCAAGAGGATCTTTTTTACACATCTTTATACATAAATAACTGTAAATCATATACTTTCATAGCATTCTTATTAATTTATGACTTATTTCCCTCTCTTGAAAATTGTCCATTCATGCCCAAAACTCTCTCTCATTACGGGATAAACTCCTGCCTAATGCGCAAACATTTCAGCAAACAGATTGTACGTTTGCTTAGTATGCCCTCAGATTGTGGCCCAGTGGCGTTTTTGGGAAGTGAATAAACCATTCATTTTTATTTTTTTTAATCAGTCAATTACCCCATATTTTGGAAGAAACTATGTATGATTCGCCTTGGTAATTAATATAAATTGTCATTGGTTACATGCGTATAGTATATCTATGCAACCCATTAATTTCCTATATTGTAGTCACTGTAGGCCCAATTCAATGACATACTTGACTACATTGGATTGTCAAATGCACGAAGAAGTCCATCAAATGAAGGAGAATTCATCCATCAAAAAAGAGAAACCGTGGAATTTATTTTTATTTGAATTTTTAGGAAAAGTACGTTCTTCCTTTCATTTAATGGAAATACAAAATTTCCACGAAGTGGAACTTGGACCTGCAAGGTTTATACACAAAGAAGTATAAAAGTGCGATGGAAAATGGCTATACTTTGCAGTATCATGGGAAGCTTGGTGTACACTTTTCCGCCAATGTTATACAAAGAAGGGAACAAATCTGGAAGCAAAAGGCGCGGTATTTTAGGTGCGTATTTCATTGAGGAATAATTTATACATTCGCATAAGTTAGTATCTGTCACTTTTGGTAGAGTGATTGGAAAACTGAAAAAGATTAGGACTAAAGTGGGCTTTGCGCTGGTTTAGGAGCCCGGTAAGGTCTTTGGATTCATGAAAGCTTCCTTTCTTCTCACGCCAAACTTGATATTACCGTCTCCCTCATCCCTCCGGAAGGGGAATGTGAGCAGCATCAAATGCTCTTTTCAATGACTCCTTGGCCTCCCTTGGGGATTTGGAGTTTTCCTGGACGACGAGAGAGAAAAAAGAGAATGAGAGACAGAGAGGCATGGGGGCAGTAAGTCAATAAATGGCGGGAGATACAGAGGAATTGGGAGTTAATGGCAGTAAATTAATGAGTTTTGACGGAGGAGGTTCAAATGGAGGTCAAGAAGGAGAGTATAAATGGGAAAATGCATAGCTGAATAGGTTGCAAATTCATGTTAATATGTGAGGTTTAGTTGTAATAATATTTTCAAAAAGAGACAATGATAATGAAGGAAAACTAACCTGAGACGGAAACCATTCCTAGTTATTTACCTCTTTCCGTAGATGGGAGTATAAATTGAAGAGTTAATACGATGACTGAGGAGATATGACAGGAATTTAAAACAAAATATTTTTCCCCAACTCCTTTGGTTGTCTTTGATGCAATCGTCACCATTCACACATAAATATAACTCGTATACTTAAAGAGGGAAAATGAACGGAAATGCTTCTGAACCGTTGTGGGCTTATGGTTTTAATGAAGTTTACATTCAAGGTTTTGCCACCGGTTTAGGGATGTTAACAAATAGTTAAAAAATAAATAAATTGCTTAATGAAAACATTGTTTATATTTGTTGATTTCTCATTACATTTCAATTGAAATTACATATGACTTATGTTAGTGTATGCTCATTGTTTAGATGCTGACCACAAATTAAAACTCTATCATTAGATCAATGGAAGAGCACATATAAATTACTTACAGAACATTGAGCTTGGAATATTATAATCTAGATATTTAATGTATTTATCCCTTTTTAAAAATATCTTGCAATAAAAGAAGTAAAAATAACTTTAGAATCCTTCCAAAATATTTCCTTCACATTTTCCAGACGTGGCATGTGAGTCCACATCTCTATCCTCATGTTAGTTAACTGGGACTTGCAGGAACAGAAGCTGCACATTTAAGTGGGAGCTGCACATGCATGTTGCTGCTAATATATGATTTCCTTAATTGCCACTGAGCCGGTGGTAGCGGTTTATACAGGCTTCTCTATGGAGAGCCCATCCGCTACTTGTTTTTTGGAAAACTTATTTTTCTTATTCACAATTCTTTAAACTTTAAATATCTTTCCTCGGCTTTTGGGTCACCCAAAGGATTCACTCCTCACGCTTAGGATAGGGTGCGTGGAAGTAAAACCGTAACGTGAAGACATGCGGGGACGAAGCGTTGCGCAGAAGGGACAGAGGAAATGAAGAGCTGAGTGGGAGAGATGGCATGAGGGAGACGGGAACGAAGAGCCCGGAAGCGCTGGAAACAAGAGATGGAGGGAACTGTATGGCGGAGAATGGATGAATTAAGGAGAGGCGGAGGGTTAAAAGACGGGGGATGTAGGGAGGCGGGGAGAATTGCATGGAGAGGATGGAGAGGCAGGAGAGAAGGGGGTGTGGGTGAAAGAATCCCCAAAACTGCGCCTTCCACCCTCTCCCTCGCTTTCTTTTTAACGGCCAACCCCTACCTCCGGCACTCCCATCCCCTATTCAACTCACCCACCGTATTGCGATCCCCCTTCCTCCTCACCCAGAGTCGATGTTTTTCCCGCCAGCGAGCACCGCAGCTCCGGGGGTCCTCTTGGGCCTCGGGACCCGTAATGAATTGCCGTCGTCCTGCGTGACCCCGATGCGGAAAGAAGCAAGGATTCCATTTCATCGCAGCTTCCCGTAACGGCCTCCGGGGAGTGAGAAGGGCGCAACTCAAGACTACATGCCTCCTCCTCCACATACCCAGCTTGCCCTACACCCAGCATTCTCCTTGGCTCTTGCCCCTACTCTTCCCCTCGGCGTCGTCGAAGAAGACTGCCCCCGTCCACGTTCTCCCTCTCTCCCCCTCAAAGTCCCCCATCCTTCTCCCCCACGGGCAAGGCATTTCCCACCACCTCTCGGGTCACCTCAGTCTTCCATCCCATTTTCAACCGCCTCCCTTCTTGGACCGCTCATCCCTCGTTGTTTCCTGCTCCGCTGCCGTTACCCAGACTCATTGGCCACCCACCACCGAGGCAGGTTGGGGTGGAGTCCCTACACATCATCTGCCGTGGTCCGCGTGCGTCACTTCCGCTTTAGCGTCTTTTAAAATGTGCTAACGAACGTAATCACCTTCTGTCGATTGAAATCGTTTTTAAAAAATGTAACGTTTAAAAGCCCCGGGAATGAACCTTCATGGTTAAGCGCAGAACGAGACTCTTTCTGATAAAATTGCAACTTATTGGCTGTTAAATATGCTAATCTACCGATTTTAAATTGTTCTTGATCATCGTCAGGAAGATTTTAAAGGGCAAAGGTAATTCCGACCATATACCTCTGAAATGTTTGTTAGAAATCGATTGGTTTTTGTATTTAAAAATATTATAATGTATATAATATTATAAAAGTTAATATCCGTGTAATGTACCTAAAATTGCTGATATAAACTCTGTCGTAGTGATTGTCAGAAACTATTTTCCGAGATGTGAACTTTATCGTAGAAATAACTATGTACCTTTTTAGTTTTATGAAACAGTCAAGGAGTTAGCTATTTGTAGAAGCTGATAAATTTTGAGGGACCATATTTATTAATTTATTTAGTAGAGGAGATGATGTTTAAGTGTTTTAATGTAAGAACCTTTAGTACGGCGAAAGAATATTTCAAATCCTATATACAATATTTCAAAGAAACTGCGGGAGATGCCGCAACAGTAACTTTAACGGAGTCATCCGCTACGTGTGCATTACAATGCAACAATTTCAGAGAGTAAAAATCATTCGCCCCGGTCAAGGCGAATGATTTTTACTCTCTGAAATTGTTCCATTGTAATGCACACGTAGCGGATGACTCTGTTAAAGTTACTGTTGCGGCATCTCCCGCAGTTTCTTTGAAATTTGTCTATGGTATGAACAGCCTAAGTGTTTGAAATTGGCTTTAACCTCGTGGACTGTGGCGCGTCGCGCACGACAACGAATGCCGGTGACATTGTATGTACGGTATTTCGTCACAACATCTTGTTCGTTTAAAACACCCAAAATTTGAGAGTGTAAGAGGACGTCTCGGTAGCTTAATTGGCTAAAGCACTCGGCTGGATATCGAGGGACCCGGGTTCGAATCCCGGTCAAGGTCAATGATTTTTACTTTCTGAAATTGTTGCACTATATAGTATACAATCCTTTTAAAAGTACGCTGATTTTTTCGACTTTTGGTATTTTAGTATGCTGTTTATTTTAGTCACCATTATCACTAGGTGTATTCATTAAATCACTTAACCATAATAGTAATAATACTAGTTTAGCCTCAGCATCTCATTCTTATTTTCTTCTCTTGATTACAGGTAAGCAGTTACATTATTATTGTGAAATTTTTTTTCCACACCAGTGTCCAACTACCATGTGAGTAAACCATTACATGGTCTAAATTAATTTTTACATTATAGCTGCTTTAGATTATTTATTTAGGACATTATTGCCAAGAGTTAAATTTTATTCAGATCAAGGTGAATTTCCTTCTGTAAATCCTTAAAAGTATTATGGCATGTTATTAAGTTTCTAAGATAGTAATTTTTTGCTAAACATAATTCTTATGTTGGATATTTGTAAATTCGTATTCTGTTCCAGACCATTTTCGGTGTTAATTAAAATTACGTTATATACCCCCCAAAGAAAATATTTTTGAAAGAGATTGGAGTTTTTCTATTTTGAAAGAAAAAAATCAGAATAATATGTAATAACTGGTACACAATTCCCCAAATAAACAGCAATTACTGTAAAATCACGCCTCAAGATCTTATTAGGCTAATTTATACTTTGAAATCAATCTATCGTGTAATCATCAATGGCAACTAGGGGTATCAGAATGAGGAATGGCTTGTTTTAATAGTACCTTTGACTATCATAATTCCTTTCAATCTCTCCATCCCCTCATGGCTCCATGGGTCGATATTTTCCAATATCTATTTCTCAAACCATCGTGTCTTGTTACAATTACCTTGAACTTAACCTTCAACTCCTTTCATTCTATGTTTTCTTTAATTTTTGCCCTCAGTGAGCTGTTTTGCCTGAGGATATATCCAATTAGTTACCCCCTCATTGTTGTGTCTTCTACAACTTCTCTCTTCCCTCACACTCCTGTGTTTCTTTTCCTTACCTTATTCCGTCTATCTATTTTATTTCGGTCATCCTTCTTAAGTAGCGTAATTGTATCGGTTTTAATCGTCCTTTTCCTGCAGTTTCTATCACCATAGTACTACCACACATGTTCATTTTCGTATTATCTTTTTATTTTCATGTCAAATATTGACAAAAATCATTAGTGGTGCAATGAACCGAAGGTGTGGTGTGTATGTGTTATGTATGAATAACCCTGAAACTTAATATTGCACTGACATTTCAATAGGTAACGGAGTTGTTTTCCATGTTCTTATTTTATGAGTCATTACGAGCTGAAATACAGTAATTTTAGTAATTTCAGTATGAGATTCTCTTAAGAAACAAAATAATTAGTATATATATGAAAAACAGTAATTTCTGTAGATATTTATACCACTTAATTTGTTTATCCTATCCTATCGTCTTAGAGAAGAATAAATAAGGTCAAAAAAAACTCTGACTTGCAACCTACCTTTCTAAAAATCCCCCGCCTAACCTTTCCCCCCGCATACCTCTCCCCACCTTCCCCTTCTATCCAGTGCTTCCAGGCCCTCATTTTCGTCAGTTCTATCCTTTTTCTTGAGAAAGGTCGAAATTTCGATACCTAGTGAGTCTCTCATTTTGTGTGTTTCTGTGTTTTTGTCTTTGCCTACTAGTGCTAAAATATATATATATATATATATATATATATATATAGAAATATATATGTATATATTATACTGACTTTTAATAATCAAACCACTTTACTTTTCCACATAAACTTATATATATATACATACATATATATATATACATATATATAGTATGTATGGTAAAGAACTTAGGCCGACAAGGTTAGACATAGAAAAGGAACATGACGTAGAAGAAGATAGCTTAGGTCCAGGCATACTCGACGATGAAATAGAAAGGGCATTAAAGGAGATGAAAGCAAATAAGGCCGTGGGGGTGGACAACATACCTGTAGAACCGTTGAAATGTTTAGGAAAATGCGGGAAGAAGGCCCTATATGGACTAATTCGTAGTATATATGAAGAAGGAATCTGGCCGGAAGATTTTGTGAGATCGGTGTTAGTTCCTATTCCAAAAAAGGCAAAGTCTATATCATGTGAGGATTACAGAACAATAAGTTTGATATCCCACGCAGCTAAAGTTATTCTCAGGATCATCAACAAAAGGATAGAGAGTAAGGCAAATTATTACTGAGGGGATGATCAGTTTGGGTTCAGGAAAGGAAGAGGTACGCGTGATGCCATTGCAGTAATGAGATCACTAGTCGAGAGGAATATAGAATACAATCAGGACGTTTTTACCTGTTTTGTAGATTTCGAAAAAGCGTTTGATAGAGTGAATTGGGAAAAATTAATGCGTGTATTGCAGAAAATAGGAATGGATTGGAGGGACAGGAGACTGATCCGCAACCTGTACATGTCTCAGACTGCTCAGGTGTGAGTGGGGAACGGAGAGTCCGCATGGGCAGTGTTAGGAAGAGGTGTAAGGCAGGGTTGCCCATTGTCACCGGTACTGTTCAACGTATATGTAGAGGAAATGATTAAAGTGGCATGGGAAGAACTGGAGGTAGGAATGAAAGTCGGAGGGGAATTCGTAAAATCGGTTAGGTTTGCTGATGACCAAGGATTAGTTGCTCAGTCAGCCAAGGGGTTGCAAGCATTGTTGAGTGAATTGGAGGTTCAATGCGATAAATATGGGATGAGAATAAATATTAATAAAACAAAGGTTATGCGATTTTCCAGAAAGAAAAAGGCTAAGCTAAATATTAAAATAGGCGGGGAAAAAATAGGGCAGGTAGAACAGTTTACATATCTCGGAAGTGTTTTGGACCAACACGGTCAAAGTGGTAGGGACGTAAGGAGAAGAATTGCGCTAGGCAAGGAGGCTTTCTCAAGGAGGAGGGAGTTGATGACGGGGACGTTGAGTAGGGATGTTAAGACAAGACTCGTAAAAACTCTGATATGGAGCGTAGCTATGTACGGCGCGGAAACGTGGTCGCTGAAGCAGGAGGATAGACGTAGATTGGAGGCTTTTGAAATGTGGGTGTGGAGAAGAATGGAGAAGGTGAAATGGACCGAAAGGAAAACAAATGAGAAAGTACTAGAAATGGTGGGGGAGGAGAGGGGTTTGTTGAGAGAAATCCTATGGAGGCAGGAAAAATGGATGAAAGGCGTATTGAGCGGTAGTGGAATGTTGAAGAGGGTAATAGAGGGGAGAATGTTGGGCAAGCGAGGTAAGGGTAGGAACAGGATAGGGATGTTGGATGGGATGAAGGGAGGAAAGAAGTACTCGGAGATGAAGAGGGGCCTGATATAGATTAGTTTGCTAGGTGGGGAGTCACAAAATGTTTATTTGATAGTTGTGTCCATCCAAAAACCTACCTTAACCGGTAGATTACCTAATAAATAAATAGTATGTATGTGTAAGTTCATACATGTATGTATATACATATATACATACACACACATATATATATATATATACGTATTAATATATAATATATATATATATATTAATGTAAGCCATATATATGTATGTATGCCATATATATATGTAAGTTACTATAATACATAATAAATATACTTATATATATTAATGTAAGCCAGCACAGCAACACACAGCACGAGAACACATAAAAAGAACACTCATAATAATTATTAAAAAAACACTAATGGGGATAAATAAGGATATAACATTTAGTTCATTTATACAGAGGCAAGAGAATTAGAAAATTATTATTTTGAAAAAATCACGTTTGTTTGGAGTTTCGAGGTCAAGAGGACTTTGTCCGCAGAAAACGAATATATAGTATGCGTGTAGAGCACTATATACAATTACGTTTTTTTTTAACGTAAGATTCCAATAAAATTATAAATATTATGTTCCTTGTCATGCTATTCCTTGTTCATTTTTCACTTTGTATTACTTTCTAACTTCCTAACTTGCTCCTAATGGCTTACTAATGCGTAAAATATATCGAAGCCACCTTTGATAAGATCTGTCTTGTCATTCATTTTTTTCCAGGATGCGTATTATTATTAGGGTGTGCTTTTTACCTCGCGTCTTCCTTTATTGAGTTTCACCAGCTCGAATTTCCAGATATTTCCTCTCTCAAAGGCCTACTTTTTTCGAAATATTTTTACGTATACTGCATGCGTAGGTCCAAAGCAAATTTTTTGCTTTTATCCTCCCTACTTACTTCGGTTCCTAGATGGGCGTCTACGACCTATTTGCTTCAGTTTTCCGAAGTGGTTTTTTTCCTCTTGCCTAGTCTTGCTGAGCAAAATGACGCCTTCGGGAATCCTTCCTGATGGATTTAGGAAACATGATTCGTTTTGTGGACGAGGGTACACCGTCCGCCGAAGAAAAATTGCCGTTTTCTTAAATGTTTCTTTTCCGTATCCTCAGCCTTTTCGGTTATTCGCCAGGCGTTATACGGAGAACTTTGTAAGTTCGAGTAATTTTCGTCTTCAAAGGAGATTTTTTTAATGCTGAAGTTAATTTCGGATTACCCGGAAATGTCACCATTCAGCATGTTTCCATTGAAGACTCCGTGTAATGTATGTGAGGTCGAGTTTCAACATCCAAATACTGCCTTCACTTACTTTATACGCCAAATAATCACCAAGAACTTGAACACTAGCAGGTAGGTCGCAGATGGCAGAATATAATTCAAATTTAAGGACGAATATCAAAGACTTTTGATCATGTTTGGCAGATTAACTTACAATATTGAAGTACGTATGTATAAGAAACATTAAGATATACAAGTAAATCAAACGAGGACCATTCGAGTATATGTTATGCATATACGATAAATCATTTGTAAGGTAACTATTTTATCGTATAGTTATGATGAAAAAATATTTGAAAGAAATATGAGAGACATCATCCCCTCGAAGGGCTGCGGTGTAGTATCTAAAATACACAATATTGAATACATAAATGTATATTATATTTAGTAAATGAGTAGGATGGGGGTCCTGCAGTATTAAGTAATTTCTTCAAAATATTCAGGCGAGAAGTAGTGAAAGTTCATCATAATGAGAAAAATAATTTCGCATTTTTTCACAGATTTATTTGTATCGTACAACGCATTTCAGAACCATCCACAGATACAAGTCTTGTACCTGAAGATGGTTTGAACTGAAAAGCGTTGTACGTTACAAATAAATCTGTCGGAAAGTACAACTTTGTTTTTCTCGTATTAAGTAATGGCTCTACTGCACCTATTTTGGAACATTTCAGTGATTCAAAAGCTTACGGGATTCATTCTGCCTACAAATTATATCTCGATGGAAAGAGAGAACGGAATAAATGGAGAACAACAACAATTGGCTCCTTCAGTTTTTTTAATTCCCCGTAGTATATCATTCTAAAAATAAGCCGTCGAAAATAGTAAAGCTGAATAGTAAGCAGGGGTTGAAAAATTAGTAATTCCTCATCAAGACCAGTACGCAGACCACATTATATTTCTTCTTTTTCGACTACGTAGCTACATATACAGATAAATTCACCCTTTTTTCACTGTTGATTAAACTTCGTCAGCTTGTTGCCCTGATTTGCTTCCTTGTTATCACCAGCTCAACATTGCCTTAAATGAGGAAAATAGGCGAATTAAAGTGGTCTCGCCGGAGGATATCTGATTTTGAAGATAATAATGAAAATTTGCACTTTGTGCTACAGTAGATTTTAATGAGACTGGTGGGAGCAGTTAAAATCGCATGAAATTACATGGGAAAAGAAAACAATGTTATAACAATGTTTTTTTAGTTTGGATTTCATCCTTTGTTCAGTTAAGAAAATTTATTGCAGACATATCCTGGATAGGATTTCTTTAATATTTGTTCATTCAAATACGGGAGAATCTCTATGAATTCAGGGAGATTTTGTATTTTTAGAGGGTTATCCGCGTCGTTTGCAAACCAAATTCGATTATGTAAGCTCTGCGAAGTTTTAAATGTTTACTCAAAACCGAGTTATGGATATTTTTGTGGAGGTCAACATGCCAGTGGCCTCAATTGATTCACAGTCTTAATCCTAATAACGAATTCATACGTGAGAACGAGATAATGAACTGAGTGAACGCTGCGGCAGATTAGTTCGCCTTTTTGCCAACCGGTAACTTCGGGCTAATTTACCAGTCGGTAAATTGGACTGAATCCCGTCCGAAACAAAACGAGAAATCTAACTATTTAGGTTCTGTTTAGATTACTACAGATTATTTTCGATAACGTTTTTCTTATTACTTATATAGCACCAAATGTGAGGTTAGTTTCTTATTAGGGAACGTCTTAAATCCATTGTCGAAATGTATTATACATTTTTAAATTGGTATTTTACGATTTAATTTAGGTTTTGGATTGACACAGACTGAACAATGATAGATTTTTGCGTCTTCTAACAAAACACAATCTGATATCCAACACTACGTTAATCAATTCTTCTATTGGGCATTTAAAGTGCCTCTCTTCATTGCATTCAACATGTCTATTCTTTTCCTAACATTTACTGCTTTCCTATGTCCTACCCTCTACATCATCATGCTCAATATTCATTCGCCGATTGACATTGTCTGCATTCATATTAACCTGTTTCTTTGGATTTCTCCAAACAAGCCCTTCTCCCCGGTATGCCTAGACCTTCCTCTTTCATTTTTTTCTTCCCTCCAAAATAACCTTTCCGATCCGTCTGTACGCCCTTATTTTAAAATCCTCTGAACTACGCTTATCTTCGTTCAGCGGCCACGTTTCCGTAACTACCAAGCTCTGAATAAAAATCTTATAGGTATATTCGTAACATTCTTATTCAGCGTCTCTGTTATCAATTCACTGTTTCTTTTCAAAGCTTTTTGCTAGCACCATTCTTCCATGACTCTACTACTTGTTTGTTCGTACCGTCTTGGTACAAAACATTGCTAAAATAGGGGAACTTTTCTACCTGATCATGTTTTTTCTCTCATTTTCTGACGTTTGAATTAACCTTCTTCTTTCAATGTCACTTTAAAACCTTATTTTTGCTTACATTGACACCTAACCCAAACCTATATGATTGCATTTCGTACCATTTCATTCTTTAATCTCCGACTTCACTACCATCTGCATCAATACCCACTGTCGCGTTCCAATTCCATCACTATTTAATGTTTCCTTCCAGAACACCCCCAAATACGTATTTCCACCGATTGATCGTGTACTCTGGCAATTTTTTCCTCCCTATAGTTGTTGGCTTGTAGACCTCACCAATGGCCACGTTCATCGGTTTAAATATTACTACTATTTGATTATTTTATTACTAACCTGTTTTTTACTATGCTTTCTCCTAAATTTTTTTCAATACCACTTCTCATCGACCCAAAATGCCTGTGTTTTCTATTTTAATCTACTAAATTCTATATTTTTTCCTTTATATTCTCTATCATCTTAACATTGATAGACCTCATTTTAAATAGCGCACTCCAAATTTCTTGTCTTCTGTGCTTTTTCTGTCGATTTCGCTTTGTATTTGGAGAAATGATGATCATTGAAACCGTGCGTCTCCCGCTTCAGGGTATGACACACGATGTAGTCGGCCGAGTCTTGTAGCTGATTTTTATCCATACTCCTGCACATCACATGTTCGTGGGATAGTTAATTCAGATGTTTCCTCGTTGCAATCTTCAATCGTGATTTTAAAGTAAAACTCAATAGGCCGCAAGCAAGATTGTTAACTTCCCAGCGCCTAAAAATACCTTTAATGCTAATGGAAATAGTGCCCGTTCGGACGTTCAAATAAAATTACTCCGGTTATTAAAATAGTATTCTCTTTTTGAGTCAGCCTTCATTGATACTGCATACTAACTTTTATGCTACGCGGAGGAAAGTTAATAGGTTAAATTAAAAAAAAATGCGAATTTAACTGCTGAGTTGCAGTAATTTATATGAGACGAGGATATTAGAACCTTAAAAATACAAGGTTTTGCCGACCATAAATTATACATACTGCATATCGGTAGCATATTTTGCAATTAGTTGCTTTTTTGACTCGCTTGGTAGCTTTTGCTTTGAGTTTATTGTTCAAATATGTGTTTTAAAATAATACTAAAATCTATTGTAAATAGTGTTATAACAAAATATCTTATTCGTATGAATTCTCTCATGCTTAGGTCCATTGACATGAACACGATAGGAAGCGACTATTACATGCACTGAATACTTTATTAATACGTACTCATTTAACAACATAGTCAAGAGAGATCAAGTTAAAAGAGTTTATTGGCTTTTAATGTCCATTCATGGAATGCCACGTTCTTTATAAGGTTATTGACGCAGTGTTGTGTGTGTACATTTAAGAATGATATTAGATTTGCGCTATAACTACCTAAGACTCTTGTTGAAATCGGTGCAAAAGAACTTTATTGGATAGGAAAAATGAAACGTTCATCAAAGGGAGCTGATGTGTCAGCATGGGATTTCAACTCATGATGCTGTAATACTTATTCGGTTATTTACTTTCCGAAATACGATAAATTCAAATTTATTTGTGTTCACTGTCCAAAAATTCAAATGGCCAAAAGTGAAACATAAAAGATATTTCTGGCGATTTTGTAATAAGGCAGAACGAAGAAGGGACCCCGGAGAAAAGGAAGTTTGACTTTTTTAAGTTAAGAAGGTTGAGCAGAGGAATATGAGAACGACTGTCGTATTTCTCTTTTTTCTGATTTCCGTCATAGCAGAGTGAAGTGGGCGCGAACGATAAAACACGCTCTTGCTAGAGGTAAGGTCGTTTTCTTTTCTTTCGAACCCAGCTCTTTTGAGGCAATATCGTTTATTAGAGCCCCGCGACTGAAGTTACTTGGCAAGAACTGAGACAGCTTTGCTGGATATTTCAGGGAAAGAGAATGAAACCCCCTGTCACCCACTCCAAGCCTCACCCATCACTAAGTTTTTGACGGAGAACTATTTTCGCCTGCTCATGGAGTTCATTGAATTTCTAATGCACGAGAATATTTACTCACTGAATTCTGCGTTTATTCCGAATTCTGAGCTGTAAAGATGGAAACTGGCCTTTTAGAGTGAATAGTACATCTGCACGAACGTCATCATTATATGAGCAAAAACTGCCGGAGGCGAAGGATCTCTGGAGCTCCTGCATATAAATTTTATTCTTAGGCGGACAAAAAAATGGGAAGATAATGCTAGAGAATCGTAATTTTTACACAGTTTGAATTACCTCAAATCAATAAGATTCAGGAATATTTTCTCAAATTCTGTTTCTACTTTCTGAAGGCCACCAAACAATCGCTTAGCAAATTTAATACTCCATACAGCATATATAAATTTGAGTTGTACGATAAAATGATTTTATTGTACAGATAAAACGTTTCATATTTAAATATTGCATGTATCATTAATTATACCCATAGAACGTTAAAGTTCTTGCAATGGAAGTTATTTCTAATTAATAATTGAAGCTTAGAATTTTATCCGTATGTTACAGAATCGATAGGAATGTTTTATCACGAAGTGTAAATCTACTAATGGCGTAATCCTCTCGCTAACCTTTCATTATATTCATATCTATTTTAAACGTAAAGGGACAAAAACCTGGAGTTAATCAGAACAGTAACCTTTAATTTGGTAGAAGATGGCTTAGAGCCTTCGAATATCATCATATCACCCCATGGTCATCAGAAACAATATTATAGTTGCCATAAAATCCGAGTTTTCGGAAACCAAATGTCAATATGCAGCAACAATGTGCTATGTACTTGTGCAGGTAAATTTTATTGCATGAAAATTTTAAAAATTTGATAGAGAAAATATCAAATTTCACCGCCTTCCTCGCTGCCTCCGTGATACACACAGTCGTTTGGTATCAGGGCCCTTGAGTTCAACGCGAACAGTTCCCGTATGCCATTTCCGTTCACGCAGAATAAGCAACATACGAGTATATTCGAATATTCTCGTATATTCTCAGTATATATTTACTGTTAATGGTGTCTGCAAGAAATAGTAACGGAAATATCCGCCGATTTCTAGACGTCTCGTCATTCTATTTTATATACTCGTCCTTGTAAACAAACGAAAACAACAAACAAATGAAATTGGAAAGTAAAAAATTCTTTACAAAAGCATTTTTTTGGAGTACTTTACTAAAAAAATTCTTTACAAAAACATTTATTTGTAGTACTTTATTATATGGATGCGAAACTGGGACATTAGGAAAGAGAGAAAAAGGCTCGGCTGGAAGTAATTGAAATGTTGATTTGGAGAAGAATAACAAAAACAAGATGGAAGAAAATCAGCATGGAAGTATTGGGAGAAATTAAAGTGGAAAGAAATTTAATATTAAGGATGGAAAAAAGGAAAATTAAATTTGTTGGCCACGTTCTCAGGCATGATAACTTCCTGGAAGATATAATGGAAGGGAAAATAATAGAAAAAAAGGAAGAGGAATGGCAAGAAAGTAATTTTTAGATGATATAAAAATTGCTATGGGAGGAACAACCTAAAATTGACTGAAAAGTACGGCAATGGAGATAGAACAATGGCTGCAACGTCAAGACTCCGCCTTTAGCAGATGATGATGATGTCCTAGTAACTCACCATAATTTCTCCAACTATGGCGGATGCTCTAAAACACCTGAAGTATGCAGAAGGTTTTACAAAACGCGAATAATTAATAAACCTCTGGTAAAGAGAGTAGAATTTGGTGAGAATGCACTGATAACAATTACTTCCATTCTGAAGAGATCAAAGTCCGGTCGAATTTTCTTGGATTCGGGGGAGGGGAAATTGTGGATGAATCAAAGGAGGTAGCAGGTTCAAACCCCGATACAAGATACTTCATCTTATAAACCTCGCACTATGCCAAACACAGTTTATATGGAATGGAATATTTTTGTATCATATACTGATAAAATCTTTGCTAGAACACCATTGATTCTTCTTATTGGTATTTATGATACTTATTGGTGTGATGATATTTTTTAACTCTTAAAGGTCCTCATTCATATCATATCTTCAATATAAATTGGTAAAATTTTAAAATGAAACCGTATGCTTACCTTACACAAAATATTGCTAGGAACTCTCCCGATGTTGAAATCTGCTGAATTAGTGTTGAACATTGTCAAATAGTAAGTAGGAGATTTTGCTAAATATAATAACTTAGTCTTTTTATAATTATTGCCTTCTTATTATATTTTGAATGGTGCTCATTGGCTCTTTCTACAATATAAAAAAAATAAATCATCAGGACAACGTTAATATAGTGTAATAATAGATTACATTTTTCAGAGCTGCCAGAGACCAAGTGGTCTCAGATGTTTAAAAATATTAACAAACTAGGGATAAGAACATCATTTGAAGTTTTCATTTTTTTTCTAATTCATTTTACAAAAAACTATCATATTTTTTCCTCAGGATTACTGGTTTATTATTTATTTGTTATCTGGTGCTCTACAGTTATGGTTATTTAAAAATTTATTTTCGTGTACCTAATTAAAGGTGTATAAACACCATCATTCAAATAATTACAAATGCTAAAAATAAATCAGTGACTTAATATATGTATTTAACTTAAATAAATCTTTAATAAATAAAAATAGCGATACATAATAAGGGCTCTCTATGTGGGCTAATGATGACGCTTGAGAAAATTAGTAATTTCAATCGTCCACTATGAACTTTAGATGCACACGCTTCCTAAATATCGTCGAAAATTATTAAAATCAGCGTAACATAGCATTGGTGTCAAAACTAGCGATGGTGTAAAGGGTTCAATAATTTTTGCTAACGAGAAAACTTGAAAATTGGTTATGAACATTATGATAATAGTACCTTAATATTATTGAATGATGTGAAATTGGACATTCTCATTTGCGATATATTTTTACTGGAAGACCCTTGTATATTTATCTCTATGAAATGTAAAATTAGTCTGAATTGCATCTGAGTCGTCCACAAGAAATTCTGCTTTCGATGAAACGTTATTATGAATTTCTATCAGTTTCTTGATGTTAATATTTCCTGAGAAGAGTCATATCATCAGCGAGAAGAGTAATAGCATCTGAGTATAAGCATATCATCAATAAGCACTCTTTAAACGATCCACTTTTCAGCATGTCGGATTTTCTCATTTTTATAATTAATTGATCGATAGTATAAACACTTCGTTTGATCTGTATTAATTTACATTTCAAATGTCAAATCATGGTTATGATATATAAAGCATTTTTTTCTGAAATTAAAATTGTGTGTTCGTTTTGGAGAGGCATTATTTATTGGTGTCATTAAAAGAGTCAATGAATTTAATTTTTGGCCTTCGAAATACGTACCTGTCCGGTTTCGGATATCTTATGCTTTAATTGCGTTCAACGCAAAGGCAATAACAAAGGAGTCACTTTCGAACTCTTTTCAGCTGCTTGAGCTTTTCATGTTAATTGGAAAAGAAAAAGGTCCGGTCTAAATTCCATGGACTCCACCGTTACAAACTCCGGTATAGAAAGCTTCAAAAAACGTGAACGAGCGTAATATTTTTTTCTTAAATTCATATCAGCCAGCAGGATCGTTATTTTCAGTTCAACACTTTTGGTGTAGAAAACATCTACTACCGACATTTCCATGCCTCGTTATACTAATTATATATTTATTATACTACCGCGCTATACGTATAACGATTAAAACTTAAATGCATATGACCTGATCATTGATTTCGTAGTGTTGCGACGAGCTGAGCATAGATTAAAATTTGTAACGCAGTGGAATGCGAAATTCAAAATACTTCTAAAGAAATGCAAGTGAAGCTAATGCTACTTTACAGGAGGTCTCCTGTCAGTTTTCTAATTGTGTATTAGTGAAAATGAGTTCTACAAGTATAAATATATTCAACAGTCTCCCTCTATGAAATATCCATACCATTATGCCACGAAATACCAAGAGTAATTTAAGTTTTTTGTAAATTAACTCTTATATATGTATTCAACTGTCGAAGGCCTTGTATTTTGTTTAAAAGACTTATTCATGTCAAAGCTCCTCTGGCTTCAGCTAAATAGTGTTCAAAACTTTGTGCCATATTTATAGCATAACACATAACGAACTATTCGTTTAAAGTTTTCTACTTATTAAAACTTAATTTTGGGCAAACCCTAACGACCACACATTATTATATTCTACGCATTACGAATTTATTAATATTTACCCATTATTGTTACCTTCTTCATTTCTTCGTAACTTCTGCACGCGTTCGTGGTTTCTGAAATGCCTACTCTCTTCCTACTTTTACCTGAAATTCTCTCTTCTGTCACATCTTCCAACATCTCACCACTTTTCAATGTAGCCTCAAAACTCCTTTCATGTCTTTTCCGGATTCCTTCTAGAAACTTCCTCTCTCCCACCATAGTAAAAACTTCAAGATTAAGGTGTTTTTCATTTTGATTAGAAAATTGGATTGTAGAAAATGTTTGGCCTACCTTGTCATTTCAATTTCTTAATTTTTACAACCGATTGCTACGTGCTTCTATTAAAGCTACACAGGAACACTTTAAAACGTATTTTTAAGAGTCATGTTAGTCAATTTATTTTTAAAAGTTCTGCAAAATTATTATGAATGACATTATGACGATTATAAAATGTGATAATTTACTCTCTTATATGTTATCTTGATGCTAGTATTATAATTCCCAAAGTTATGCCAAATTGATATTATATTTGAGCTTAGTATGTACATGTAGAAATGAGTTCTTCATAAGCTTTTCTGACAGAAGAGTACATATTTCTGGACTCCTTTCTCAAATATTAATTGAAAAATAGAACAATGTTGAATTAGATTTTATCAATTTTATACTTATCTCCAAAATCCTACACCACTTAATTGACCCGTATTTGAGAGTGAAAATATATTTTTTTTAACTTGAAGGTAAAGACAGCGACAGATACCATGTTATCCGTAGTTTTCAACTGTCTGACCCACCCATTTTCGGAAAAATAGAGAAAAAGTTTCTCTCAATATCAATACTAATTCTCGTAAATATGAAAGAATTTTAAATTTCAAATCTGTTTTTTCTGAAGCATTGACGATTGTAGGAAAAAGTTAATTTTGTCTATTAATTTAATTTAAATCACTCATTTAACATCCCATTAAGCATTCCCACATTTGGTATTAGAGTTTAGAGTTAGAGTCTTCAAATATTTCGAGGAGAGGCTGGGAAATATATAATTCAATGCGTCCAGAATTCTTAATATGTGATGGAGATTCACCGAACAATTAACAAATATTAAAGGATTTTTTAAAATCCATTTTATGGAAAAAGTTTTGAGTGACTTCTTCTTTGAAAAAAGAAAAACTTATCGAGTTATCAAGTCAATTCTATCGCCATTTTTCATATTTATATTTCCTTTTGACGTGGTTTTTGATTTCTAGTGATCCACTGTTCCACCGGCGTACTATCCGTACATGTAGTTTTCATTTAGTATCCCTGTGCCCATCAAACGATTCCCCGAGGACTTTTTCTCAAAGTATAATAAGTTTGAAAATATGTAATATTAAGTTTCAAAATCAATTCTTTTTCGTAGTAGTACTTGGTAGCTGAGAAAAATATTGGAAGTATTTCAACTGGCCAATTTCCTCAACCCAAGTGCCGTTAGCAAGGGGTTACGTCAAATTACAAGTTACTCACCTAGATTTTAACCGTTGGGACCGTTAGAACATTTTATTTACGGGGCATCTGCGTTCTGATTAGTCATATATAGATGTAGACGCATGGCTTATGTCCAGTGACCATTTAAGAAAACCTGGGTCATCGTTTGCGGCTTAGAGCAACCTCACTGCAACTCCAGCACGAAATTCTTAACGTCTATGAGATAAAAGCGAATGCGACTTGATAGTTGATGATTATTCCGAAAGAGGACTTTGCCGATTGTTTAACAAAATGGTATTGAGGCTGAGAAAAGGGAGTAATGTCCCAAGGGGAGTACTTTGAAGGGTTAAAGGTTTCATTGTTCTAGTAAGGCAAATTTACTCAAAATATTCCATCGCGGGAATAGCATCCTTTATGCTCTTATTTCAGTTTTATTTTACATTGTGAATGATACTGTTGCTGATAACAAAACCTTATAAGATTAGTCCCATTTTCTTCTAAGTCAGTTATATTTGAATAAGTAACTTCATGTTCACTCTCGAGGAATATTTCAGGACTTTCTAATATTAAACAGCATATTAAATGTCATTATACAACTTATCTACTTCTAAAAGATCAGAAAACCATTCCCATAATATTTAAAGAAAAAAATTATCAAAAACCCTATAACTCCCCTCATGCAAACGCATCAGTAAATTTTTGATCTATTTGCTAACTCCGATTGTTCGCCCATCAACTAGAACGCCAACTAAATTATCTCCGTTTGCTTAATATGAGCATGAATGACTTTGGTATTTGACTATGAGATCACTTCTTATCATCAAATACTATGAAAACAGATAAACATTCTTAAATGAGTTATGATCATCATATAACTTCATATTTTATGCATAATTGCGCAAACATAGTAATGTTGTTCAATATTGAATTTATAAAGAGGATTAAGCGTAGATTTAAGTGTTTTAGTTCACTGAATAATCTGTCTTAGCCAAATAGATAAACGAAATCTGCAATCGTAGAATGATCTTAAAAAAATAAATAATAAGCGCGTATTTAATATTAATGTGTTTAGAGGAATTTTTTTATGGTTATAGGTAGGTATATCACTAAGACCAGGACGGCGTAATAGAATAGTGCAGTGGGGGAAATAGTGTGATCAATTATAGTAGTAACTTAATTGTGACTATATTCCGCTCTTAGAAATGGGGTATTCAATAAAGAAATTCTTTTCCCTCAACAACGTAGTGATTATCAGGGAGGGGGATTGGAGATATAAAAGAGGAGAACGGAGAAGGGAATGAGAAGAGAGCAAGTGAGGAACAGTTTCGGAAATTGGTATTGGGTTTCGTGGGCGACGAGTCAACAGCTGAAGTAATTAGCGCTTTATGGAATGGGAAGGAGGAAAGGAAGGGAAGAGAAAAGATTCCCTTGCCGGAACCATTATCTAACGCAATATCCCGAAACCCACGCAAGTTAAACGGTGGAGCGGTGGTGGGATAGACGTCCAAATGTACTCTTCGACCTAGCTGAACGACTAAGAATTGTAAAAATGGACACTGGGGCTTAACAAGAGAGGGAGGCGATGGAGAATTCTCTCATTTCGCAGGGATTCAAATCCACGCTCCTATGCTCCTTATCGGGCTAATTTGTTTCAGGAATGGGAGTCAATTTTGCTTCATCTCGTCTGGAAAAAGGGAGTTCAATTAGTTGTGTACAAAGGCAATTAAATCAGTTTAATCGTGCCAGATAATTAGTTCTCCACAACTAAGTGTATATTTTTTCTCGTACTGGCTGTTGCACAGATTGAGTGTATAAAGTGAGAAAAATAAGAAAATCGAATATTTGCGTGTAGAAAAGCGAACACATTAATTAGTTGCACTTAAAAATACATTAATTAAAGGTCATCTGGACTCTGGATAGTCTGGATGATCGATTTTTTATTTCAATATCCACGCGGTAATTTAAAAAACTTATTCTCTGCTTATGTTACATTTATACCTTACGATAAATGTGTCTCGGTTCATTATTAGGTAACTTATTTGTTATATTTTTGGATGCTTATTTATCTTACTAAAATGGAATATTTTCTTGTGAATTATGTATTTTACACAAAATCATATATGGGGTAAATATTCAATGGGCATAAAATTCGTGAAACTTGAGTACTTATTCATAGTTCTTCTGCCTGGGTGTATGGTGTATAAAACTACTGTATATGCTCCTGTGGATGTCAAGTAAAGCTCGTGATAGGTACCCAGCAGGTACGTACACCAGTTTTTCCTTGATCACAAGTGTAGTTCATTTAGTTAGTCCCGTAGTCATTCTAATTTGTGATGGACTAAATGAAATTATAAGATCTAACCTGAATTTTATGATTTTAGGCTCTACTTTATGTGAATCCATGATCACTGAAAAATTAAACTAGGCATTTTTTCAGAAAAATGTATTATGCCAATACTGGTACTGGTAATGGTATGCTAGTAGTGGTAGTACTGGTTTCGACACATAGGCGACATCATACCTAATAGTGCATGCTTCATATTCAGTGAATATGAACATACTCTTCACCGCGCTACGCATAACACTGCAATGCGCTCTGAATACTAGAGTTTAGGTTCAGGGAGTCTATATCTTTTTATGCTGTTGATCTTATCTTCTTTTACTCTTTTTTCAGTGATAGGAGAAAATATTACTCCATGCTGAAGCTATATATCGTAGTTTCTAAATTTTTTTATGGTGTGAGATGTTTGTATCCTCATGGATTGCCCTTTTCTGAATTTCTCTTAACGCTTATTCAATTTATTATTTTGTAAAACGATGAAAATTCCACACATCAACGCGTAAAAAAGTGGATATCTTTATTAGTCAGCCCCTCTCCAAAAAAAATGTTGATTTCCACGCTAGTATGGGCTCATTTAAACATCTTCCTTGAATTATTACTCCTAATGCCAATGCATATCAAAATTATGCAACTTTAACATGTCGAAAGGAAAGTTCATAAATTGGCTAAGATAGCTGAATGATATTTTGTCATGAATCAATAATGATTTCATCCTAACATAAACGAAAACACGGTACGACAGCTATGAAAAAAACTAGGTATTGTTATTGATGTTTTCAATTAAACCACTTTGCTTTACCACATAAAATGTTTATTCTCATGACCCAGGTTTCGTTATAGTATAACATCATCAGGTAAAAATGCAAGTCAAGCACAGTGTAAATATATGAGAGAATATACGAGAGAGATGTATTTTTACCCTAATATAGGTGAAATAAAATGGAAATTCTCTCTTTGCAAGATTTTATTAGCTTATGTACGACTGATGTTCCTAAAAATATTGACTAATTGCCCGCAAAATTAAAAAGGTTGAACAAGTTTCTGAAGAACCTTGAATGGAAGTCTCTGCAAATATGAACAAAAGAAAACAAAAATGTGAACTCTTATGAGTTTTTTATTTTACTTGGAAAGATATTTGATAATGGATTTATATGAGTTCAGTACACAACATTATTAGACCACGCCGATATAATCACATCCAAAAAACCCGAGATGGACCGGTTTAAATATTTCCCCTTTCTTCATTCACCCAATTTGCCATCGCAGCAAAATCGTTTAGTCATCCCGACAGCCGAACGAAAAACTTAAAACCAAACGGTACTGGACCATTGTGACCCCATCCAGTTAAACCCCAATCGATATATGAAACCAAGTAACTTGACACCCATTACTATTTATCAACAAGCAGGATCTAATTTAAACTAATTTCATGCACTTGGATGTACTTGAACATGTATCCCTGAGAAATTTTGAAGTAAATTTGAGAAATGAAAACCTCAAATACAATCTCGACCAGAATTTGGGAAAAAATGGAGCGAAAGTGATATATAAGAGAAACTTTCCTAAGGCTTAAGGAGAGGGTATTTTGAAAATTGTCCTCCTTCTTCGGCTCCGGAATTCGTTGACGCTCCTCTCGTCTTCGGCTCCTTCTCGTGCATTTACTTTCCCCACTCTTTCGCTCGTGAAATATTTATCGAGTCTCGGTTGGGAGAGGAAAGAAGGGAAAGTATTTCCCAAGCAAGACGCCGCCTTGTCGGAGTTGACTTAAAGAGGAGAATGGGGATAGGGAGAAGGGTTCGTGAGTTCTTTGGTGAGAGGGCCGCGTTAAGAGTAGCGATGCGCATACCGGAGGAAGAATTGCAAGGATTTAGAAAGGGAATCTGGGATTGAAAGTACCAAGGATTTCTCTCGGATCGTCATTACGATCCCTACGTTCCAATAACCTTTTAGCAGATTCGTGTCCACGTAACTCCCTCCCGCATTTCCTCCTCTCCCACGTCTCTGCGATTTCTATGGCTCTAGGTGCGAGTGGTAGATGAAGGCTTGTGGCTGACAGACTGTAGGGTGTCGGAGAACAATGACTCTGCGGAGAGTGAATTATGGAGTGGAGTAGAAGAGGAGTCGTGATGTGCGAGGGGTGAAAGTGAGACCGAAGGAACAGGCGGACGCTGCGTCACCATCCTCCGGGGAGGGAACGTGATGATGGGACGGGAAGGAAGGAGGATCTCCGTCATAATCAAGCGAGTGAGTGTGCAAAACATGGTGACCACAAAATTTTAGCAATAGGTCTAGAGTAAATTGAGGAGAAACGTTTTCTTTAACTGCAAGCATAAAGGTATTGAATTTACTTTAATAAATATGAATAACATTGCGTTTTATTTGTATTTAATCTGTCGTCTGAAAACTAATTTAACGCTGCTTCCCGTACGGAAACTCGCGTCTCAAATATATTAAAGTATGAGAAGCACGAACGTCAGAGATAGAAACGGAGCCTTATCACACTTTCTTTGGGTATGATATTTGACTCTTTTGAGTACATTCTATGAACGACTGTTATATTTGATGGAGTGCAATAATTCGCCTCTAAAATCAATCACTTTTTGCCTATGTGTCAGAAATTCAAGCTAATAAGCTGTATGGAATCAGGGGAGGCTTAATGGAAGTTAAGAATATCATTAATTAAAACAAAAAGTGTGCGATTTTTACGCGTTTAGTGATTATTACACAGCATCACTCCTTTCACTAATCTGCGCCATCGTTGGCAATACATTTTTCGGCTCCCGTAGGATATGAAATCCATTAGAATGGAGCGTTGAATAAAAAAAAGAAGGCGTAGGAATGAGTTGAGCGAACTCACTCATCACATTAATCTCTCTGAGAGAACCAAACCCGTTTAGGCGGATATTGCCAAATACTTCATTTAAATTAAAAAATACCGCGTCCTTTTGAGTTCCTTATCACGATTACATTGTATCGCAGTTAGAAACATCTTAATGTCTTTACTATGATTTTCTATAATCAGCTTGGTTTCGTTGACATAATGTCCTTTAGAGAAAGATTCACCTGGATCTTATGTCCTATGCAGGAAGATGATATATTCAAATGTGGGACTGTATTTAAAAAAAAAATGAGAAACTTTACAGATGAATACGATGTGAGCCAATTTCCACTCGCAATGTACCAAAGCTACTATCTATAGGTTAAATTATAAGCTTTATAAGTAAGTTGAGATTAATTCAGTTAGATAATGTAGTGTTCCAGCAGGATCTATTTCCGGAAACTTGCTTTCTTGCTTTTGGTCTGTTGAAACTGTTTTTCTATTTATTTTTTGAGATGATGTGTAGCTGTTTCTATCATCCCGTGTTTCAAACCTTTCGTTGAATAGTTAATTCTAATTATACCACCCGTTCCCGCAGAAACTTTTTTGGCCGAACACTCGGGAGCAGTTCAGTGCTACAGTAACCACACAGATCCGTGGTTATGTTACTGCTTGAGTCGAGATCTAACATACGCGGACCCTTGGAGAGAAGTCTTTTGGAGGTGTGTCCGCTTTCGCCCTGCAGGTATGGGTGCCCTTAATGTATGCGAGCCTTTGACTCCACCTAGCACGCATTTGATGAGCATAACTAACTTCGTACAGAAGCCCTGCTGCATCTGCCGCCCGAGTGGGCTGTAGATCTTGGTGTATGAGCAGGTTTTCCATCTCCTTCTCAACGGTTCTCGTTTTTCTTGGAGCTGAGCACACAATGGCGTTCAAAGACGTAATTACTAGATTGAGGATAACGATAGCAGGTAAGCTCGTTCGTTCCGTACCGTTCATATAATTAAAAATATTTTCGATGAGCATGAAAAGTTATCCTGAGCTATTCCATTGTGTAATCTAAATGGTCCTCATAATTTCTCATCAACGTCGATTCTCCTCAATGGTTCTCAACTAAATACCGACTTTTGGTTGCTAATATCAAAACTTATCCGAATTATTAATAGTTGCAAGAATTTATGGAAGAACTATCCATTAAAAATTTGCGACACCGAACGAAATAGATAATATGCCATTGCTAGCATGAGAACTAAATATACTTTGATGATGGTTTGAAAGAAAAATACTTATTATTCTACAAAATATTTACCACCTCACGAATTATTTATTTATTTTATCGTTAAAAAAATAAATGCAGCATAGTATAGCCAAAGATTTTTGCCATTCTCGAGGAATAAATCGAGCCCAGCTTGGATTGCATTAATTGAAAAGGGGTATTTTATAAACTTCGAATAGAAATTTAGTGATAAAATTTAAGGTGAGAATAAGACAAAGTAATAGGTATCTTGAGTGGTAAAATCATGATATATATCAAGGTATCTCATAGAGGTATTGCAATCAAGAGGAGTAGCATAATTTGATGAAAAGTGAACTCGAAAATTGTTATTTTATTTGGACATACATAGGAAAACCTAAATCGGGTTGAGTGGGACTTTTTAAAATAATAAAGGAAGATTGTAACGGATTCGAACAAAACAAAGGAAATAATATAGGCCAAGTGGATTTGTAAAACTGTGGAATTTATATAATAATCCATTCTGTATGGGGTTTTTGGACTCTTCTGTTGTTTACAAACTGATCTTACCTTAAACTTCATTCATCGTATTTAAGCTCTAAATTTAAGGTTTCGTTTCATTCAATAGACAGTCTTTATCATCATCTCGGGGTAAAAATTTTCGCGAAAGTGGCATTGGAGGACTTAAATTTTCACCAAAACGTGTCTCGGAAAAGAGCCGTTCAAATCGGTACTTTTTAGTTGTTTAGTACAGAGTTTAAAACTGGCGAAATAGGAATAATCATGGTCTTTTTGATTTGATATCCCAAGCCATAACGATGAGAAAGAAAGTTGGTATTGCAGTGCTCTCACTGTCGTAACGAGCAAGTCAGATAGTCCTTCCTCCACGAATTCTGTTCCTTTGTACAGAGAACATATGCTAATTCCATTATTCTCGAGAGCTGAGCAGTGGACCATCATAGAAACGATTGTACCTCCGTAGAATGATTTTTGTATTCACTGAGTCACTGAATTGTCTCCATTGGCGATTGGTCTCCGATGTTGCTTCTTCTAGGGCTACTTTGGAAAAGAGAACAATTGAAACCAAGCCGAGGAAGTAGGATGGTAGTATGGAAGGGCAGGAATCATAGAGTGTTAAAGGGAACATTTTCGTTACGGAATAAAAAGGAAGTGAGTTGTGTGCTTTCTTTATTTTTAGAACTGCGAGAGGACTGGGAAAGGGGGGGGGGGGTTGGAATAAGGGATCCGGCCATGGGTATATGTGGAAAAAGAAGAATGAAACGAAAGATCCCGCCGGGAAATCCTTTGTGAAATCGAGAGGGTTAGTGGAAGGAGATTGGTCCAATGCGGAATAATGTGGCGGGGAGAGCTGGGGTAATGGTGAGCCGGAGGATTTGAGGAGTGGTGGGGCGGCACGGTAACAAGGCGCTGCGAGGGCCGCGCGCATGGTACTCACTCGATTGGCGGTCGGATTTCGTTGCGATTTTGAAAAGAGGACGTGGAATGGGGCGGGCCGAGGGAGAGGAGTGTGTCGATGTCCGAGGATCAAGGAGGTGGAGGAAGGGTTGGCGAATGTAAAAGGTGATGCATTGCCCTGTTGGTGAGGAGAGGGGGAGGAGCGTTCGTGGAAATGTTTGCCGGCATGGTAAAGCGACAATTGCCAGGATTAAAGAGTAACAATGAGCGCTGAGCGTTGCTTCATAAGGCTTGGGAAGGGGAATTGGGTGAAATTGGGTTGGCAACGAGACAACGGTAGAATTTCCGCGTATATGGAATAGAAACAAGGGGTCGACGATGTGGAGTTTTGCCTTGCGAGAGGTTTAAAGAGAAGAGGGTGGCTTTGGAGCGAATGGGAATAAAGGATCAACATACGAACGGGAGATGAGAACAAAACGGAAGGATATGGCACCATCGGAGTGTTGATCCTAACTGACTGACCACAGAGAACGCCAATAAATGACGAAACTGGATGGTGAATGGAATGAAAACTCCACTTTATGCCGTCATTTTTTTTGCAGGAATCGGTATGTTATGTTACGACATAATTTTCCCATCAAATACCTTTAAAGATACCTCGAAGTTTTTTTATTCAAAATATTATATACATGCTTATTTCTAAAATACTTGTTATGTATGAAGTCACCATGGAAATTATAGATGCCCCGATAAGCATCGAAATTGGCCTGCAATAGTTTTCCGTTTACTCATCCTTAGGTTATCTTTGGAATAAACCGATTACATGCTGAATTCTGTATTTTGCTATATTAAGTTGTAGGGCTTTCATTATATGTGAAAATTAAATTTTGATATTTTCATGATTTATTTGTTCTGGCATTGCACTAGGCGTTGGTTTCCTTGTAATGTCATAAGATCTGTGATTCACAGCCCCTCCATGTTAGGATCACTTCAAAAACTGCTTTGATTAGGATTAGATATACGATGCTATAGAGACGCGATATATAAGTCGGTGTAGCGTAGGAATAGTGATTGGAGGGCCAGGAATCGATTCCCAGGGACGTTTCATGTTACCTTCAGTGTCAACGAAGCTAAGTGATCTTCCTGGGAAACCGGAGCGTAACAGGAGAAGTAACTGATGAAAGGAACTGCCTCCCAAACCTGAAGTGTGAATTTCACGTGTGTTTGGGATTGGTGCAAGGTGAGCTCTACCATTACCTGCCAAATAAACCTCCGTGTTGGTAACTGTGATTAGTATACCACATACGTTTTCGCTTGTTGTGTCAAAATTGTGAATATTGTGATAATTGGTTAAGGTTTAGCCGTAGAAATCACCGTAAAAATAAGTAAAAGAAAGATCCATAAAGGCCATAGAGTTGAAATTGTCTCTGACTATGTTGGCGAGTAAAGAAATTCAAAATAAAAAATATTTGTAAAAAACACCAGGGAGAAATTAAGAAACATTTTTGAAGATTATTCTGAAAATATATAAAGAATCTATTATTTTTAAGGGAGTTGGAAAGTATAGAGATATTGTAGTATCATTCCAAGTAGAATATTACACTGTCAATCCTAAGGAAACCGTTTGATATTGCAAATATTAATGGTAGTGTTGATGCTAAATTCAAAAGTTTCAAAATTGAAATTATAACCGCTTAGAGTGATAATTCCTAAAAAAGTTTAATTCAGTTTTAATTGGGAAAAATACTTAAATTTACCAAGGGTAAAATAGAAATGATAGGAAAAATTAAATATTTTATTTTGGATCTATTCATTTGGGTATATTTTTTTCCTGTGACCAAACAGCCCATACTTTATGAGTATTCCTCGTATTTTTAACGGCCGGATGTTTATATTTGGTTTAAATTCAAATCGAAGTCACACAAATGTGTATGAGACAAATATTGCACACATTTAGTTTGGTCTTTGAGCGAAAACGTTAAAGTAGAACAAGTAAGCAAGTTCTTGGAGAAATTACATCAAGAATAATTACTTAACGGTTAGAGCGTTCAGCAGCTGACCGTAATGCCTCGGAATCAAATCTCGGGTGATTCTTTGATAAAATTACATCTGAAATATAAGTTGTTCGCTTTATAGCAGATGTAAATTAGCGAAAAACTGAGAAACGGGGAAAGTGACTAGTCTTTTTTGCACAAAATCTCTGACTTTCAATCGCTTAGGCTTAGTTTGGAGTGAGCTCTGCCCTCGTCAACCTACCAGTTAATTACCATGGACTGTGGAAAAATGATATTATTTGAAAAAGATAAGGAAAAAAATGGTTTATTTTATTTTGAAGGGAAATTAATTACTTGTAAGCTGATCGTCACAATAAAATGGGGCCCAGTCATATCGTACTCGTACATTTAAGCGAACAGATGAGAGAAATTTATTAAAATGTTTAGATGAAATGTGACTATCGTTTCCGAAAGCAGTTGATGTTCCATTGAAATCATGATGTCCAATGGGGACTCTGTTTGGGCTATCATCGCCCAATGTTTATTTGTCAAAAATAAAGAAATATCCTAAAGGAAATAATACAATGTAAATAAATAAATGGATTATTTTAGGGTTATTTCATCTAAACATAAACCCACAGTGGGAATGCTCTTCCATGCATCTTAAATTGACACAAACATCCAATATGATTTAGGTTAATGCAGAGGGTGACAACCTCGCCGGTTAATTTCGGAGATATGTAAAGAAGCAAATTGGATGCAACTATTTACAGAGAAGATTTTTTTGAAAATGCGGATATTTTAAACTTCAAGAAATCTCTGCTCAAAATCAATTGGGAAGAGCAAAATGGGACAATATTCATCAATCAACGCTCCCATTCCCTTTTAAAATCCCGTTATCCGTCTGTGTCTGGCTTCTAAGAAGTAAAGTTTGGAACGCCGTGACGTGCCGATGTTCAACATTGGGAGTACATAAGTCAAGGACGTACTATATGAATGAATAACTTTTATATGACTCGGAATATTATTTCACGCCAAAGGGTCGTGGAAATGAATCGATCGATAAACAAATCGAGGGTAGTGCAAAATAAACGAAAGGTTGTTGCAGAAAGAGTGGAATTTTGAGTAAGCGACAGTAAGCAGAGGATTTAAGGATTTCTGGATAGTCGTTCCCCCCCGCCCCCCGTTTAGACGATAGGCCCGGAGACTCAGTGCGGAATAGAAAGGAGGGATTCCCCACCTCTCGGAAGGGATTATCGGGTCACGTTGCCACGAGAGACGACAAGGCTCATTTCCTTGCTCCCTCTTTGCGAAGAAATCGTCTTCCTTCTCTATCTCTCTCTCCATCCGCAACTCTGTCTCTCTCTTCCTCCACGTCCCGTGCGAACACTACGCCATCTATTTTCCAGTATATCCATGGCCACTTTCCGTCGCTCCACGGTTCGTATCATATTGCTCAGGATTCGTTCGTGGAAATACCCTCCCTTACTCGACTTCCTCCACTTCACCGCCTCGCTCTCCCTAAATCCTCACTCAGAGCTTGCGGAGCGTGGTGAGTCATACGCGGTGAAGGAGCGAGGCAACCGGAGAGGTGGGTTCGCAGCGGGTTCCGGCCCACTGTTCTTTTGGGGTGCCGGTCGGAGCATTCAGGCTCACGGCTTCCTGAACCTCCCTAGAACCACATAGCTACTTTCAAAAAAAAACTTATTAAACCATATTGTGAGTTTACTCGGTCCTCCTGGTCTCGTTATCCCAGTCACGGCGGATGCAATGAATGCCCGGTGGTAAAGTTCCGGTCTTTTTTCATTGGATCCTAAGAAGACCGCTTTATCGTAATCATTCTACGGGGTGGGGTCTTATTCCAAAAACATTTCTTGGTATAAATGTCCTAATACCATGTCTAGGTGTTACTTTATTAGAGAGGTAACGGGTAGTTTTGACATGTCTGTTATTGTGTTTTTTTCTCCCACATAGTTTATATGTTGGACAAATATATCGTAAAAGTAGTGCTTGACACTAAAATTTATTTTATTATGTGAGAGTGTATAAGAATGAAGCTAAATTATTTATTGAAAACATAAAATAATCTCGTGGATAAACCGTGGACAATCATAATTTAAGCTTAGCCAATATTAATAGCTAATGTAGTTCAAAGGGAAAATATAGCAAGAACAATTCACCAAATAATGATTTCTCCAGTTTTTGTTTAGGTCAATCAGCTTACTACACTATAATGCCAGGGTTTTGGGGCTTTACCGACATTCACATAAACTACAGACAATACTTCGTCCTTGTAGTCATGATTTTAAAAGTCGAATTAAAACTTAGTAGAGTTTATAACATAGTACAAGTGTTAGATTACTGTTTGCTGCATTAATTGTAAAAAAGTCAAAGTAAAACTTTCATGGAATAAAATCATCCGTAGTATTAGTTCAATCGAAATCTCGTTATCGCGTTCACATTTTCATTGATACCGAGTGGGCATCATAGTTGTTTTGGTTTACGTCATTTTCGTTAGAGAAAGAATTTTTGACACTGCTTCAGTTGAACCAATTTAGTACATTCAGAAGGGCGAAATAACGGTTAATGGCTTCCTGAGATCGTATCGCATCTATAGTGCCTCTCCTCATCGAAATGTAAGTATCGAATCACCTCCTCTTACTTTTATCGAACAAAATGCAATTAGCGGGTCCTCCAATTTTGCCCAAGGGCCCGGAAATCAGAAAACTATCCTTCGGCCCTCGTAAATAGAACACAGATTCTCTGCAAGAGGGTTACTTCGGTTCCAATTTCAATTGGTATCCCCAGGCACTCAAAGAAATACGAATATCAGGGAATGGAAGATAGTTGGGAGCATGATGAGGTTGCCGTTATTACAGAATCAACGGGAGAACTTGTGCACAG
Organism: Hetaerina titia; assembly: GCA_037158775.1. Classification (NCBI taxonomy): domain Eukaryota; kingdom Metazoa; phylum Arthropoda; class Insecta; order Odonata; family Calopterygidae; genus Hetaerina; species Hetaerina titia. Next base: position 80,898,138 of record CM073770.1, read on the forward strand.
GTTCTACACAAACGAAAATTGTGATGAACCGGAGTGAGTTTTGAAGACCATGAAGCAATTTACATCAAATGCCATTTAGCATGGATCTATAACCGTGATTATTAACGGGGCCGTGCTCTACATGCTTCTGTGCTTCTAGACTCTGACTGATGTAGTACAAAATATCTGAAATCCCACATTGCACATTAAAATATCTTAATTGTTAACTCTGCATGCATCCAAACTCTTTTAATTCCACCTGATGATGATGCGCCGTATGAAAACCATAGTCGTGTAAAATAATATACTTTTTTATGTGGAATAGCAGACTGTTTTCTCTACCCTCATCATTTAGGAATTTCACCTAGTTTTTAGCCAGAAATTGTTATGTTTCCCTTAATTCCATTCCAAATTTTTTAGCTAATCATCTCATTCAACAGCATCGCTCAGTAATATTCTCCCCTCTATTACCGCCTTCAGTGTCACAGTCTCCGAGTATTCCCCGCAACAACTTGCCCTGCATCTTTAAATTTCGTCCAAAAGTCATCTCTCTTCTGTAACCGTAGAACTTTTGGTGTGCTATACTTTTCACTATTTTTTTCCTTTCTTCAGCACTCCCATTTGCCAAAATCCTCCAAAATATCTCTGTTCTCTTGCTTCAAAAACCATGTTTTATTGTCTTAAATAACATCGTTTAATGTTGTATTTTCACAAGTTGTCACATGTACACTTAAAGAGGGTCTTCGTCAGCTCCTATTTCATTGTATTAGTGTTTCCACCAATCCCAAATATTCTTTAAATATCTTGTCATTTAAAATTCCTTGTCCTTTACCCATTCCTTTTTAGCAATTTCTGATCGTGGACTTTTATAAGTGTTCTATTTTATGTTCCCCATTTTTAACGATCATTCTAGTCTTGCTATTCTTTGAGATACTCGTTACCATTTGTTTACGTGTGAGTACTTCTCAATCGGCGATCATCAGTGACTGAATTGGCAATGGCTGACCTGCTAACAAAAGCTTCATCACCAACAAATCTTAACTCATTTGGGGTTTCTCACCTACTTTCACTTCTGACATCAGATTATTAAGAGCTTAAAATCCACCTGCTCAATGCGCAAATTTTTATAGAACAAGACTCGGGTCTTCTTCGTTAACTTTAATTGGACACAATAATCCTCTCACATTTTTTTTGCCTTAGTATCTCCAATGGATCGAGCGAAAGCAAACAATCTGCTGGGTGAAAATTAAAAATAAAATATAGTCGGCATGGAAAGATGCCCTTCCCTCAGTGCATTGTGGGAAGGGGAAACCTCTCTGTGGAAAGTTGAGGCGTCGTCTCGGGAGGCTTGGAATGGGAAGGAATGTCCCGTCGCAATTTCCGTGCGAAAATCAAGGGGAGAAAAAAGAATTTATTCCGGCCATATCCCTTGGCGTTTATGCGCTCACTCCTAATATCACGACCTCTCCCCCACTATCCATGCCGAATCCTTCCATCTACCCACCCCCGCCCCCAAACACGCGCCTCACCCCCCTCTCCCGCCCACCTATCAAACCATTCGAGCGACGTACATTCCTTCTTATCACCCCTGCAGTCACGTACTTTCCCTCCAATCCCTTCCCTTTACCTTCGTCCTTCCCACACATTCAACCTCCCGCTCCCTCCCCACGCGACCCCGCATAAACCTTACCTTGCTTCCTCAACACTCACACACATACATGCGCGCCCACACAAAAGATCCCTCCAGCCTTCTCCCTTCCCTTCATCCGTGCGACCCAGGGCGAAACATTAGCACCCTACCCTCCGCACGGGTTTTTCCTCAACCTCCCTTCGCTCGCAGTCCTGAACACGTACGAAAACGTTCTCCCACCCCCCCCCAAACATACTAACTCACCTACAACCTTTCGTCCACGCATTTGGATTCCGGTCCCATTCGCACGCGGTGGTGGTTCTCGGCCGACCTCGTCTTCCACTCTCCGCTCTCCCTCCCCCACGTGTCCGTAACGCACCCCACTGGCGGGTGAGCGCCTCGTTCCTTCCGCCGTAGAGCCCGGCACTGCCGTCCCATTATCAGCCTCCCAGTCTAAACTCACGCCCTCTCCATCCCAGGGGATTCTATCTCTCTCCCCCTCTCTCCTTTCCCCATCGCGAATCCTCGGGGGTTAAAGCTGCTTTGTCACCGGCGACCATCCGCGGGTGATGTCTTTTCCCTTTTCTCTCACATTTGCCTCGACTGGAGCCAAAAATCTGAGTCGTCATCGCTCCTATCCCCCCTCGTTTCTCTCTCTCCCTCGAATAACTTCTCGCGTCCCGGAAGGATTTGCCTTTTTTTCCTCCTCGTCGGCGGGATTTGCCTTTTTCTCGCAATCTTAATGGCCAGGATCCCTTCGATGTTGATGCGTATGACGTGGCCGTGTTCGTGGGCTGATCTTTGATAGCGCGTGCCGCTAGAGATTCATGTTGAAAGCCCGCGTCCCACTCCAACGGCAGAAGATCACAAAATTGCGGCGCTTCTGAGGCTTATTTTGAATAATTCCAAGAAACTGTGGGAGAAACTGCAACAGTAACTTTTAACTGGATCATCCGCTAATATGCATTTCGATACAACAATTTCAGAGTGTAAAAATCATTCTCCTTGAGTTGGATTATATTTTGAAAGTCATGTTAAAATAATAATTCAGAAGAAGTCTTCAATTCCTTTCCTATATTTTGTCAACCATGAGTGAATTTTCATGGTAAAAGTCCGCCATCAATATCCCACCTCCTTCATTAGCAGTAAAATTTCAGTAGGCAAAGCATTAATTCCATTTAATAATTTACACTCGTCAGTCCAACATTGTATTTTATTTTCTTAAAAATGGGCATTCTTATATTCCTGCTGGTATTATTTCATACCAAAGGATGGCGACGTTGAAAATCGTCGGGGAGTGTGAGCGGAAAATATGAACGAACACAATAAAAACCACTCTAGTTGGTTTCCCTAATATTAAAATATATTATCTTGAATAAATATAATAGCCATCCAGGCCTCTATGGTTTATTTTGGTTTCTCTGCATTCAGTACATTATGGTTTTTCATTCGATGTGAGGGAAAATGTTTAGTAATCTTCCTTTTAATTTTATCCACTCAAAATTCGCCATCATAGCTTATACTAGCGACAAAAGGTGACCTCTAATATCCTTTCATCCGCGGGTAACCAAAAAGATCCAGATTGGCGATTCTTTTGCATTTAATCTTTTGGAAATTTTCCTTACGAAAAATTTTCGATGGCATCCAAGCAAAAGTTTTGAAAAACCGCTTTTGAAATATCTAATAGCTCTCTTTCAGCTCTGGAATAAAAAATAATTTATTCTTTACTCCTTTTCGGTCTCATAGATATTCTGGATAAATCGTTCACCTTTTTACAATTTTCTTCCCGGAAAATTGCATGCATCGTAAGACTCTAATGTCTTTTCTTTAACAGTACCGCGTGAGAGAATTCAATTGAAATATTCATCTTAGTCAAAGCTTTGGAAGTGTGTATTTTACATTACCTAGCAAGAGACCAAAGGAAAATTTTTCAAAAGGTACTGAGCTATCCCAAACTTTTTCAATGGAAGTTCTACCACAACCATTCTTAGTTTATTTTATAGTAATGCGAAAACCATATTTTCGCCATGTAGACAATAAAAATATTTTGCGTAAAGGAGTGATACATTTTTAAATGTTTTAAATTCTTCTTTTGTCAGAGTTAACGATTTAGGAACCTGATACGCTGCATTGTATTAGTAATCAAATTGTCTTGTATTAGTATGCAGTTTTTAATTTTATTTCTTACTTTCCGGGTGCCTATGGTGACACATTTGATCGATATGAATATTGATTTATAATCAATTATATTATGGAAGGAATAACCAAAAGGAGATCCTATATTTCATTTCCTAGGTGAAAAAAAACTCGCATTAATTGGATGAGCAGGAGGGTGCGTCATTCACCAGGCGCTTTGTGTCATTCGAGAAAAAATATGATGGTATGAAGTCATTAAAACTCTCTGGTATTTTAAATACATCTTAGAAAACATTCAACAGTCAAAGAATTCGATGAATAAAGTTTTGGAATATGTTTTGATACTATAAGAACGTCATTTGAACTCAAATATTGGCTAGCAAAACTCTGAAACCAAACTCTGTAACATTCAGACCAACATCAACATCTTGTAAATAAGTTATGTATTCATTTCTCTAAAGTATCGTATTTTAAATATTTACAACACTATAGCTTCCATCAAACTCGGTCATCAAGACTAGTAAAAGATAAATGACAGCACTGTTCATGCATTGAAATTAAGAATGTTTATTCTCAAGTTAATCTTCATTCTTAATACATTTCTTGTGCAAACTTTCAAAATGTCCTACATCATTTTCTGCTTGCAAAAATTGAGTTGGCGCACAGAAATTCTTTAAAATTTGCTATATAAATCAAATTGATCTTAAATTTTATTTTGAAGCGAAATATGATATCTATTCTCACGAAATTATTTATTAGACACATATGTAAGAAAATAAGTGTAAAATTCTGAATTTAACTGTTTTTATCAAGGTGCGAGGCAATTTTTGTAATAATATTTTGTTATAATTTTGTCAGAAATATTACTGTTTTCCAAATTTACTCTTCATATTCATAGGGGTGAAGATGGATGAAACTTGAACACAACGCTTTACGTCAAATTTCTGCACCCGTGTGAAATTAAACTTGGAAAATAAACCTTTAAGCATGTACCAATAAAAATGGTTTGTTTGTATTTGATGACTTTCTTTTGGATAGACACAACGAAAAGCCAACATATCAAACTCCAGTGTATTTTTTTCAGCTGGCTCTTTTTTGGCTATATGAATTAATAAAAGCAGTAAAACGGAATCTTTTTAGTGGAATGCTGTTTGAAGAGTATGGTGAAGCTACTTGGACCGGCATTGCATGAACAAATTTAAGGTGCACTTGAGAAAAATCAGCTAGAGCTTTTGTGCATAATTTAATTTTTCTCTTCTGGGAGCATGCCTCCATGTCGACGGCCACTTTTTTTCCAGCGAGTGAAATTGAAAATTCGGAAAAGGCATTCGTTAAGGACACATAAAAAGTTAAACCGCTCCTGGTGTGAGGCTAAAGCGTGTAAGGCAATGGAATGCGACGAAGCAGATGAAAAGTGAGCTAAGTTTGGCACACGTGCGTGGTGACTGGGAATGGGGTTTGCGGAACGTTTTGGGAAATAGCTGGGAGGAAGAGAATTGGAGGGACCTAAAGCGTAGGAATAGAATATATTAAGACCTATCGCAGAGAGTCGATAGGGATATACAAGCGAAAAACTTCGGCTATAAGTTCTAGTTTGAGCCTGGTTCCTTTGTGCATGAGTAAATCGCGAACACTTTGTGATTTGATATTGCTTGTTGAATATTTTGCAAATAGAGTAATGTCACTTTAAGGATTTTAATTTATAAGCGTATTGTTTCACTCGGCAATGAAATAGAAAGCGTTGCTAATTTTTTTCTGTTTAGAAACGTTAAAATTGAAAAACTCAACGATCATTTGTACTCGGTAAAATTTAAAGGGAGTTATGCCAGGGAATCATAACTTTTATCTTATTTGTCTTAACTTGTGCACATCTATTAAATGAATCGTGTTTTTTAGCATAGGTTGAACTTCTGGAAAGAAGTTTAATAATGAAAACCGAAATAACTTTATTGTCGTAGTAACCAGGATACCAAATGAACTCTTCGTTTCTTAAGTTATAATTATTGCTTTAATATTTTTAATGTTTTCTTATTTTTTTATCTTAAATATTATTTGAGCATTAAAGCTAAATGTTTCTCAAATCCTAACAAATTAATTTCTAAATATGCGCAAACTTTTAGAATAAATTTATTATTACTTACACTTGCGCTGACAGGGTAGAACAGGATTGTAAAATAAATTAGCCTTGAGGGCGTCAAGGCTAATACAAAAATTTAAAAAAATACCATTCCATATGCTAATAATTGCTAGTAATTACAAAGCCCTGCTTTCCTCCAGGTTTAGCATAAAGGAAAGCTATCGAAAGAAATAATTTTTTATGGTTAGTCAAAAATTGAAATCATCCCTGACGAAAAATTTAGTTTTTGTTTATACTGACTGTTTTTTCTATTATCTTTTTCTAATCTATGAATCATTCAAAGTATACGTATTGTGACAATATCAGAAGACCGAATTTAAGAAAGGAGTATATGAAGCCTCTAAATAGTGGAAAAGACCTTCGAATGAAAACTTTCACTTAAACTCTTTCTTTATTCTCTTATGAACTTTTTATATTTTTGCACAGATTTTTTATTCAAAGTTTTATAATATGAATTGGGATTGAAATAAGAAGAGAAACATACAATTTTGATTGATTTGGTTAGCATTTTTAAACTGAAAACAATTACTGATACAATGGGGAGTAACTTAATTCATAAATTGTCTAATTATTCTTCATCTCAATACTCAACTACTGGAAAGAGATTCCTGCACAAAGTCCTAAGAGGCGACAACAGAAGTTAACAAAGTTCGCACAGTAGTCAACTTTTTTTTAGACCGTGGAGTGATCGATTCACGTTAGTTTCAGGATGACGTTTTTCATCTGTTGTCTCGACATCCGCAGGGCTTTGCCATATTCAGCCCAATGTGTCGGAATATGACAAACGGAGGATGCTTTGGGCGGAACGAAAAGGAAGAACATGCACTGCCCGCTGAATAAACCGCCCGGCTTCACTTCCATTAATTTCCCGGCCTTTGCCTTCCCTCACCGGAGTGGTCACTTTTCTGCCGTCCATCGTAACGCCGCGCCCACGGCACTCGGCCCGCCGCCGGAGGGAGCGAATGGCGCGACGGCTGCGGCAGAAAACGTCCCCAGAAAAGCGCGCTCGTAGAAATTGTAACGGAGAAGTACATGAGGGAAGTAACGGATACAGTTGGATAGAGTTAGATGGGAAGTCACGGGAGTCCTTCTTGTACGTCTACAGGTACCAGAGGCCGGCCAGGAAGAAAGAGGGAAGGCAAACGGAAAGGATGAGGAGGAGAGGAAGGATAGAAAGGGAGACCTTTTTAAGTGGAAGCGGATGAGGTGCGTGGGGAGGACGAGGCGATAGGGGCACGGAAGTCCAGAAGAGTTGAACACGCAGACTTTTCATTAAATTTTTTTTCGCATCACAAAAGAACATTTTTGTTTGGGTGGAAACTGGAATACAATGGGGACCCCTTTTCACGTTTAACCCATCTTCATAATGAATATTAATTATTGCCATAAAAGCATAAACTAAGGAGGCACCGGGGAGTGGGTGGTGCGTTTGTTTGGGGGGGTTTTGGGAATGGTGGAGGAGGAGGAGGGTGGCGTGCGAGGGCCGGGACAAAGTGGTGGGGATGTCCGCTGAATAGAGTGGAGAGGCTGGGTAGGCGAGGGGGGCGAACCCAAAGGGTCGAGGGGACGAAATAGGGGCGGGGAAGGAGCTGGGATTTGGAGGGGAGGAGGAGGGAGCATACGAGAGGTGTAATTGGTGGGAGGACGTCGGGGATTCCGTTGGGATGGGTTGGTGTGGGCCGTCCATCGAGTCCACCGGTCGGCCAAGGGGCGGGGTGCAGAGAAGAATATGAAACTCGGCAGGGGGGGAGGGGAAGGAGTATGAGGGGGGGTGCGGATGCGAGGGCGGTCGTTGAGTGGGAGGCAGCGGATGGGAAGTAAATGGTCGAAAGGCTTAGGAGTGGAGAGGAAATGTGGGAGCGGGAGTGGGATGAATGGACGCTGCTGCTATGCGAGCTCACCGCTAAAAAGTGCTTAGCGCGCCAGACTGGAAATGCTGGAATAAAGGATAATAAGAGGTTTTTGGCGTGCGCATGAGCATCTAAATAATCCATTGAGTGAAAAACATAAATGGTGGAGGCGATGGTGCTTCCGTGATGAGGAGGTGGATAGTTGGGGGGGGCGGGGTGGGAGAAGGTGGAGGGTGGGATAGAAGAGGGAAGCAGAGAGATGGTGTGGGGGAAGAAAGCGGTCCAGCACTCCCGACTTTCCGTGACCAAAGCCTTTCTCCTCTCCGTTGCCCCTTCTCCGTGGACCATCTCACCCCCCCCCCCCTCGCGTGGCAAAGCATAGGCGAACACCCTCACACGGGCACCCCTGTAGCTCGTCCCTTCCCCACGGTTGGAAATAGGATGGCTGGACCATTTCTTGCATGTCGTGGCCTTGTGTACATTTGTGTTTGTGTGTGTGTGTGTGTGGTGGGAAAGTGGTGTTCAACTCCTAGTGTGCGTGTTTATGTTTCTGGGTCGCCGTGTGCAGTTTGGCAAATCGTCTCCATCCGCGAGTCCAGGATGCGAGGGTGCGAGTAATTTTAAAATGGCGGCGGTACATATGTGCATGAACTGAGAGTGAAGCTCTGGTTGTAAGAGAGAGAGAGATTGAGTAAGAGGAGACCAAGATGGAAGCGAGGAGGTCGTTAATCACGGTGTGCAGAAGCGGTAGGACAGGAGGAGAGGGTCCAGACGAAGGCCGTGTTGGAAGGACGAATAAATTACCGAATGAATGAGCCAATTCATTAAGGGATTCCGCGTCCCCATTTGAAGCAGAGAGCTCTCCCCCGCCTCCAGTCGATTTGCCAAGGGTCGGGAAAGTCTAGTATTATTTTTGAGCTAAATCCTTGCCTCCTTTCCCCTTGGGTAAGTCCAGCTGAAAGTTTGATGAAGTTGTCGGTCGGGCATCATTCGTCTGGGCTTTGGTTATATAAGATTTAACAGTTTCATTCGAATACGAAAACTGAATTGTTTCGATCATGGTGTATTAATTCACATTACGAATTTGGAATTATATTTTTCAATTAGTTTTGTTTTGTATACTTATGACTTTATCTTCCTGACTATTGCGTTCTCCTTTTCTTGTTTCTGTATTTCCTTATTTCGTGGTAATGTTTTCTCAGCTAAGTTGATCGTTTCATTTGTTGAATATTTATCCCCATTCTTCCCATTTATTTCAAACCTTCTAGCTGCGCTTTTCATTGCCTTCCTTTTTTCCTGTTAACTAATCAAGTTATGGAGAGTAATTTTATTTATCGTAAAGTAGTTGTCAAGTAGTTGGTATATATATTTGCAGACGCAAAAATATAAAAACGAACAAACGAGCGTCTAATGTATTTGCCCATGTTAGATTATAGATCAGAATTTGATATTGTGTTTTTGTTGTATTCATTGTCTGCGATTCATGTCTGCTTTCTATGGTGATGATAATTAAATAATTTCTGGAAAAAATAAAAATAACATTATATATTTACGTTTTTATTCATTAGTTTCCCAGAGAACAGAGGCAAATTACAAGAAATTTCAGGAAATTCGAAAAAAATTCATTTACAACAACTCCACATGAGCTAATTTATAATTTTAGTGGAAATAGGTATTTCACTCTTTTACATTGATAAAAGGGATTGAAATATACTGCTAAATCTCTTTACAATTGTTTTAGAAAAACATGGCAAAATCCACCTAATTTTTCTCTCAGTGAGGACAACTAGGCACTGGCGTCAGTCGAGTGTTCTTTCTTTGTGATCAATTAATTCTTCGTGATGCTCTAATTAAAGCAAAACTTATTTGAAATGAAAGCTTGTATTATCAATATCTGCCAGTCTTTATTGCTCTAAATTTGTCAAGAAAATTTATTGGAATAATATTATATATTTTGAATGATATTGTGTTAGTCTATATTAAGCTAGAATGACAGTATCGTTAATGTAAAACGTCCAGAATGAAAGCTTGTTGCTGTATCATACGAATTTTGCTAAAAATTCTAGATCTTTAGTGTATTTCATTTTAAATTTATCTATAATCTTACGTATGGTAAAAATTTTCCTTGAATATTTAGTCTAGATGTAAAATGAGTATCACTAATAAAACTTTCTTTATAAATTTGTAACGGAGACGATTTTTAATATTCTATTAAAAGCACGTATATTGCAATAATCACTCTTGTTAACATTTTAAAAACAGCTAAACCTAATTTACTACGAAGAAATTTAGCGATGATACTCAATTTTTTCTATTTTATTTTAAATTTGGTAAATGTTGTGTATTTTATTTGTATAAGAATAGGTAAGTTACGGAGTTGGTTTTAATGCTATTGATCAATTAAGAATAGATATAATCACCCTAAAATAATGAGTCAATAAATTGTTCTTATGGAAGGAAAACATTTCCCTAATTGGAAAAAGAAGATTTGTCATCCATCTTGTTATTGTATTGTTATATTATTTTCACAAAATATATTTTGGGAAAAGTATAGAAGGTATTTAGGCCAAGCAATGATGGGCTTATAGTATATATTTATATGCATATGTGAGTGGAAATATATATATATATATATATTGAAACGTACCGTTCTGTTCCTATCCTCTATGATGCTGGTTGCTTGCTAACCTACTGTCCTTTCTTCTTGTTTGCATTGTCTATTTCTCCTTCGGTGGGTTAAATATCTCTCTTACGCCATCTCTGGGCCAAGCATTGGACGACGCTTTAAAACATCGCAGATCTCAGTGTAAAATACGTTTCCTTAATAGCTTAATTGGTAGAGCATCCGCCCGGCAAGTGGAAGGTCCGGTGTTCAAATCCCGGTTAACGAGATATTTTTACTCTCGTGATCTCCTCAAAGCCGCCTTCCCCCCCTTTCCTGCGTTCGTCTTTTATATGTTTTCCTATCCCCTTTCCTTATATGTATTTTTATGTGTGAAGTAATATTTGTTCACCGTATGGCGGGATTTCGTGCTTGAATGTACTATATATATATATATATATATATATATATATATATATATATATATATATATATATATATATATATATATATATATATAAAGTCACTTTCTTGAAAAACCCACGAACGTGCACAATAATGTAAATTCACTAAATAGTCAACACAAACAGAGAAACTAAAACATATAAAAGAGAGACTCACTAGTTCTCGAATTTTCGGTGGTGCAACCACCTTTCTCAAGAGGAATTAGGAACATAACTCTTCCTAGGAACAGAGTTCTGTTCCTAATTCCTCTTAAGAAAGGTGGTTGCACCACCGAAAATTCGAGAACCAGTGAGTCCCTCTTTTATATGTTTTAGTTTCTGTGTTTGTGTTGACTATTTAGTGAATTTACATTATATATACATATATGTGTGTGTGTATATATATATATATTTTTTCAAATACGTACATTTATAGTCAATACAACTTCATTCTTATGTCTATTTAAATATAGAAGTTTTATTCAAATTTAGAGCGTGATTGAAAAACTATGTCCCAAAAAATTAAACTCCACGTTATGGACGTGGTGACTTAAAGTGTCACAGTGATCCATGTTTCAATTCGTATCATTTTTACTGCGTGCCTCCAGCGTCATAAAAAAAACATAAAAGCAGACGTCCCGGTGCTTGAGCTTTCGACGGAATTTTCCCGCGCTCGCTGTTTCTTTTATGTTTGTTTTGAGTACACTAGTAAACAGGAAAGGTAGAAATGGGAGCATAGGCAGACGGACATTGGAAAGTATCCCTTTCCGTTTAAAACTCAGTTTTCAAATGGAGTCGTACTACAGTCGACGCCTGGAGAGGCGTCCGAAAATTTGCCATAACCCTTCCCCTCCCTCCCCAATCCTCCCGGTCCCGCAACCCTTATCCTCGAGAACGAAAATTGTTTTGATTATCACTATTATTACTATAATAATAATTATTATTTTTCTTACTTTTCTATGTTTGCCGGATACCTATGGCTGTCCGGCCTGGAGTGAAGGTCAAAGTGACATTTAAAAGTGTGTTCGGAAATAATGTTTTCGCTTGGAAATGGAATATTGAGGGCGACAGCGGCGGAGAGTTGGGACGTTGGAAAATAAAAAAAGAGCAAACTGGTTTTGGCGAAACGGTTCAAGGAAATTTGCGAGCTCATGATAAAAATAAAAATGTCCCTCGCTGAGGGAGTTCGTATGCGCGTAGTTGCTCGTGTGTGTCACTTTCCATTCCTCCTCCCTCGCGGAGCCGCTCCGGGGAGTAGGAACCTCGTCCCAGTGTTTCTATAGCCTTCTTTTATTATGATAATCGTTGAAGGTGGAATTTGCGCCGCTTGTTGCGAATAGAGGCGCGGGGGAGAGCTGTGTAAGAGGGACAGAGGAGAGTGCTGCTTCAGTAAGGGAGCGAAGGGTTTGGCAGGGGGCGGAGAACCGGTGGGAGAATAACAGGTGGACGCGCAGGGGATTCTTGTGTTTTCGGAAAGACTTATGGAAGAGAGGACATCGCAGCAAAGCGGCCGGTCACCAACTGCGGTGGTAGGATGTGGAAGGATGTATCGGGGAAATAGATGACTGGTCGGGGGATTGGAGTGGATCTATGGAAAAAGAAGGGGTTGTACTGTAGAGTACTTTACTGTACTGAGTTAGAAGAGTTTAAGTTTCAACTTCTCTTCTCAATCTAAGATTTAATATTTTTAATATGTCATGAAAATTGTTTAAAATTGTTTGTTAACAATAATTTTCCAAAGCAAAAAATTTTTTCCTATCAATATCCTTTGTCAACTTATTAATTTCTAAGTAGCAATAATTCCTATCCTATCCTGTTTTCTCTACGGAAAGCTATAACGTTAAGGAAGTTGATGATACCGCTTATAGTATCCATGGAGTACATTTTTATAGTAATTTTGGAACCAGAAAAAGGCAATAAATAGGGATAAGCAGTTATTTAAAGTCCAAGGAGAATGAATGCAAATATACTCGTTAATGATGAAAAGGAGAGGATAATTACGATTTGGTGTAATAATTCTATTTACTACAAAGAATACTTTTTATCCCCCAATAAAAACAGTTATTCTTTAAGTAGCTGAAATATACAATATTTGCCTAATTCGTTAAAAAGTGATTAATAATTACAGGATTTAAGAGTAATCTATGAATGATAGCACTTAACGAACTTTCTTGATTTGTTAAACTTTATCCATAGCAAAGTATTAACCAAACGAGGCATATCGTATGTTAGACAGAGAGAGTAATTTCAAACCCACATTAAATCAGTCAGAGAAATCGTTGAAACAAAAGCACTTATTATGGCCAAAAGTATTCGAGAGTTTTAGAAAATCTTATAAATTTAAAATTTTAATGTAATACTTTCTACTCATAAAATTTACATTTTGTGTTACAAATTTTATTGCTATTTCTAAGGGATAAAACTGGATTCCCTTCAACCATTAGAGGGAGTCAGGAGAATTGTCAATTTTTCCTCTTACGAGGAAATTTCTTCTCGTATTTATCTAATAAAGATGATTAAATTTATTAAGCATTAAACATTCATGATTAAGGTTACATTTATACCAGAATTAGCCAATAAAAATAAATGGTTATTTAAATGGTTTATCCTAACAAATCTACGTTATCGCTGTGTTTAGAAGTCTGATTTTACCAAGTTTTTGTTTGTCAAAGGTCTCTTTCAAGAATTTTATTGACCTGGAGAACGATAATAACCGCAAAAACTTGGTAGTTACCTGCTATACCACTCGACCGGACATCAAGGAATCCGGATTCGAATCCCGATCAGGTTGAATTATTTGTATGCTTTGGAATTCTTCCATTGCTTTAAGAGTGAAGTATTTCTTAGCTCAGGCAGTGTAAACCTTTAGGTATTTCTTATCCCGGCGATAAATGAAGTTTAAAAAGATTCGAACGAAGGTTATTTTCGTTGGTTACTCTACAAGCATTTGAATTCACCCTCCCAAGAATCATTTGTCAGAGGAAGTAGGTCCGTAAAAAGGAATGGGGCAGAGAACTTGAGGGACAGGCGTCCCTGGTTTCGAAGGTTAGAAATGCTAATGTATTATTTAATACCTTTAAGGAGGTGCTTGGAGAAATAAGAAAGGCGTCTTAGAAAGGAGAGAAGGGCAGGAACGTGAAGCAGAAGGAAGCGGGAGAAGAGAGGGACGCCACCGGGAGGAAATTGTTGGGAAAGGAGAAAGAGGTCCCCCCATGTGGCTAAATTCGTCGATTGATTGATTGATTGATTGATCGACGTGGGAAGCCTTTTATACTGGTGAAAGTTTCATTATTGGGTTGCGTCGGTGTCAGAGCCTGCGTTCGCGGAGGCGTTAAGAGGCCGATGCCACAGACCGTCACTGGGACCGCGCTGAAAGTTTTTACCACGCGGTAGGGTGCAGACGGTACCCGCGAAAAGCTTTCTCGTTAGTTTATTGGTTTATTATCCTCCAGTCTTCTATTTCCTGTCATTGCTTTGTTTCCCTTTTTCTTTCTCGTTGCCATCCTTGCATCTTCCATCCCACATTTCCCATCGAAAAGAATTTATCACCAAGCATGCAACGCTTTGCTACGTGACGGTTGGCTTCGTGACACTTTTTCCGCCGTAAATTCTTCCAAATGCAAAATAAATCAGCTAAAACTGATGGCTTCAATGTATGCCTTAATATTGTTTTTCAGGAAGTTTGGGTATTAGTTTTTTTTAGCTCTCTTAAGTTTCCATCATTTTTTCGTCGCGTTACAATCGCCATAGTATTTTTTTCCCTACATCTGTTCCGCAGTTTTAACGACCTGAAATTATTTATTTAGTGACATAAAAAATACTACTTTGCTTAAAATGCAAACAGTGGCTTTATGAGTGATGCAGAGGAAATTTTTGATAGTCTTTTTTAGTTAGAAATGAATTACCATATTTTGTAATCTTTGTTTGAAAGTGAATGAGTGTATAAAAATTATGAATGATTACTAACCTTTTATTCATTTTTAACATATTAGTTTCTGGAGTGTTAATTAGTGATAGTTTTAGCACTTTAGAAAATTCTTTCATAGAGATATTACTTCAAATGTAGATCCGTGTATCGTCCAGAATGAATATGACAGCACTGTTCCAATACTGTTGCCATTGTCCTAACTATTTGAATCGCTGTCGAGTCAGTCTTGAATTTCGCAAATGTTGCTGGTAACTGAAACACTGCTGGTTTTCGTGGTGTCTAATGCACATCTGATACTTTGTGGATCGGTAATCCTGGTTGCTTGAAATTAAAAGATCGTCATGAAAGAGGTATTTTTCTTTCAACGCCTGTAATTTTTTCTAATTATATATTTTACGAATTGATTCATGCTTTATTTTCAATAATAAAATTCGGCACTTAAGTGAGTTAACTAGTACGCATAGCAATTGTTACCTTACCAGCTGCAGCTTTGAGTTTAAACGCATTATATCATAATTTTAATTACATTGAGTACCTAATTTTTTGCACAATGGTGGTTGCCCCTATAATCATTTGATTTATGATCTATTCTTATTTATTTTACATTTTACATCTATTTTATCTGTCCTTCCTAAGCATACTTTCCTAAGAAAGTTGTATTCAAGGTATGGATAGCGGTAAATATGAAATATATTTTTATTAATCTTATCTCACTGATTTTTCCGTTTGTTAATTAAAACTAATGAACGACTTTATGTTAAAATAGACTAAAAATGCATTAATGAAAGTTATTTAGAGGTTCCTTTGCGAACATTTCATACGAATATTTTTGGATTCATTAATGAGAAATTTGTCGAGGTGATGTCTTTTGAATTTGTATGGGTTATGGATTGATAGCGTATGATATCGTTTTATTCGCTACGAGCATTTTTCATAAAATAGTGTATGACGTCATAATCGACATTACGTATGATAATATTTTTTTCAGATTTAGATAATTCAATAAATGAATCGAAACCTTGATCTGGCTTTCAATAATTTTATGCCACTATTATGACGAAAAATAATGTTTTATTATTCAACTTTTAGAACATAATTCTGTGTCATAAGCTTAAACCTTGGTAAGCTCATTTCACCATAAAGTCTGAGGTTTATTGAGTTTATAAGTACCCGAGCGTAAAATTCGATACTTTTCACGATGGAGTCCTTTGACTCGGGGGTCGGAGGAAGAACTACAAAAAAATCTAATCATTTCCAAAATTACGTGATTGCAAAATTTTTTTCCGTAATAACTGTTTCTTCTTATTAAACTGTATACCGCGTAGTCGACTTAAAGTAATTCTCTCCATCCAGTCAAGCCCTTACCAGCAGGAAATGATTTTAGAAAAACCAATCGAAAATACGTTTTAAATGGAAAAAGTTCCTAGTTGTACTGGAATTGTATAAAATATACTATCCAGTCAAATGGGGTGTTATAAGAATAAGTATAAGGACGCGTGTTAGTGGAAAAAAGGAAGGGAAAGTGGCCAAAAGGGTTTACGGGAGTCGAGATGATTTGCATCCTTCAAACAAAACAAGAACGTAAGTTTTTCTTATATTTTCAGGGTTAATAACAAAAGACACAGACATATGTATGCATATATATATGTATATATATAAATAATCGCGGGTCGCGGTGGTCTAGCGGGTAGAGCGTTGGACTGCTGACCCGAGGGTCCCGGGTTCAATTCCCGGGCAAGGCACTTTGGGCACCTGCAGCTCCACCCAAGCTAGTTGATTTTTCGGGTACCAGATCTTCCTGGGAAACCATAAGCGGCACAGGGAAAGGAACTGGCCCCCCTACCCTGATGTGTGAATACTCACACGCCGTCGGGCTCGGTACATGGGTGAGCTCTACCATCACCTACTAAACCGACCTTCGGGTTGATTACTGTGTTTATGGTTTTTTATAAATAATCAAATAAAGCATATGTATATACACATATACATATGCTTGTATTTTTGTTTTTATATGTACTCGTATGTTCAGACATTAATATCGCCCATTGGCCCATTTTATGACGACAACATAGGATCTCGTACAATGGATACTCAGCCTTTCACATTCTGGCATACTTTACTTAAATACCAAAATCCGGCACTTTGATTCATGGTCGGAGGATCGAAAAATTCCACTCGCCCATGCAAAGCAACGTCGGTGACGTGGAACTGAATGAATTTGGGTTAGGTTATAGAGCGGCGGCCTGGCGCGAATGCTGGGACCCCCCATTTTTTCCGCGCCCGAGCGTTCGAGTGTTCCTGCCGTCACCGTGCCCCCTTCTCTCCCACCATACTCCCCACCCCTTTACCATTCCTGCATTAATCCTTCGCCTCCGTCCCAGGACCTCCATTGCCGGGCCTCCATCACTAGCGCTATCTCACTCCTTCCACCCCATCTGGTCCCCTTCCCACCCTCCAAGCGTCTCCTTTATCGCTGCCTCATCTTCTTCTTCCCTTCGGAAAAAGAAATGTTTTGGGATGCCGTCGGGAACGAAGGTGGATGGTAAAAATAAAATTCTCTCCTTGCGCTTGATAAGGAATGAGGCAGTGGTCTTTATCAAAGTCACTCTTTGAAAGTGTTTGTACCCGGCTCCCGTGTAAACCATTCGGACTCGCTGCGTTTTCTCGTGTCTTCCGAAACTGAATTCCCGCTCCTTTGCCCAGAAGGTACTCTCCTAAGACCATACTCATCGTTCTAGCTCGCTTCTAGGTGGGAATCTTACCTCCCGGTCATCTACGTTTTTCTCCAGGTGGCCTAGTTCGGAGTGTCCTCCTAGGTGATTTCGGCCAGGTTTCCTCTTCTGTTTCCATTTTTATCGTTTACCATTGGACTTAAATGTTTCCTTTTGATGAGAGAAGTATACGAACGTTGATTTTTAATGAAATTTGTAAATATTTATAATATGGTATTAATTTTGTTAGGAGAAACAAAACGACTAAGAGAGAAGGAAACGGTGGGAACATGCATACTATATACAGATAATAAACACCTGAGGAAATTCGAATATTTGAGGAGTGTCCGTGAAATTAAATTGTGCCACTAAAAGTTGTAATTATAATTAATTAAATATAAAAAATATTACAAAAAATTCCCAATATATTCATACGGCAATAGAACAACAATCAGAAATGATTTCGACGATGTGAAGGAAAGAAATAGTGATAAAAAATTATCAAAATTGGTAAAATATTTCGATGAATATGATTATTTGACCGTATTTGTATAATTAATTCATGCTAAATCCCTAAGGAAATTAACAATATAACTTGGCCACATAGAAAGAAGAAATCACAATAGAGCATTTTTTCTTTCAAACCGAAAGAGCGACTTCCGATTTTGCTATTGTTCGTATTTTCAGAAACGCTAATACAAATTTTGACAATTTCCTACCCCATGCAAAGACTAAGATAAAAATCAAATGTATTGAGAAAAATAAACGAGGATGAATAAATAGAAAAAATGGAAAATGTATTTAATTTGTGTAACATCAATCGAATGCCAATGCCGCCCAAGACCTCGGGCATAAGGCAATAAAACTGAGTTAATATACAAATGAAAATAGTTCAAAAGTTTACGAAAATGACAAAGACATATTAATGAAAAAGCTTCTTAATCTCACGGTCACCGAGCACAAAGATTAGCATATAAAATTAATATGAAGACATGGCCAAATAAAAAGGAACATCAAAGAAAATCGAGAGGGATATTTAACATAGCTAAAAAAGGGAAGAAGAAGAAAAATATACAACGCACTGTAGAATGAAGAAAAAAATGTTCAAAGGATTGAATCAATGTCACTTGGAAAATATGATAACAGAAATAAAACGTGAGACAAGTTGCCACTGTGGACATTGTGTACAAGCGATTACTTTATGATTAAATGTAATTTTAGCATAAATTAGATTACGTTGCAAAGGCTGCAGTAATGCAGGAAAATAATAAATATATGTATGGCTGAAAATCAGCCAAAAGAAGTGAGTATAGTATTGTAATAAAGTTAACCCTGAAGTCTAGGAGAGAAGATCAAATAGAATAAGACAATTTGAAGCATAAATCTACGTAGAGCGAAAACTAAAGGAAAGCCCTGAGTAGTTGGGCACTCCTAGTGGGTTATTTAAATAGCTCCCCTAGCTTTCCTAGAAGCTATTCGGAACTCATATATAAATGTTTTAGAAGGGAAGCATAGTTCGAAAAATTCAAGTTAGCCACAATGGAAGAAATGCGTAAATAATAAAGTAATGTCGGTGTTGATGAGAGGCTATATTATATTAGGTAATCTACCGGTTAAGGTAGGTTTTTGGATGGAAGCAACTATCAAATAATGCCTAGGTAGTACATTAAAAATAATGGTACAGATATTGGTTAAATGTGTTTATGTTAACACAAGTAGAATTCAGAAGAGGAAGATTATACACCATTAGTGTCTTTGAAACTAGCCACTCAATAGAAAGACTGGGAATAAAATAGAGAAACTAATTTACTCATTGTGGATTGCAAAGTCAACCTTGGGCAAGGTGAACCGAGAACAAGTTTGAGAAGTACTATAAAATGTAATATATTCCGAAATATCTAACACAATTCATTTTAACCCAATATGAAGGAACACTAATATGCATTGCGGGAAAAGAGCACTTGGAAGGGGGTGTAAAATTTGGCTTAAGGCAATTTTCCAGTTTATTCGTATACGTTTATCATTTATACGTATATTTTACTTTTTTATTGATATTTTTATTATTTAGTGCAAATCAATTATCCCTCTACTCGTCTATTTGTTATGAATCATGAAATCTACGATTTAATTTACCTTTCTATTCCATTTAATGAAATTGCGTCTATGATATACCTACCTATGAAATTATAAATCTCTTCTGCTGAAATTTAATGATTTTTAAATGCTAAAATTTTTTGATCATAAACGCTCTTACCAATGTTGTAAATTTTAACTTTAGTGCTGAGGCATACTTTCATTTATTCTAGTCAGCACTTATTGCCTTATTCTCCTTTTTATTGATAGATATTTGCCTAATGATAACAAAAAGCTTTTGACTTCTTAAATATTATGGTTGGCTTTATTACTTTTCACAAAGCCGTAAAGAAATATTGTCTAATTTAATTAAAAGGCTCTGGCTGTTCAACTTATATCTTGAATTTGTTTTACCAATTATTGTTTGAGCATTGACAATATAATTTATAAATAAAATATAACCTACATAGAGAGCCGGGACCGAATAGGACATTAAATCTAAACCTAAGAGTTTTCTCAACAATACTATATTACGGTCCCTAATCATTATTTTGAGGAATTATGTTATAAAATGTATCCATGGATAATTCATTTTCGAAATTAATTAATGGTTTTTTCGTTTGTTTGCATTTCTGCTTCCACATAGTGTAAGTAATAATTTCAATATCCAGTTTTCTAACGTTCTCATTTTTCAGTTCTATTGCTTGCTTAAACAAGTTAAACTGATAATATATAAGTGATATGTTTTCGAATATCATCCGAGATCTATTAGGTTTCAGTGCTTTTTGTTAAATTTCTCATAAACATGAAATTTAGGTATATTTTGTTTTAATTCTCGCATTACCTGTTCTAATTAAATGAAAAGAAATTGTTTTCGTTGTGCCCAGTCGTTAATGGAGCAATTTAGTTTTGCTTCCACGAAATAATTACGTTTAAAGCTTCCAAAAATTAATTGCAGTGCATGAATAATTAATATTTAATTGCCAATTCTTTTAATGAGAACCAACATGGGCTGAAGACCGTTAAAATTTATGACAATTTAACCTTGAGCGTTACCTAATGGTAATACCATTCTGTACCCTCCATATTGTACATTCTATGGTGGCATTTCTCATTAAGGAATAGGCCTGTGTTTTATACTTACTTGTCGTTCAAATAAATGAGAGGTTTGTGAAGTCGTGGAGAAAGGAAAGATATATTTTTTTTAACATTAATTAGAATTTTTTTAACCCCCTTCCCTCCATGGTCTTTTGAAGACACCACTGTCATCTTGATCCCCCAACTCTTCCCGCGTTCACCTGATAAGGACCGGCAACATCCCTTCCAATACCTCTGATATCTATCGGCACACGTGTAAACAAGCAGAAACACACACACACACACACATATCCGCGAGCTCGACCGTCCTCATTCGCCCATGAGTGTATTTTGAGCGCATTCTTCTATATGCGCTCCCTCACTATTTTTCAAAATCCCGCTGCCATGTGGTCACGGCGGTTTCCAGAACGATCGATTTGGTCCGAATTTCCGCCGTGCAGAACGTTACAACTCTCCTTCTATGTCTCTCTCTCTCTCTTTTTATTCTCGCCGCGGCTCCTCCCGGGCTGCACTCCCCAGAGCGGTCCCGGGCCCGTTCCCGTGTCGTCAATACCCCGTCCAACCCTCTCCTATCTCACCCCCTCTCCCATCAATTTGTCCACTCCACCCACACCAGCTCTTTCTGTCACACACACACACACAGATGAATACTGAAAAAAAGGGTTAGAGAGGTGCTCTCACTCTCTTTCTCTCTCTCTCTATCTTACTATCTCTCTCTCTCGTCCGGTTTTGTCAACGTGCGATCCCGTGAAAATTCGGGTATGAAATGTTTGCGGGCGCCCGCACACACGTTTTGCCGCTTAAAGCGGATGCTAATCAGGCGGTGAGGGATGGCAGGAGAGGGGATGGGAGTATGGCTCTTGCGGGAGGTGGGGTGGAGGGAGGACGCTTGTGGGTTTGTCGAGGGGGGGTGGACTTCGTTGGGCGGAGGTGATGGGGAAGTTCAGTGTGTTGGGAGGTGGGAGAACGTTTTGTTTGTCGTCGCCATCGTGACCGTGTGTGTTTGTGTGTAAGAGAGATGAAGGGGAGAGAGAGAGAGTGATAGAGAGAGCACGAGTCATTCCGCATCGCCGAACACCGCAGGTCGTGAATCACATTCCTCCCGCGCCCCGCCCGCGCGCGCGGGGGCGCGTATGGCGGCGCCATGATCGTCGGCCGTCGCGTGTGGCGCGCGTATGTCCACTCGAGGGCGTGATTCCATCATATACGTGATTTCCGCCGGGCGGGGCATTCCATTCCCCCGGTCATTTTGTCGTCGATGGAAGTTTCCGATTTTGCGTCATGACCGCCACATTTTTATACCAAATGGCGAATATTAGTTCTCTCTTTTTTTTTGTAGTCCCTCTGCCCCGACACGGGTTTTCATTTTTGGGAAAGCTCTAAAATTGTTGTTTCCCACGTTATTCGCGGGTGACCACGTGGAAAGAAACCGTCAAACGTTGGATGAAGGCATCATCAAAGACAATGTTATAATACGGAATTTTTATTACCCGCGTGGAATGTATATTCACCCGACAAAATGATGGGAAAGTTTGACGTTTCGTTTGTCTGTGTGAAAGGGGCCATTTAAGAAGTGGAATGAGTTTTCCAGTCATTGAAAAACGTTTCCATGTTTTTCACATCATCAACACTAGTTATATATCCTAAGGTTACTTTGAGGGAGTTTTCATCTAAATTCTTCTCTTGCATTATACATGGTTGCATGCATAGTTTTTCAATTGCCTAATTTTATCAATCCTATTCGGGATAGTCCTAATTATCTTCCTCTTTTTTCACAGTGGGTGGTTAATATATTGGGAGAAAAATTCTTCGATGAGTTATTAAATGATATTAAGTCGTTTCGTTGATAAACTACCCTCATATTTTTCATATCGTGACACTCATGTATAGAATTTGAAAAAAAATGTGTGACAGCACATTTTTCAAAAACTTATTTCAATTTCCACAATATATTTTTTCCAAATAAATATAATTTCATTTGGTTGAGATCGGGTTTTGTGTTTTTATTTTGAAAGATTAATCATTCATAAAAGCCTAGTATATATGTATGACGGTTACAAAAGTTATTTTATTGTATTAAAATAAATATTTCTCGCTAACTTTGCGATAGAAATATTCTCTTCTCATAAATGAGAAAAGGTCTGTGCATGTCGTATAATTAGATGAGAGAAATATCATCATTGGTCGTTCAATCCTTTGATTGGTTGACTGCAGCCCTACATTCTACCCTATCTGATGCTAATTGGCCTATTTCCTGGTATTTTTTGAAATGTGCGTTCTTCATTAATCCATGTATATATCCCTTGGCCTTCCTCTTGGGACTTCTCTCTCTATTTTTCTTTCTGTTATATTCTTCACGAATCCATTGTTCCTCATGGTGTTGCCAATCCATCTGGTTCCTTTTTTCTCTATGATGTTCCATAAGGTTCGTTCTTCGTCTATTCTTCTGTATACTTCATTTCTTACTTTATCTGTCCATCTGACCCTAATTATCCTCTTCCAGCACCAGGTTTCGAAGCCTTCTAGTATTTTCTGGTCAACTTTTCCGATGTTCCATGGTTCTGATCCGTAGACTGCCACGCTCCATACAAATATTTTTACGTATTGTTTCCATGTCTGTAAATCTATCTTCTTTGAGTACAACATTTGTCTTTTCAAAGTGAATGCTCTCTTAGGTATTCTAGCTATTCTGTTAGCTATTCTTTGATTGCTGTCTGCTGAGCTTCACCCGTCCCATGTGATGGTACTTCCGTGATAGGCGAATGAATCCACTTGCTCTAATTTTTGTCCTTTCAGTGTGACTACTGTATCTCGCTTCTCTCTTCCACATGCTAGGGGTTTGGTCTCAGTCTTGTTTATGTTCATGTTAGATCTTTGTAGAAGTTGATCCAATATGTTTAGTGACCTTTGATGATTCTCCTGGTTTTCTGCTACCATTGCAATATCGTCGGCGAAGCGTAGCATGTTTGACTCTCCTCCAGTGATCTTAATTCCGTTTAATCCGAAGCCTTGTGCTTCTCTTATTGCTTCCTCCAGGTACATGTTGAATAATGCAGGTAAGAGGTTCCATCCATGTCTAAATCCTTTGTTGATTAAATCCTCTATATGGCTTCCATCTCTCATTCGCATTGTGGCTACTTGTTCTTGTATAGGTGACGGATTATTCTTCTGTCGTACCAATACAGGTATATTCCGAGTTTTTCCAGCAGTCCAAATATCTTGTTCCATTGCACAATGTCTAAAACTTTCTCCAAGTCCACGAATGGCACATACAGTTGCTTGTTCACACCTATTGTTTTCTCTATCATGATTCTCAGAGTATGATTTCTCTGGTTCCTCTGTTTTTCCTAAAGCCAAATTGGTTTTCCGATAGGTTATACTCAATTTTCCTTTCCATCCTTCGGTTCGTGTAAGTATTTTTGCTGTATGTGACACAAGTGTTTGCGATTTTGAAACAAAATCGGCGCCTTTTTCATCTATATGCGTGTATGTGCTCACGTAATATACATGTATGGGCTCCCATACATTGTAATGCATACTATGTACATGGCATTATAAAATACACATTGATCATCTGCATCTACATCATTGATTTACCTCAATGCCTCGGATAGAAAATATCTGATCGATTTACGTAAAACGATATTTTTAATGGCTTATTACATGCTTTTGGTTTGTGATATGGTGGAATATGTGATTCACAATTTAATATCTTTATTCTTCTTATCTGAATTAACCATCAGCAAAGTATCTAGGTCTGTCCCAAGATCATTTAATTCCAACCATCTTTTTTGTAAAGATGTTAATGTTTCCTTTTGTTGTTAAGCATGGTTTAATTTTATGACGGAATTTATTATTTGCATTTATTTTTGTCTAGAACGTATGAATTTCTGCCCAAATAAAAGTCTTCTCCCCAGTAAAATTATTTTAAAATCTTTTATAGAACTTGTTTGCCTACAAAATATTCTTCATAATGACTGCTTTACGAAGAGTTTCTGACTGGCCTCAATCTTCTGAGCCTCAAGAGTCAATAATAGTGGTTTACAAAATAATTTCCACCTATATAATAGTGTTGCTTAAAATAAGAAAACTTTCTGTTTAATATCTCATACAAGTGTGCAACCCTTTTTACATTCATACTGTTGGAAAAGAACATTTGCCTGGCATTTCTCTTTTTGCAAGGAAAAAATTTAGTATTCATTTAGGGGTCAGTGGGAGGATATGATTTCTGTTTATCAAAGGGAAAGGTAACTAACGTGTAAATTAAGGTCTACGAGCTTTTTTTTCGTGAATTATTTCCCAGCTGAAATTGAACTTTGTATTTAATTATTTGTAAAATGGTTCAACTCTCAGGAGTCGAGAATTCGTGCATCCATTATTAGTTCCAAAGCTTATTTAGGTTTCCATTCAGTTAAAGTTTAAACCATAATCCACTATTCTTAAATTTTTAAATTTGTTAAAAAATGTTATATAAAAAAATAACATCACTGTATCTAGCTTCATTATTATTCAGGTTATTCGATAAATAAAACAAAGCTTTTTTCCTTTGGATATAGTTTGTAAAATAATCCATCCTATTTTTCTTAGTGCCAGTAAGTTACATTGCTATCAATACACGCGTACATTTCAATTTGATGTTATTCAATATAGGTAACCAGTGATAATTTAACTGTTTTCAGTACTGAAGAGGTTTTAATTATGTTTAACACTAGGTTTTTGCAAAAATACCATTCTTTTTTTCCTTGACTTTAGAATTTAAGATTATGAAGACCATATGTAAACATTATTTCATTTTCCAAAATTTTCACATCCTAGAACTGCGTGAAGTCAAAATCCAATTCGAATGAACATAAATTTTAGCCTTTCTTTGCAATAGACCTATATGATATAAAGATGACGAAGTACGATGTACATGCCGCGTGGCCTGGAATATTTTAATTTTCTTTCCTCTTTAAAAACATAATCTGATAAAAAAGTGTTCGTTTGAACATAGTCAAGGAATCATTTATGTAGATTGAAAGGTCGCCTCCACAGAACAGTCTCGCATCACGTCTTCCATGTACGAGAATTCAACTTCCAAAGAAATCCGAATGAAAAGGGCAGCTAGCTGAAGGGTGACGAACGCTAGTTTTTGCTGGACACGGGCGACGTGACGTTGAGGTACAATGTCGATATACAAAGTGTTTATTTTGACCCCAAGACATCGATTTCCAGGACCACTTCGGTCATGGCCTTTCATGATTTCATTTGAGATTGGATTCGTTTTTGTTATCTCTGATGAGAGCTACTTCAGCTCTACGTGTACAAATACATATGAAGAAATTTTCCACTCCACTCCACGATAATGAAATTATTCGTTCAATTTTTATAATGTTTCATTCTCATCTTCTTGCACAGCCGGTCAAGAGTACTAATTGTAGCAATAAGCAAGTTTTGAGCTTCATTTCATTGATAGGGTTGCAATAAAGTTCCGTCGGGTAATTAAGAAATTAAATCGTTACCCCGAAAAGTTCGTTGGCGTTGCTTATTTAATTTCTAGAAGCATCAAATGACTTTTGGATGAGTTTGGGTCATGTTGATGCAAACAAAGAGAATACTGTGAACATACGAAATTAAGCTTTAGATAATTTTAGAATTTTCAAAAAGAGAGAAGTGGTGTTTTTTATAGTAAATTTTGCGAAACGTTGAAGTGGAAGAACAAGTTATTAGCTCTGCGTATTTTTGAATAGTTTAGTGTTTTTTAATGTAATTAGTTGCTTAATTTATGCTTGAAAACATTAGTTTCACCCGTTGATTTTATGAATACGTTAATACACATTTAAATAAAGGGGAGAGGAGCATAGTGGTATGGAACAATTATAGAGCCATTTAACTGATCAATATAGTGGCAAAATATTTGGTGAAATATTAATTAGGGCCTTTTTTCAAATTTGGATACATTTTTGGCTTTTGCTGTGTGTATTTAGGTCTGATAGGTGACGTATGGATCAAAGGTTTCCTTTTTTCCTTATATTTGAGAAATTACCAGATATTCTTAAGTAAAATTATTAATATTATTATCATTGTATAATTTTGGAAATGAAGTTGTGTAAATAGAGGGAAATTGTGGAAGGTTTTGAGAGATTATGAAGGAAACGATTGTTTCTCGCATGGCTGTGAAAGTCTCGCATGAAAATGGGACGGCAAATGAAAGAGTGAATGGCGTATTTGTTTTAAATAAAGGATAATGTGAAATTAAGTTGAATGATGCAACCATATGTGTTAAGTACCATAAAGTTATAATATGTGAAAGATAGGTACATGCCTAAGTCAGGTGTAAAGATTGGATGCATAACTGTCCTCATCGTATGCACTGGATATCAATATGCTGAATGGATGCCCATGTGAAGAATGTGGTGACCTGGGAATTTCCAGTGAGGTCAGAGTGGAAATTTAATTAAATATAAAGTATTCCAAAATGAAAGTAGCTTTGTTTGAAAGGATAATGAAAAGGATGGTCGCATAGCTTGCGTACACGACAAAAGAATCAAAGCAGCGAAATAATGGTTGTTATCAGTATTTAGAGTGAAAAAAATGGTAAACCAAACCATAAAAAGTGCCAAGAGAATTTTCATTACATTACTGCATGGAAGTATAAATGTTTATTAGTGGGTTTGGCATAAATTTTAAACAGAATATAGTATCAGTTAATTTAGGCATATTTATGTTAAAAATAATAGTGACATGGTGAGAGATTCATAGGCTGTGAATGATGAAAAAGACAGTGTAAAAAGTTGTACTTCGCTGGTTTACATGGAATGGATACGAGAGCCACTGACACTTGATAAGAAGGCTAAGAGAGTAGACTAATCAATCGGTTATACGTGGCCAATGCAATAATAGGCCACCTCGTGCAATCTGGCGGCCATGACGCGGACTGTATCCCCGCCCACTAATTTCGCTAGTTGCTTGTAGACTATTTTTTTGAAAAACAACATTGATCGTGTGCGTTCTTTGTCCTTACCGATCGTCGAAAAACTGTGCGAACGATAGCTGGTGAACTAAATTTAGTAAAATCAACAGTGCGCACTATTTTTACCGAATAAGATGGATGGATTCTTTGCCATGAAAATGCACCTGCACATTCAGCAATGGTTGTTCACCAGTTTCTGGCAAAAATTTGATTAGCCATCCTAGATAATCCTACTTATTTGCCAGATCTTGCCCCCCTGCGACTTTTTCTTATTCCCAAAATGCAAAAATTTGATGAGGGGACATCACTGGGAAGAGGTTGATAAAATAAAGCAAGAAACGACGAGGAAAACTAGTTAGCCTAACTGCGGAGGACTTCCATGGGTGCTTTAAACTGTGAAAAAGAAGATGGAATAAGTGAGTAGCAACGAATGGAGAGTTCTAAGAAGGTGATAAAATCGAGGTAGACTAAATTTTGCAAAAAACAAGCTTTTATGGCCTCAGTTTGCGTATTTATTGGACAGACCTCGAATGCGAGCGGTGCGTATTGTTTGAAAAGTCAGGGAAGACGGAGTAATTCATGAGTTAATGCGGTCGAAGAGACTGTTAAATTAAATATTAGCAGTGCTAGGAACGGAAAGCAATTAGAATAATAAGAATTTGTATGCTTGCGGCAATTGAAAAATAAGTAAGTAAATAGGGAGTCGTTTGGAAAAAATTAGTGAACAGCATTGATTTTTCTAGTAAAACCTAAAAGCACTCTGTATACCTTAGTGACTACTCATAATTACATGTATGCATTTTTTAATCGACTGTATTCAATTTTTTGAGTTCCGTAATCGTTCATCAGTCCTCAAAATATTATAATGCATCTCCGTTTTGACACTGAAGAAAACTCATTATGGTAACCTTTGAAATAAGTGAAAAAACTAATGTCTTGAAAATTCAGTGAGGAAAAAATTTGAAAAGTCTTGTTCATGCTACGAGAGTCCATCCTGAAAATGAAGACCAGAGAAAGCTTCTGTTGAAATATGAGATTCTACTGATTAATTAGATTATCTGTAACTCTCTTTCTTTTCTATAAATCTTATATAATTTATTATAAATATTACATTTATCCTTTGAAACACGAAATACAAAGTTTATTCCTGAGTCAATGTTTTTCTTAAAATCTTATATAATTATCTTTATGAGCTCATACCACAGAGTCTGTGAATGATAAGTCCCAACTCAGCCTTGATCCCCGTCAAGAGAATGCCTGAGTGAGTCCTCTCAAGTCAAGCGAAATATACCCGTTTTGCCTTCCCATCTAAGGCGGAATTCACTCATTTAACTTTAAAAAAAAACATAAGATTTGCTTATGCGGCACCAAATTACGGCACCAAATGAGCGCCCTCCGTCATTTTACGTAAACAAAGGACTCTCGTTGAGGTAGAGGCGCTTTTTATTTCAAACTTGCTCCGGCAATTTAAACGCAAACTCTTTCCTATTGCCTTTTTTTTTCTGCGCAGCGAACACTCCTCAGTTGCTGTGCTTTCTTCGCCAAACTTTTTGTTCGCCATTCTCGCTGAATTAAGAGAGACATGAAAGGTTTATTCAGTGACTTTTTCATTAACGTGAACTCAGCTGCAGGGGTGTGCAGCGTAAGCAGTGTGATTCTGAAATTTCCTTCGTTTGTGGACTTTTTCACGCACGAAAAAAAAATTCAGAGACAGCAGAACTTTTCCTTACCTTTCCGCAGTTTTCACCGTAATTATAAAATACCTTTAATTACCCTTATTTGGGTTTTTGATGGTCTTTTTAGTCTACTGCGTCATTCTGGAGTGTCATCAACAAGTTGGTGAGGAATACTGAAATCCCAGTGGGAATTTTATTACTCAAGGGGGTGCATTTGAAATATTCGCGATGATTTTATAACGTCGCACTTTTAATTTGCCATTTTTTTGTGTTATAATACCATTTAATCATGATATCCTTTCATAACTTTTCTTTTTATATCCTTAAGCTTTTAATTAGGCTGCTGATCCTTCATTTTATATTGTTAATTACGCTTGCCTTCAGTTCAGAGTAGTAATTACAAAAGGATTTAATGTAGTAATAATTTTATATTGTCCGTTTAAAATATATAGTTTGTTTGAGGCATTGAATTTATATTTTTTAAAATATAGTTCTAACAATTAAAACTAATACAAAGTAATAGTTTAATTCATTAAAACTAGACTAAATAACGATATTTTCAAATTTGTTTTGTCTCAAACGTCATACTGCCTCGACTGGAGGGAAATAATATGGCGATATCACAAAGTTTTGCTTGGAGCAAATTAGATTCAACGTAGGGTATTAGTTTAATCTGGGGTGTTCTCTCTAATTATTTTCATATGCTTTTGAAAATGGTATTAAATTATGCCTGAATTCGCGTATTTTATTTCATTTATGACTGAAAAAAATTGTTGATTCATCAATCAGTTATCTAGACAACAGGATAGATAAAGAAGCTCGGACTACTGTCGCTTTCGATATATTTTGAATGATATTACAGGAAACATTCAGGAAATTAATTCTTTCTGCAGGGCAGGACTTGTAAATTATCCTTTCGTATTCACTACGAACTCTATTGCATACGTGGTTCATCATTCATTACCTTAAATTCGGGGGGAAACACATGAAAAAAATGAGGATAGCTCTATGCCACCACACGTTAAGAAAAGAGGCTATTGCAGAAGGAAGATGAAGGATGCAATAGCACGTGTAGTAGAAGAGTAGGTCTCAAATAACTGATATCAGGAAATCTTGAATAATTAAATGAAGAGAAGGACATCTTAAGTTTGACACTAAGAATCGGGGGTTCATCAAGAGTGACAGAAAGTTTGGAATACAAGAGGGAAAGTAAATGGGGAATTAAGAGAAAAAATGTGGTTGTTTGAACTGTGAGTAACCTAAAATATTGCAATTGTTTTATTCAATCTTTAATTTTTCGTTATTGCTAGTTGATCGATTCACATGCGAGAGGCATGTGTCTCTTATTTAGCGAAGTTAATTTATATGTATAGCTAACACTGACCCTAACATATGGAATATTTTGCATTTTAAACAATAACTAATATTTAAACAAAAGGAAACTTATTTGTGATCTTCCTGATGTTGACCCTGAACATACCTCCTTACGCACACCTTAGTGTTGGCTTTTAGGGTATTAAGTAGATGCACGAGGGTTAAAAAGGATAAGGTATGACGATTTAAGGTGTTTCGAGTAAACAAAAGAAAGCACAAAGGAACACTATTGGAACAGCATACATGTTAGTAGACACTTACTTACAAGAGAAACAAACGGAATTTCAAAACATCAGAGGAGAGAATGGAATATATGCAATTAGAATAGTCTAATCACTATACCAATCATCGAAACCTCTGGAAGTTGGCCGAACGGAAGATGGGCAAAACAGGTGCTCTGCGAACAAAGAAGACCATCGCTTAGGTTTAATTAGAAGTACCTATGATAGAGAAAAAGCTTGGGAAGAAGAATTTGTTTAGACCATACAAATTCAACGGGGAGATTATCAAAGCTCGCAGTGGAAAAAACAAGGAAAGCCTAATTGGAATAATATTAAACAGATACAGCTGGTGAAAAATATTAATGGTCGAAATACCGAAGATAATGAGATATGTGGAACACCAAATTTCGAGTCTAATGCATCCAAAAACTGAAATAAATAAAAAGCCGGAGAAAAGGGAGACGATTTAATGTAAGCTTTTCTGAGTCCAGTATGGAATTTAAAAGAACCGAGCAATAAATTACGCCATCTTTCAACATTGGATATGGGTATGAAACATGACAGGCACAAGAACTTTGGCAGTAATGGAGAAGTTTTTGACAAACTTTGGCAAACTGGAGGAAATTCGTAAAAATTACTGAAAATTATCTTTGGAAAACATTTGGCAAAAGAATTCAAACCATGTTTAGCGCTGGTTGTCGGAAATAAAATGAATGCTTGGTAAGTATAAGTATGCATAGTAAAAGATCTCATTTATTTTACATAAAAATACTAATTGTTATATTTGCAAATTGTTTTCTATATTTACGCACGTTCTTATTTCCACTACTTGATGGGTGACTCATGTTACAACAAAAAAGTATATAGAATCATGCCCCCTTATAATTTTTATGCTTACATTTACCTAGGCGTAGTCCATAGGAATATGTTTCCTACCAGAAAATATTCCTTTAATATTACCCACACGATGACATTTATGGTGGTCATTCATCTAAACATGAGGAAATTTGGTAATGATGCAAGTTTTGCTTGTATTTTCTTTTATTGACGAAGGTATTTTGATGAAATTACAATTGCTTCCATAATCTGGAAACCGTATTAAACCCTGATGTGAAAATTTTTCTGGAAACCGTATTAAACACTGATGTGAAAAACCCTGATTTGAAAAAAGATGAAATAATCTTTTTCTAATCCTTTTCTTATTCTGCTGGTGTATCGGCAGCAAGAGACCATCCAAATTTAATCAAGTTATCCATACCAAAAAAAAGGAAAGAAATATTTGTACTTTTCCACAGATTTTATTAGATGGTACTAATAAAATCTGTGGAAAAGTACAAATATTTCTTTCCTTTTTTTTGGTATGGATATTAAATACTTCCACGAAGTGAAGCCTGAAACAGTAGAATATATTAATCAAGTTAATTGTGGGTCAATGTACCCCAATCTTTGTATTTATAACCCCGCAAACCATGAGACTGACCTATGCACTATACTTTCATTATTATTCTCCTAATCCCAATTAGGAACCGAAAATTCCCTGAATTTACTAATTTCCGACGCAGCCGGCTTACTAATAGAGGGGGTGACAATGATGGATGAATTTTGCTCGTATTTATTGAGAAAGAAGCAAGTATCGTAAGTGGTATGACTTGTGTTTTATTAATTTTCATGTAAAAAATCCGCTTAAAAAATGACAAAACCGTGTTTGCCATGACGTGCGTCATTCATTTATCTTTAATTCATCTCCTGTCACCCACATGACTGTTTTTTTCTGTCCACGAGACTGGTTAAATTCATTTCAAGCAGAAACTATTCATCCTGATGCGTTTGTATTGGTCGTATTCATGATTTTATGTTGAAGTTCGGTCTCTCTGGAATATAACTATCAATAGAAAAGTCCACTCTTTTGGGCCGTATTTGAATCCGTAGCCGCTGCATTGACATTTAAGGGCTACCGTTTCCTTTCATGTAGCCCAACTGAATCACAGTTATAATCGTATGTTCTGCTGAATGTAAAAATTATATAAATTATTACGTAAAATGACCAGAATGCTTATAACTACAAACAATGAGTAATCCATTTCAACTAACTGAAGTACTTAACTTGATCATCAACGGAAACATTAATCATTAGAGCTTATTAAGTACATTTGTTATCAATTATCATAAATTCATTAGTAGTACAAAGCTAATTCATTAGCAAAAATTCTTAAAGGTCACGGTTATCTTAAAACCTTCAATGATGGTCAATTGGTTATAAATAGCGTCTATATAATTATGAAAAAATTACACTTTTGTGAATGGATAGGAATTAACTTTTAAGTATATATTTAAACATGAAATGTATATCAAACAAAAATTTATTTCAAGAAACTGTAATAGTAACTTTAACGGAGTCACCCGCTATGTGTGCATCATAATGCAACCATTTTAGAGAGTAAAAATCACTCGCCTTGACCGGGATTCGAACCCGGATCCCTCGATATCCGGCCGAGTGCTTTAACCACTTAAGCTACCGAGACGTCCTCTTACACCCTGAAATTTTGGGGGCTTTGAAGGAACAAGATGTTATGACGAAATACCGTACATACAATGTCACAGGCATTCGTAGTCGTGCGCGACGCGCCACAGTCCACGATGTCAATAAAGCCAATTTCAAACACTTAGGCTGTTCATACCTTAGACAAATTTCAAGAAACTGTATGATTTTTACTCTCTGAAATGGTTGCATTATAATGCACACATAGCGGGTGACTCCGTTAAAGTTACTATTACAGTTTCTTGAAATTTGTCTAAGGTATGAACAGCCTAAGTGTTTGAAATTGGCTTTATTAACATCGTGGACTGTGGCGCGTCGCGCACGACTACGAATGCCTGTGAAATTGTATGTACGGTATTTCCTCATAATATCTTGTTCCTTTAAAGCCCCCAAAATTTCAGAGTGTAAGAGGACGTCTCGGTAGCTTAAGTGGTTAAAGCACTCGGCCGGATATCGAGGGATCCGGGTTCGAATCCCGGTCAAGGCGAATGATTTTTACTCTCTGAAATGGTTGCATTATAAAAATTTATTTATGCTAGTCTTAAAATGCCCTCATAATTACTAATGGGTTTTAATCGTTTGTGTAAGTGTAAGGAGTTTTATAAGCGGAGTTATAGTAATCGAGTTATGCTATAAGTTTTTAATGCACATATTGCGTAGAATATTATATTTTAAGCTGACGGAACAGCATTGATATTATATTAGTACATTATGGCGAGTAATGACAAAAAATTGAATTGTAATTCAATTAGAAATCGGTGTATAGTTGTCCAAATCCCTCAGGGCTAATGGATTCAACATTATCTTACTCAACGTTGAATAGAATGGTTTCTCTTATATGGGCAAACATCTATTTACATTTCTAAACGGCTTACTACATATTTTTCCAAAGCATTGAAGTAAAAATAACTCTTTGAATGTGTCATTAAAAATATTGACATTTTTGGTGCACATTGTTTGGCAGATATTTTTGGTCTATAAATTTTTGGTCATTTATAGTTAGTGCAAATAGATAAAATAATCATATTTATATAAAACATACTATGCGTCATATTAATGCAATTGTATTTCATATGTCTATAAAAGAATAAAAATAACTAGTTATTTAAGAAATTGTGCTCGTATCGTAGTGTATTCCCCGTGTTAATTTTCGTATTTTCATTTCTATTATTCTCCGAATTCGTAGATTTCTTATCGTAACTCAACATGCTACTTTTTTACAAGTTTGTCTCTGTTCAAATGTGCGTACTCTTGTCATTTGTCCTTTTTGTGTTCTCTTAAGATTAGAATTTTTCTGCTTCCGTTTATATTCCCTTTGAGATATCGTTAACATTTCCGTGGAATTGTGGCACATTTTTGTGAATTTTTATATCTTTACTTTGTATTCTGCACTTAGTACAACTAGTCATCTCTGTATTTAGTACAACTAGTCATCTGTGTAAATTACATCAACTACCTTTTTTTGATCTACTTAAAATATGTCATGTACTCAGTGTTTTATTAAAATTGGGTGGTTTATGTTAGTTACTTCACCGTTTATATTCTCTGGTTTTCCTAATTAAAGGGTCAGCGCTTCTACAGATTTGTTTAATCAGCCCTTCCTTTAGCAAACAAACGGCAGATGTATAAATGCTGATTTTCTCATGTATTTTTTTCCATTTGAATATTCTCTAGTATTTAAGTTCACCAATAATTCAAGTAGAGCAAACGAATGCCTTTTCTCTTAGCCTATCAAAAAACCTCTTTTTAAATTACATGATTTCGCAAATGTCAAATTTTAAAGATGTGGCACAATTTGGTCAGTTTCTTCGTCATTTTAAAAAATGTAAAAATTTGCTTAATCATTATTTATTGCTTCGTAAATTTTTTTACGAGTCAGTATACAGGAAATGGCAGGTTTACCTAATGGAGGATTAAAACGAAGAGAATATTGTTAGGATAAATCTATATTCTGAGCCGTCCTTCTCATGTAAGCTACCCGGAATTTTCAATTTATACTCGGTCAGGTTACTTGCGGTCACTTTATAAGACTAAGCTGCTTTCCAATGGAGTTATTATCTTGAATTTTTGAGAAGAAGAGTATTATTTCCTGCATTTGTTTTTAATCCAAAGAGAGGTTTTGTTCTGATATTTTGAATGACGATGAAAGATTCTACTTTCCCTTGATTCGAAAAGAGAATGTCTCTGACAATGTTTCGAAGTGGCACTAATGTGCAAAGCAATGTAAATTCGCTTCATATATCTCTAGCTTGAATTCACAGAATATCTGACGATATTCCCCCTCTTCGATTCGATATCGCAATGAATTTTGAATCTTCATGTTCCTCAGATATCCATTTAATTTCTCTTGTTTGCTATTCTTTTGTTTTGTATTTGTTGTGGGCAATTTTTTTCTTTCTTTGAAATGTTTATGGAAACCTTACCTTCACTCCAATTTCAACCGCGTTTCTTTAATATAAACTCAAAATCATCCTACTTTACTAATCTAAGAGTACTATTAGCCACTCACAAAGATCATTATTTGAGTTCATTCAAAGTATCATCGATTGAATTGAAGATTAGTGGTTGCGTAAAAAGTTGATTCATAATCTATATGAAATCACTTCTGGTAATCGTGATGACGTGGAATTAAATTTAAACTAAAAAGGATTGTAGTGATAACCTTTTGGAAAAGGTTCAGTTCTCTCTCGAGTACCTGCCGGATCAAAACTAAAAAAAGCAAGTATAGACTAGATTAAATACTTTGTCGTTGCCCCTATTCATGACCCTTTTTTGGTAAGCTTATTAGGGGAATATGTGGAAAAGCTAGGAGGAAATATTGCATTAGTAGAAGAGCATTAGGGAAATATGACGAGGGAGTTAAGAGCTATGCTACGTTATTTTCCGCTAGTTAAACCTCATTAAAAGTTTGCTGCTTGTATATGAGATCCTCACGTAGTAGGCTTGATTGCTGAATAAGGTAGTGTGCTACGAAGAGAAACTATATTTGTAAAACTTTTTTATGAGGAGGGTAGTAGCATAGAGTAATTGAGAAACTGGATTGCGAATCAACACGGAGCCATGGTTAACAGAGGGAATACATTTCTTACATGAATTGATACAGGGTCCTAGTTACAGTTATGATGATTAAACTGTATTATTCAATCATTCGTATCACGTTATGAGAGATAAAAATGAAAATAAGATTGAGGAGAACTTCAAATGATCAAGCGTAAGCCCGTCAATTTTGTCCCTTCAGGTATGATATTGTGGAGGGCAAATATTATGGATAGATTCGTTGAATAAATAAGCCATTCGACTCTTGGTGGAACTATGTAATCCCTGCTAAAAATAGGAAATTGTTATGATTTATCTACTAATATTGAACCAACATGATTAAAATTTCGTTTTTCCCACCTACAATAAATGATAACTCTAAACGGCAGCGCTACGAAAGAAGAAATATGTTTTAAATTTTAATTATTCAAAAAGTGTTTTCATTGGTGTGAAATCATCTGCACCCTATATGGAATGAAGAAACAACGTGTGAGTGCATGTTTCTTTTTATGTGTTCTTATATTGTTTTTTGCTAACGAAGTAAAAAAATTGGCATTTATTGGCCTTTTTTTTGGCAATTGAAATTTGCCGTTACCGTTGAAAGATGGTGTGTTCGCGCCTGAAATCTATACAAATAAGTTTGAGACAATTTATACTTGACAGTGATTTATGAGTCTGTTTTTCAAATTTCACCTCGTGTTATCTCTTAGTCACCTTCTAATTCTGCTTCATTTAGCATCGAGAGAAACGGTTATTTGATAAGTGAAGATATAATTGATTGTGTATATTAATGTTATCAAAACATTGATAGGCAAGAACTTGCACCCTTCAACTTTATATAGAAACTACTCCAATGCCATTTCATAATGTTTTCCAGTGGATTTAGCAGGAATTTGATTATTGCCCTTCATTACGGCAGCTTTATTCAACGATGAGGCACTCGTCTCCACTCTTTTAAGTGCCGGGAAGCGTTGGAGTACACCTTTTGTTTTTACATTTCGAACAGAATAAGATGGGTTTGTAAACCCTAATTGAAGGAGATGGAAGCTCACCATGTCTGGACGAGGGCTTTGTGCAAGTCGTAAATATATCTCCACACTGCGCTCCCGCATTGGAAAGTTTGGAAAATCAAAGGGGATCGTTCTTTTTTTCCGAAGATATGAAAATGAGAGGATGGCGAAGGTGGGAATTTGGCAAGGGTTTTCTCTCTTCCTCGCATTCCGATGATTTCCCCTCGATCCCACGTTCCGTTTCCCCGCCCCCACAAATGCCCGGACGGCCCGCCTCCTCCGGCCACTCCCGGCACTTTCCTCCTATTTCCGGGGAACTAAACCTTCAATTCCCCTCCAACCATCCCCAAAACAAATCCCCATCTCCCTTCCACAAAATCCCTCACGCCGCACCTCCTCCTATCGCCTTTGCCTTCCTTCCCATCCCTTTTCCGAAACCCCTCAACTCTTAACTCTCTCTCTCTCTCTTCTTCTCCCCCTCGCACGGACCGGCGTTAAAATTTCATCAGCCACGTACGTGCTACACTTTTACCCACCCTTTCATCCCCACCGGTCGTATCTCCCTGTCTCTCTCTTTCTGGGGTTCTACCGCACTCTCTCTCTCACACACACACCCGCGCTATCTCCTTCCTATCTTTTCTCTCTCTCTCTTTCTTTCTTACTTTTATCTCATCCCAACAGAATCTTCGGACCTACTCAGCGGCCACTCCTTACACTCCGAGGTTTTTCTTGTTGTTCTTCCCTCAATAACGAGTTTCATCCTATTTCTCTCTCGCGATCGATGCTATGGACAAAAATCTTCGTTCTAGGTTGAAAATCTAAGCATACATTAACTCTTTTTACCGCTTATCTTCCTTGAGCTGAGAGATCTACAGCGTGATTATTCAATTCAATAATCTCATGGACGATTTAATGATATGTCCATGTTTGTCACATAGCTAATTGTCATGTGGTGTATGCATGACGTAAGTCCCTCAAAATACCTTAGTTCTATTTTAAACAATCTTGATAGCCTCAATCGAAATTGCAATCATTACGATAATTAATAATCAGAAGAGAATTTTCTTAAATTATTTGATTTTTTCTTCCATGAGGTACAGTAAAAGTTGGAGAGGGCAAGATTCAATCGCTATAGAAGCTGAAGGAGATATATAGTATTTTAACACTTTATTCAACTGATTTTTTGAAAAGGTATAAGAAAGACAACTAATAGCCCAGCGGTCTAATACCCTATTGAAATTCTCTTGCAAAAGTTTAATCTTTTATACCTTATTCTCCTAAATCCAAATACATAATCTATATATGATACTATAAGATTTAATCTAAAATTATCAAATATTTTTTTTTTCATTAAATGTAATTCTTCGAATCCGCAATTTGCGAGACTTGACTTTATGTATTCTCGTAAATGATATGCTAATCACATAAGAACCTTGGTCCTCAAACCCATTTCTTCCCACTTTTGTCTTACTGGGGTGCTTAACCCTGCTCGACCTCACTCTATCTCACTTTCCAAGTCGCACTTTCCCTTTGCTCTCCCAAGTCACTTCACTCCGCTACATCCACTCGGCTTATGCAGCCCTTTTCTTATACTTAATTCCCTTATCCCTTTCTGGCCTCCTCCTCACACCTTCTGTATCCCTTCACTCTGTCTTATTCTCACGCACCCTCTCTTGCTCCTTATCCGCAGCGATCTTGCTGCAATCAAGAATCAGCCGCCTCTCTCCGTCCTAACTTCTGGACCTATGTATACTGTCTACCTGCCCCATGTCTAATGGAGTGAATTGAAAATATTTTTACCCCATGGTCTAATCACTCTCTTCCTTTATTTTGATCTCAACAATTGAATACGCACTCTTTAACATTTATCTATGAAATCAACCTAAAATGTATTCTTCAATTAAATCAAATAATTAAAAGAAATAGACGAAAAATCCCTGCAATTTCTTATGGAGGTGAACAAATAAAAATTACATGAAATTTTATTGAACCATCAGCCAAAGAACTTTCTGATAATTGTTAGTGATAATTTTCTAACAAAATGGTGAACCGGTTTTTATTTATAAGTTTTATTTTGTTAGCTATATTTTTATTTAAACACTGCTTTATACTTAAGTTTTAAAATATAGATGTTCTAGGATGCAGTGGTCACTACACTCCAGATATTATTAGCTACAACTATCTTTAGACAAATCTATATAGATCTGTGGATTTCTATCCTAATATATATTAACATTCAAGTTTATTTGATTGAGGAAAGAGCAATATTTTTCGATTTTAAAGTATAATGCAGCATGTGTATTTAAATTGAAGTCTGCGTATTATATTTTCAGTAGTTCAACAGCTATAATTAAATGGCTTTGATGAGTATATTAAATCATTTTTTTCTATCCGTAATGATTTTAAATAATTATTGACCGAACCTTTGTATTGGCTTTGTCCGTATGCCACTAATATGTCCATTTGTTCCACTCTCAACAATCCCCACCACTAATAACCCGCCCTGCAGTGATGGGTCTTTCACACGGCAAGTCATTTCACAGGTTCATTACATACCTCAATCAAGAGGCGGAATTACAGGAAGTTTGGGAGCAAAAGCGTCGACAAATGCATTGTGGAAGAGAAAGGCTTCTTTGGGCCGACGCGAAATTGCGTCGTCGTCTCCCGTCGACGTTTCAGCGTTGAAACACCCAAGGAATATCGCCGAGTCCCTACCAATTTCTCCCCATTCCATCCCCTCACCTCATCCCACCACTCCCCCAACCCCCGCCGCTCAACGGTTCTCTGATCCTCCTCCCACCACCGTCCCTTAGGCACCCCAAACCTCACCCACTACCAACATCCCCCTCATCCCTATCCCCCACCGCAGCCCCTCTTCCCATCGCCCACCTCCACCCCGTCAGCACCCCCCTTCCCTCACTGACGTAACTCCACAAAGTGTGTGGGAGGGTTAGAGTGGGAGAGGTCGGTAGAAAGGGATGGGGTCAGGGGTTAGCGGGAAAGTGCGCGCACATGTGCTTAAGACGGTGAGTCCGCCAGGCTTTTTGAGAGGAGATAGAGACAGGAGGGGTGGTGTGTTAGGAGGGGGAGGAGACTTGGTTGTTGGGTTTGGTGGATGGAGGGAAGGAGAAGGAGAGACTATCTCAACTTTTTGGCTCCGCCGTGACTCCCCGTTCCGACATGAGAAAATGGGGGTGAGGCCAATGTGGTTAGGAGGGTGGGGTTTTGGGTGTTTGGGGGGAGGGGATGTCTGAGGAAACAGCAATTTCTGCTCGGAAGCACGGCTACGGAGGAAGGAAGGAAAAATGGAAGTCGAGGTGTAGGCGGGTGAAGGGGTTGTGGGGGGGGTGTGGTGTGGGAGGTGCTGAGGTGGGTGGGAAAGTATGCGACAAGGTAGTTCTCGGAGAGAAAGGATTTTCCGCTGGGGCGACGAGTGCGGGCAGGCGGATGGGGTAGGGGGTCACCGTGACGCCGATGCTTGTTGACAGCGAACTTTTTGTTATTAAAAACGCCATCCACACGAGCTCGGGGTCTCTGAATGTATCGCGATGGGTTCATGTTTAATGCGCGGCGGTCTCATGTTTAAATCAACAAGTGAGCAGGCATGCGGGCGTGTCCGTCCCGCGTGGAGTTCGATTTACGCCCGTAATTTGACGGCGGGGATGTCTTAGCGTGTGCTTTCGGATGAATTCCTGACCTTTTTGATCGGAGTGTTATTTTTTTTCGGGTGGACGACATGTACTTATTTGAAACACATGACCTCTAAACCACACCATCGCATGCCAACGATGGATTAGTCAATCGTGGTTGTTTCGCGGAATGTAATTGTGCGGGCAGTTCTTCAATTCCAGGTGAAATTGCATCACGTGAAACGTATATGCCTCACTTCTTAAACTTGGCACTAATAATGCTTTGTTTGACCGACT
Organism: Hetaerina titia; assembly: GCA_037158775.1. Taxonomy (NCBI): domain Eukaryota; kingdom Metazoa; phylum Arthropoda; class Insecta; order Odonata; family Calopterygidae; genus Hetaerina; species Hetaerina titia. The sequence goes on from CM073770.1 coordinate 80,939,459, forward strand.
GAGGTTAATCCTTTTCTTTAGGTTCAAGAAAACTTTCCAAAGCAGTCTAATTAATTGGAAAATTAATCAGCGTACGAAAAATATTGTAAAAGGCTCCACGTTTTATAATCGCACTAAATAAATTAGGATAGTTTGAGACCTCTCACGTGGAAGCCTCATTTACCAACCCGAAAGTGAATGAATATTAATGCTTCAAGAAACAATGATTGAAAATACCCACGTAAAATACCACATATTTTAATCCTCGGAGTCAGTACAAATAAATCATCAGAGATACAAGCAATACATGAATGAATGTAATTTTTTCGTAATTCTGGAGTTATTGCTTTTAATTATTTTTTTTCTTAATTAGCCAATTGAATTTTGATTCTCGAAAGGTATCCTCACATAACGTTTTCACCGTGTTTCTTTTTGGTTTGGGAGAAAACTCTGATAGTAGAACTCCATTATCTGGTGGATTGTGATAAATTCAGTGCCAAAGAGCCTATTTTTGCGTGAAAATATACTTATATTATTGTATACCCTGGAATCAAAATAACTTTTAAACTAATTATATTCCAAAACATCTCATTTTTTCAATAATTGCACATTTTTCAGTTTGACTGAAATGTACCATTTCAAATGGTACGAGTTGTCACATTTAAATATTTGTGGACGCAAATTTCGACGGTCAGTATTCAAATGAATGAGTAAGGAATGTATGAAACTCGTATAGATGTCAGCGATCTGATTACCCAATTACAGTTTTTATATTGCAGTATGTCTTAAGAAATTTTCTGGCTACAACTCATTTGTCTGTATTAGATATACACGCAGTATCTATTGATCGGTAAGGGAAAAATAATTGATGCAAAAGATTTTCTTTGCTTACATTGCTGACTTTTCATCATGTCTGCAGAATACGTATATACTTTTATGTTAGCATTCATTTTTGTTATTTCGGTCATTGATACATGGTGTGACACGAATATTAATTTAACCATTGAATTTAACAGGGTAGATATTAAGTAGAAATATCCGAACTATCTAAAGAGCTTTGATATAAGCAAACTCCATTTAGAGCTAAGGGTAAAAGACAGTTATTTGTGGCAAAATTTTCGGGAGATATATTTTTCTGCAAATAGCCTGAACCTATATGTTTCAAGTGTGTGTGTGTACATATATATACATATATATATATACATTTTTTTAAGGTAATCTACCGGTTAAGGTAGGATTTTGGATGGACAAAACTATCAAATAAACATTTTGTAACTCCAAACAAAACCCAATCCAGCAACCTCATCTACATCAGGTCCCTCTTCATCTCTGTGTACTTTTTTTCTCCTTTCATCCCGTCCAACATCCCTATCCTGTTCCTGCCCTTTCCTCGCTTGCCCAACATTCTCCCCTCTATTACCTTCTTCAACATTTCACTACCGCTCAATACGCCTTTCATCCATTTTTCCTGCCCCCATAGGCTTTCTATACACAAACCCCTCTCCTCAACCACCATCTCCAGTACTTCCGCATTTGTTTTCATTTCGGTCCATTTCATATATATATATATATATATATATATATATATATATATATATATATATATATATATATATATATATATATATATATATATATATAACTTTAAAAATAGAGTTTTAAATATATCCTGATAATAAAATTTCATAAACTTGATGTAGTTTTCTCTGTAATGTTAAATGAAATATTTCCGCTTTCTGTTTCCTTTCACAGCATTAGTTACGTATGACCTAGAGATGCATTTACCTATAACTTTTCTCTCATTTCTTTCGGGAGCATTTTCACACAGTATATGTTTCGAAGTCAATTGGAAGTTATATTGACAAACGTTTCGTGTATTTCAGGATAGGGGATCATAGGAGAATTTCTGTATTTCTAATATTTATTTGTGCCACTAGCTAAGATCTCGCGGTAAATGAACGATCACCCCGATACCACACAATATTTTCGTCCATACTAAAATAATATTACGGTTCTGTTCGAATGATTTGGAGTATTTTTTGATTCCTTTCTGCCATTAATGCCTACTTCAATCAATCATAACTGCTTGGCTTCAAGAATTGGCCAATAAATGGTTGCAGTATGAGTTAAAATAACTAGTTTAAGATGCTTTAGTAGGCCACAAAATGGAGGGATAGGTAAGAGGCAACTGTGAGCCAAAATTGTGGCGAGAAATACCGTCTCATGAATAGGCAGTATGCCGTAAGGGCATAAAGCAATACCCGTGCTCACTTGCATGGTGCACCATTTCGCATGGAAGAGCTTTTACAGCCGTTGTAACATTTCTATGAACTTGGCCTATTCTGCGAAAACGACCCTTCTTATTCGTGTTAGATAAAGTTTATCCTAGGCCGTAACAATGTAAATGGAAGCTAAAATCCGAACACATCTCAGAGAACATATATCTCCGTACTTCAAGTGATAAACGTGATCGCGAGAAAAATAAAAATTAATCGAAAGAAGGAACAAAGAAATAACTACTTAGATTCCCGTATATATGTGTATACTTATAATGAGCCGAATAAAATTGTAGAGGACGGTTGTTGAGGAGTGCTGAAGGTTGAAAGTGGCGGTGCTGTGAACCAGTAGTTATCCAAACGTCATTTGTCTCCCTCTTGAAGAATCTTAACACCCTCCATTTTTTTCCGCTGCAAAATGTACGACTATGCTCTATTTTAATACGTTTTGAGAATGCATTCTCTTTCCTGTTGCAACCTATTTGAATTCAGATTTTAAATATTCTCTTTCCGGTCGTTCCATCGTGAGTGTTAACGGCCTTTGACGAAGGCTCCTCCTCATCGTAAAACTTTTATTTTCCCGACATTCTGGCAGTATACCATGAGTTATCTCAGTTATACGTGTAAACCTAGCTGGAGCTATTGACTTCGATGAAATGAGAAAGTCAAAAATAAATTGTTCAAATAAATATGTATTCATTTGGAAAAAATCATTTAATTTGTTCCAGGTTAAATTCTCTGGAAATAATTTTCAAAACTTTATTCCGAATTTCCCTGTCGTGCTGCAGCTCCAGTGGTTTTTTCTAGCCTGTCCATAAATCGTAAAAATATCAGGGCTACATACAGGTATTATACACACACAGATACATATATATATATATGTAAAATGTATATATGTATATATATATATATATATGTGTGTGTATATATATAGATATTTCATGATGAAGAGGGACCTGATGTAAATGAGGTTGCTGGATTGGGTTTTGTTTGGAGTTACAAAATGTTTATTTGATAGTTGTGTCCATCCAGAAACCTACCTTAACCGGTAGATTACCTAATAATAATAATATATAATGAGGAAGTACTAGATATGGTGGGTGAGGAGAAGGGTTTGTTGGGAGAGTTGAGAGAGAGAGGAGTTGGGTTTACGGAGGCAGGAAAAATGGATGAAAGGCGTAGTGAGCGGCAGGGGTATATTGAAGAAAGTAATAGAGGGGAAAATATTAGCCAAACGAGGAAAGAGCGGGAGCAGGATGGGGATGTTGGACGGGATGAAGGGAGGAAAGAAGTAAACAGTGATGAAGAGGGACCTGATGTAGAGTAGGTTGCTTGATTGTTTTGTTTGGGGTTGCTAGTTAATTATGTGCAAGTTGTGTCATCAGAATCTTTACCGGTAGATTATCTTATAATAAATTATATATATATATATATATTTATTTATCTTTAATTTTAACATAATTGAAATCCTTACTTTTCTAATCATTAATTTGGACAGTAAATTTCATCTTCCTTAGTAAATTAGGAAGCACAAGAGTTTTATGCTTGATAAAAAGTGTCGTGTTTCTTTACCTCTGTCTTGTAAAAGTTACTCCGCGTATTTCCTACTAGAATTTTCAACCCAACATGCGTTCTTCTATTCATTCTACCCTCAAATATTACGCTATATGTTAGTCACTCTAACTTATCATAACAAGGAATTTTATTGATCAAACGATTGTCACCTCAATGTTTAGAATAGACATTCAACTTAGACTGTGACTTTTTAGTAAAATGCAGGCATCACAGGGAAAAGAAATGACCCCTCTACCATCGGTGTAAGTGTCACTCGCCGTTGGGTTTAGTATTTGATGATCTCTATTCTCACCTATTAGCTGGGCTTCGGGTTGATTAATGTGGTGTCACTATCTGTGTAATCATGTCTGTTAGTAATTTGCAGAAAAGATTTTTCCTAAAGAAGAAACCAATACCTTCCTCTAAGGTGCACTATAAATAAAATGGTATTTCAATTTTTTTAAATGATAACTTTGTATCTAAATCCATGTTCTTCTTGATACATTTCGATGTAGTTTGACATATAGTATACGACTGGAATCATCGCATTTTTTTTAAACGCTTAGACGACAACTGTTTCACAGGGCGTTCAATTTATATTGTTAATTCACGTATGTTACTTATTTTATTATTCATGAAATGAGAATAAAACTTGTGGATTGCATCTTCATAATTGTTTTCAGCAAGAATTTATGGACAATAGATAGTAAAAATTAACACACTGAAAATTACCTGGGTTTTTATGTTGCACTGAATCTCAGGAAACTTCGGTTTCAAGATCTAAGCAGTTTTATAATACATTGTTGATGGCCTCTAATTCTAATCTAATGTAATTTATAATTTATATACCAGCTTTTTTGACGAATGTACTAAAATGTGTCGTAAAATATAATTTGGTTGGCAAATCAAGGAAAATTATTTACAGTCTTTTAAGTGAAAACCAAATAAGCACACGTTATTTATAGTAAGTTGTTTGATAGAAATTATTTTCGTTTTTTGAAGTAAAACTTATTGTAAATATAAGAAATTAATTAACAATTCATAAATAAATATTGGTATTATTGCTCAAAGATAAAACACGTTTAATTACTGTGCTTATATATTCCCATTCCCTTTCACTTTTACACATTTTTGCATGCAAGGTACGTACAGGTCAAGGCATCCAAATTTATACCAGAATAATAGTATAGATTGATATGTGATTCCCCAATGTTATCTTAATTTGAACCCATCCGCTATACCGCAAAAGGACGCTTACATATTTTACTCAAGTAATTTCGCGCGCTTCGCGAAAAAGCAACGTAATCCTGGAAAACACTTCAAAATATTAAGCCGTTTTCTCACTCTGTTACACATAGCAATATTTGCTAAAATATATTAGTAGCTATTACTCTTCTCTCCATTTTGTATTAGCTTATAATCATTTACATTTAAAAGAATTTCTTCCCGTTTAAATTCGTATTAAACATTATAATTATTAATGACTGTAGCGCACCATTATTTTACTTGGCCCAAAGCGTAAATATAAATTCCTGGAATTCCTTTTGAACAGTTTTTTTCACCTTATATATCTTGGTATCTTCTGCATATTAATGTTGCTATTTGCTAATTTTTCTGCTTTTGGAAGGATGGGTAATAATTTTTACCATAATGGTTGCACGTGATGCAATTCAAAATTTTTGGGTCATGTTTTGAATAAACTACTAAAATATTCCAGTGGATAATTTCTGTGTGATGAATGGCATTATGGCTGCATGTCTAAAACCGCTGGAGAGATATATTCATTCGGTTTTTAAATACGTGGGTTGGGTTTATAACTAAACGTGCTAATTCGGTTGGTATGTGAAAGGAGACATTACCAACGTTTTGCTTTCGGGTACAATGCACGGTACTATTAAAAGAGTGTAAAAGTGTAGTAATCATTAATTTTCCATTACTCATCGTTTTAAAATTTGTTTAGTACGCCAGGATGAAAAGTTTTTAATGCAACCATCAGCCACCACGTGATCCAATCTGCCGATGCACTCACTCCTGGTACATACTTTCAGAGCACTTCCCTCACGTTTCCTCTCTCCCCTGGTGTCCCTCCCACACATGGTACTCCCCCTCCTGCCCACTTCACATTCCTGAACCCCCAGCCATTCCTCCAACGCTTTCCGTTACGGCTCATAAATAACAAACTTCCCACGATTTTCCGCCATTCTTTTTTTTCGCATTTACGCTCGCGTTAAACGCGAAACTTCTTCCTCATTACTCTCTCAATCGATCAGGAAAAATGTTCCACTCTCTCACCCCTCCCCTGACCCCCAGTCCCGGGCCCCTTTAACCCTGCCCAAACCCGTTGCCCCCACTCCTTCCGTCCCCCTTTAAAATCTCCAACCCTCCCTCCGAACCCAGGGCACTCCCTCCTACGCCGCCGTCACCTTTTATCTCCCCGCTCACACACACGATCCCCACCACTTCTTTGAACTCTTCATCCGCGCTTGACTCTTTTCCGAGGGCGCGCCACTCTCATCCTCCTCCACTGCCTACCCTTTTTTATAATGCCCAGCCATTTTCTAATGCTCCCACGAAGCCACGTGATGGGGGGAAGCCCTTTCCGCACCGGCGTTACACCTTTATTCTCCCCTCCCCATATCCCTTTCTCCGACCCATCCCCTTTTACTCTCACATTCCGCGGCCTTCTCTCCCTCCCCTCCCCTCCTCGCCTGTCTTTCGTTCCACCTTCCGCCGTTCTTCCACTCCTTCCTCCTATTGGTGGTGCTTTTATCCTCTCCCCTCACCTTTTCTCTCTGCCTCGTGAAAGGCCAAACGCGGAGCTGAAAACTCCCGGGCAGAATTTTTTTCCGTGCTCCGTGTAGTTCGTGCGGCTTTCTCATTTTTAATTTTTTTTTAATCCCCTAGTTCATGCATTGTTTCCAATATCGTTTCAAGAACTCTTCTCATTTGTAATCGAGTCGTATTCTCCAAAAAATTAACTTTTTGCAGTTCGGCCGTGTTTTGGATCCGGCTGTAGCGAAAATGTTTAAGCATGTAGGCCTGAAAATAGAACACACAATGGGAAAAATTAGACGTACACGATAAGACTTCAAGTCATGTTTCGTTTTCATTATTTTCGCACAACATTTTTGAATTCCAATACTCTCCCCAGATAATGAGCTCAATGAATGTTGTGTGCCCCTTAACTGGTTTTATTGAAGGAAATAATATATACACTTAGCATTAAAATAAAATAATTATTTAATATTACCGTTTTATCTTGATTATTTCCAAATCAACCCAATACTTCATAGGAAAATATTTTGACGCGTGTTCGTTTTGCAGTTTATTTTCGAACACTACATAAAATTCATGAAATCGAATGTGACAACGCACACCTTTGCTACCATTCAGCATGACAGCAATGGCCGTGTTTCAGGTGCAGGAAGAAAAAGTAACAATGACCGTTTGAGCGACTTTTTACGCCTGATTGCCCCGGTATTACTATCCTCCCGCATAGATTCACGTTATTTCCCTCCTTTTCTTTCGCCACGCCCAACTTCCCCCTTCACCCCCGTGTTCGTCGCCCTGCTCCTTTCACCTCCTCCGCGCCTTTCTTCCAGGTCCCGACGCACCGTCCCACCCCATCTGCCTCACCCCCACAAGCCTTTTTCTTCCTCGTGCCCTCGCGGTCTTTTGTAATTAGGTGTAATGGGGACCGCGTCTGTGATGGCGCCGCTAATTAAAGGCATAATCCATCAATCCCTCCTCCTTCGCCATCAGTTCCCCACTCCCCACCACCTAACTCTCTCTATATCCCTCACTCCTTCCCTACTTTCCCTCTACGGCCCGTCTTCCACCCCCCAAGAGGCGTCCTCCACCCTTCTTTTGTTTCTCCTCTGCTCACCCTTTCCCCTCCCGCAGCGGCTTCCCCGCCATGGCGACGATCCCGCCCTTTCGCTCCCCTCCCTCCCCCGCACCAACCCCTCTCTCGCACACTCCTCGTTCTCGACGCACTTCCTCAACCTCGACTAATTTCCCTGCAGTGCACATGCTTCCTTCACCGGTTATTCCCGTTTTATTTCCCCCAACCCCACCCCGTTAATTATTTTTCTCTCCCCTTTTTATTCCCCCAAGGTCCTCTCCCAGCCTCTTTCCCCAACCTCCATCATATCCGTGTCCCCGAGGCTGGAAGGTGACCCCCGCCCACCACCCTCTACGTACGACATGCTCCCGCTCTCTCTCGGCTAGGACGTTATCCTGACCTCTTCCCAAACCGCGCGAGCCCTAGAAAACCTTGCTTTTCGTACATTGCTCCTCATATTCCCCAACCCTCTTAAAAACCCGTTGGGTTCCGCTTTCGAGGGAAAAGACGCTCCCGAGAAAAAGTACTTCCAAGTTCTCTTCCATCCTTGCGCAAGAGGGAGGGTCGACCGTAACTCTCGGTGGGGGGTGTAGGGGACGGATTATCCGTCACATTTCGGTATACTAAAGGGATAAAATGATCTTGTCGCTCCGGTCGGATTATCCAGCCTCGTCATTGAAGGTAATTCTTGACAGTAATATTGACAAAAGTTAATTATAATTCTCACTTCGTTCATCAAGTTTTGCTCTTTGATAGTGTTTATCAGCTCATTCTTTAAAATTAGTAAATGCTTAGTGGTGAGCGAAATGACTTCCTGAAGAAGGATCAAGCGCATTGCAAGCGTCTCGTCAAGCCTAGGGTTTCTTGAAAAATTAACACGACAAATGGATTAAGTGTACGGTGTTCCCATTTTACAAATGATTTGAGCTACGTTGACTGGACTGGTTGAATGAAAAACAATGTCGTAAGTGTGTAATAAGATGATGTCGTTATGATAGGCGCCTTTTAATTGATTCACGTTTACATACCACTTTTATCCATTCTCATCCATTTTTTTCTTAATCTGTCAAAGTAAAAGAACACTTAGTGGTGCAATATGTGGAAATCCAGATCACAATGAGTTCTTTTAGTTTCCTCTAGTTAACTCGGGAAAATGAAGAGATGAAGTGAACGAACGTCAGCCCTGATCAGCTTCCTTTCTCTGCACTCGCAATTCGAGTGATGTACGAGCATCTGAAATTACTATATTCTATCCAGGATTTATTTTTTCCTCCTCATCTGTCTTCTCTGGAAAATAGTAATGTTTGCAAAATTTACCTAATTTCCTAAACTAAAGTTCACCCGATATATCTTAATTGAAAAGAACAGAATATTTAAACCTGAAATAAGTCTTTCATCCTACCCATTGGCATCAAAGAAAAAATAACTTTCAAGTATTATTGGGAATTATGAGAAATACTGTATATATTATCATTTGCTGAATAATTTTTAAAATTTACCAACAAAAACTCAATATTTAGAATCTAATTCTAACCGCACATTATTCTTTAGCTCAATGTTTTTGTTAATTCCATTGTTTTTCTTAAAAAATATATGTACAGCGATTTTGCAGAAATGTATGACCTATGTATCTCTGCTATTTACCTGTAGATTAATACTAAGCTACTATTATATGTAATTGGATAACAAAGAAATATGATTTTCCAAACTTCAGTTTAAAAATTTCTGCGTGATCCTGGAAGATATCTAATAATTTAACTGTGAACTATGTTTTAAACCAAAATTGGTGTTATTCTTAAAAAACTGTGTTTATTATATGTACTACTCAAATGTTTGTCTTGATATATTTTTCTAACAGTGTAATAGAAAGAGATTAATTTAGTGTTTGATGATAAAATGCTGCATAATATCTCTATGTTATGGCCATTTGCATGTACAATTTTCTTCAGAAACAGTTCTTCTCTAAGTCTTCATATTTCACTCTGTTCTGTGGAATAAGACCTTTATTTTCATCCTTTTTTGCTACGGTCCATCTCCACAATTTCTCGTCTTCTGTCTCTATCAAAATACCGTAGATAACGAAGGCACTAGGAAACGCTTGGAGAACCTGAGCATTTTCGTCTACCATGGGATAACGAAACCTCCCTTTGCATCTATGTCTCCGTTAAGCGACGAAGCTCTCGCCCCACGTCTTCCGAAAACTCCCCGAACTCGCACATTCAGCCATTCTTCACCAACGCCTAAGACGATCGGCACAGTGTTTTCTGTCTACGCAAAATTTTTTCAGGGGGTTTTGGAAGGGCGGTAACAAAGGAGAGGAGGAGAGCAAGGCAGTAAATGCATCTATACTAATAAGTATATGTATGCATGTATATATATATATATATATATATATATATATATATATATATATATATATATATATATATATATACACACACACACACATTCAAACACGAAATACCGCCATACGGCGAATAAATATTCATTCACATTGAAATAGAGATAAGGAAAATGGTAATTTACCATTTTCCTTATCTCTTTTTCAAAGCTCGAATTTTTTGGCTAAAAAATGAATCTGATTATTTGACTCGAAATATGAGCAAATGCCGTGAGTGCAGACGACCATCTTCGTTTCTATTGGTTGTTTTAATGGCATTTCAATGAAATTTTCAATTATTTTTTTCGCATCAAAGTGGTAGTTTACTAGAGCATAAATAATGAAATATATTTTGGGAAATATCAAAGTTCTACTTTATATCATTTATTTCAATTTTCGTTGAATCCTTTACACATACCATACCATAATATTCGGTCAATTGGATGGATACCAAGAATATCTCACTTGATTATATCTCTGTTCAATATATTTAATTATTAACATAAATTTACATTTAACCACAACTAAAATTAAGAAACAAATATTTTAGAATAGAATGGGATTAATAAACTCTGGCAATTACTACATAAAGTAAATATACATTTCATCAACCTGTTTTTATCCATTTTTGAGAAGTATTTGGTCATTAATTAAATTATTAAGTCATTCGATAGATATCATTTGATTTATTTTAACTCATTTAATAGTTCTAATAATATCTGCACCAAACACACTCTTATGTTTAGCATTAAAATTACAGAATTGTTTGCCTTGATTTTTTTACACGAAATAAGGAAACAATCGAACTTGCGTCGACCCGATTACTCCAAAACTCTATCTTATTCAAGATTCCTATAAGTATAAATTTATATATTATTTCTATGTAATTACGACGTGCTGAAACGCTGAGATATCCATGAGTAAGGATATGAGGCCCAAGCGAGAACTTTAAATTTCAGTGACTGATAAACATAGATGAATTTTAATTTTATATTTCGTGTTATATTTTACGCTAACCACCGAGATATTTGGTTGGGCTTATATTTCAATACCTCTCTGTAAAACGTTTGGAAAATTTAATCATATCAAAAACTTTATTTACTGCCCACGGTTATCGTAAACGCAAATGAGAAAATATTCGCCGCAGTAAGAAATAGCAATTACCTCCTGAACTGTTCGTAAGTTCAAACCGGCAATTTAGATATACTGCGTATGCCTTAGCACGAAGACAATGTTTAGCATTGACTCATGTAGCGCGGTCGTAACGCACCATAGAGAAAATTTGGGGACGTAACCTGTCACCTGCGTTCCAAGTATATGGTAGGATTATTTGGCCTAGAATTAGAGCAACCATTGTAAACTTCAAGTTTGATTAGTGAGAAATAGGACATAAAGGCGATACGTTACCCTAAAATGATGAATCAAATCTTGATTCAATTTTGGTTTTCTAGATTTGGAGACAATTAATGGCATTAAATTCTCAAAATAACTCTTTGTCATCATTTGTGAGAACCATTTTATGACACTGCCATTGCAGTACCGTCACGGGGTCCACTTAAAAAAAATAATGAAAAACGTTTCTTTGAATGGATTTGTTCATTTGTAGAATAGTGTTTTTGTGCCATAAATTAGCCGCCTATTCATATTATCTGTTGACTGAACAGTTTTCTTTTACACCAGTTGCCACAGTAACGAAATGATCGTGTGTACTAATGTGTATTTAGATACAGATTACTACGCTTTAAGTGGCCTCTAGGACCTTTATTAGCGTACTAGAGATTATGAATTTGAATGTCCTTAATGGCTTCTGCGTTGAATAGAAATTAAATTCCTAGTATCGCTTGGGTGATTTGACAATTTCCTTAAAAATGAATCCCTTAATCGATGCCCAAGTAGTAAATGGGGGAAATAGACCTGCTTATTGCTTGCGAGTAATCACACATCCATTACTATTACAATGCACGCTTGCACATTGATGATGATCTCTCCTGAGTTACCCGCCGAACCTCTATTTGACATTAGGGTATTTCCTTTTTTAGAGTATTTTTTAAATCAGACATCATGCTGTAAAGTCAGTGGTCTTACAAGAATCACACAAGCTTACGGTAATATCAGGAAGAGGGAGACAGTCTCAGATTTCAAATAAACCCAGAGCTGTCAAAAACCTTTTTCTGCAGTATTCTTTGTATCGTGAAATTTCTTTTAGTAGATTCAATTCAAAAGCGATTTTTGTATTGATCATTTATGATCCAAAATTTCACATGCGGATGAGTTGTAAAGTGATGCCCATTACCTTAGTGAGATTATATACTATATACGATTGTGGACACTGTTATCTTTAGCTTATAGGTATGTCGTGTCTTCAGCTAATTTTATATTAGTTTTAAAATACTATAAATTAAATTAATTCATATTAATTAGTTGAATTTAAACAATATATATGAAATTAGCTTTACATGTATGTGCTATGATTTAAGAGGCCGCCTCTTCTTACATCATACATATTTATTATATTGCACTGACACTAACGTATGTGTATCCAGCTCTTTTAATTGTCCTATGTGTACATCTGTGAATGATTATTTGTGAATCTATAAAATGTTTCGCGAAAAAGTTTTAAAATATTCTATAGTAGTCCATTTAGGCCATTTATAAAATATGTTATTGATCCTTCCAAATGCATTATAGTATTCTCAAAATCAGTTTATCTCTACCCGTAAACATGTGACTTATGTAATACACATGATTCTGGTGCAACAATATCTATTACATTATCGTAAATATTCTGGCAGTTGAAATATACTTGAATGTTATGCTGAAGCGATCTAAGTACCTTTTAGTAAAACTATCTTGCCATTCTCTTCGTCTAATATCCATAAAGTCCAGCATATAATTGAGTTTATCACCATCAGGTAGGACTCACGTTGAAATTCATCACTTGGCACAAAAATCATTTTTAGCGGAATACTCTTCTGCATAATAAATAGTATTTAAATTCAGCAAAAACAAATTTAAGTGCTACTCATTGATTTTTATATTCTTTTTTGCATTTTCCGTGTTACGTAATATGAATGAATCGTAATTTTGTTGTTTGCCTTTCATTGTCCGTTTCATTTAACGAATTTCAGTTTTACATTTTTAACTTACACGATCACTGGATTGGATTTGAAATTAATCTTTGCACATTCACAATACCGGAATTAATGTTTAATGCATTCCACAGTGTTTTTTCGTCAGGGCGTGTTCACGATTCAATTGAGCTGGATTCGTGTACCCATGGTCTTTTCTTTGGCAGTATATTCCAATCCTCTTTCTCAAATGTCAATTCCTTTTTACGCCTCCGTTATATTCACGACATCGATACTAAATGTATTATTTTCACCGTTTTTACGTAATCTCCTGCTTTACGTCTCAAAGGGTCTTCTATTGCTTTCCACATATTTCACGGCATTTTGTCGAGTGGTTTCGTAGACTTCCAATTTCTGCTGAGCGACTGGAAAAAGCCGTTTGACTGGCTCCATCTCCTAATAACTGAGCTCTCTCCGTCTTTAGGGACACCTTCCTCTCTCCAAAATCGTTCGACCAGGCCTCCAGAGCTTTGTGTTTCCCGTGTTTAATATTTCAATCCCTCCGATTCTTTCCCTCTCTTACTATCCCCATTCCATTCCATCCCCTTCTCTTGATCCCTTCTGAATGACTATCCTTTGATATTCTCCGGACGGCTCCCACAGTTTAAGTACTATCCCTCGTAGAGCTGAGTGCCAACGGCACAAACGATAGCAAAGATAGTCTGAATATTATAATAGATTTATACCTTTGTTCAATTCTTCGTACCTACGCTTTCCCCTCCTAATACTAACGTTACCATCCAGTTAGCACCCAATGTTCGCTTCACCCATATTTATTTCCTATTATATTTTATTGCATATAGTAACTTACTCCCTTCGCTTAACCTATTTATAAAGTCGTCGTTAGTCTCAAACTTTTTCGTACTCATTTTATTCACTTATCTCAATACTTAAATTTAAAAATCGTTGGGTACATCTTAAACTCAAAGACCAGTTTTGGTTCCATACAGCACTACGGTTCAAAACAGTGTGTAGGAAGTGATACTTCACACCCCTCCTACGAGGACATTACCAGTTAGAGATGGCTATGTTCATCACAGTGAAACTCCGTTGTCTCATTTTATCGGCATTAATATTTCATTTTTTAAGGAACGGATAATACGGAACGATAATGGTTTTGCAACCCCGTGACGGGATTAAAAATAAACGCAGTGGGTTACGGACGCAAGGGAAAGAGTGAAAGGGACAAGGGGAGGTGGACAAGGATAAGATAGGAGTAAAAAGGTGAGGGGAGTAAGCAGGGGCGGGAGGGATAGGGGATTGCTCTCGAAGATAAGCAGAGTTAGTAGGAGGTGGAGTGAGAGATTTTTCATTCCCTTCCAAATTTTAGCTTAGCCGTGTTCTGTGTTTTCAAATATGAGAGGTCGAGGTTTTCATGACGAATCGGTTCTGTAATCCTTTTGTTCTGGTTTCTTTATTTTTTTCCACAGTTTTTTTTCTTCAGAGAGATAAATCCTGCCGGTCTTTTTTTTTGCGTTTCTGTACGCGCTAAATCTCTACTCCAATCTAATAAATAACAATTTTTCTCGCTATCGAGACCGCGGAGTCATCGATGAGATATTTTCCCCCGTTTCTTTTTTATGACTCCGTTTTTCCGGAATATTATTGTGAGAGCTTTCGAAACTTTGTCGGTTCGATTGCCGTGCCAGCTCCATTGGAGTACACCTTTCATGACTTTTGTTTCAAGTGTTTTACATGTTAACCCCCGAATTTAGCCAACGAATATTCCTAACACATGAAATGACGTTTCAGTCATTCTGGTGAAAAATTCAATCGTCTCTGTGAGTTTGATTTTTGGTAGAAAAACGGCTATGTTTTACAGCCTGTGAATCCGTTGTTTTCTCCGAACCGCATTTAATCGTGATATAATGCTCTACTTTTCACGTTTTATATTTTTACCGTGAATGTATTATTTTCAAGCTTATTATTCTTATTGTTAGACTTATTTTGATAAGTTATGAGTAACAGTTAAAGGAAAATTGATAATCGGTTACGGATCTTATTTTTCAGTATTCGTTTTACCCCTTCAATATCTGAGCCAATTTGATAGAACTTTGTGATAGAATCCATGGAAATCCTTTTATGATGCTTGATTTGTTGAATTATATATGCTCCTTTCGAGAATAATTGCTTTCAAGGATTTGATTTTATCGAGGAAACATATGCAAGGTAAATTATTATATGACCTATCATTGCATTCAAAGAAAATTTCTCGGGTGCCCATTCGCTGAATAGATAATTGAAGATGTCGGTTGCCTTCACCGCCAATATCAGTTGATATATTTCTGCAATACCGGCTTATAGTAAGTAGCAGCTGAATGTATTAATATCGTGATAAAATTTGGAGCACTAATGCAAACATATATTTTTTTAGTGAAATGGAATACCTTATTCAAAAGATTTAGCAAGGTAAAAATTCCAGCCCCTGGAGATGTTTTCATCTTTATGCCTTTCCAGAATAAATTCAATTTCATGGTTATATACTTTGTATTTTATCCTCTTGAACATTTTGAACATGTGAAATACTAAAATAAGGCATATTTTTAATTACTATTATTCGAAACTAGAATTTATATATAAGAAAAGTTAACTCAGCATCTATGCCATATATATATATATATATATATATATATATATATATATATATATATATATATATATCGTCTTAAGGTAGGAATATGTTTCATTTTAACAAATGAAGTTCTCATATCCAGGAATGGCTGACCGCCCTTTCTAAATTAGGGGTTAAGTAATAGATGGTTGCTGACATTTTACGTAAAAACCAATCTGACTTTTCAATAAGAATTTATCGAAGAGGAGAGGTGATATACATATTTTAACAATGCAATATATTATTCTATATTGAAATGGATGTTGGGATACTTTATGCAAGCTTCTCTCAGCTCTAAACAATATATATTTTTGGAAAAATATTGTGAGAATATGTAACACTTAGACAGCTACTGGAGCCCAGGAAGAGAATAGAGCGGATATAGGAGATGTTTTGATATTCTCAAGAAGTTTATATATATATATATATATATATATATATATATATATATATATATATATATATATTTACAAAGAAAATTTTCTTTTGAAAATTGAATTTTTTACAATAATAAAAGTAACCTCTTGTCGATACCCGTTAAAATTGTATGTACTTATGTATTCATCTAAAGTGATGATAATAGATATTCTTACATTTAGTCCAAGGATTTCGTTAAATCACATAATGTCATACAATTAAACCTTAGCGTAAATAACCAATATATTTGTCATGATAAAATATTATTGTTAAAAAAGGGTTTATTTAACATTCAAATATGTTAATATATTTTTCCTTTTTCAGGTAAGAAACATTATACGGCGATTTAATGGATGCTTAAAATCACATTTCAAAGAATTTCCTGTTTCTGTGAGTACCATCTTCTATTTCCCTCAATATACGGTACGCAGTTTTTGACGCTTTGAATAACATTCGTTACCTCATCCTGTGTATACCATCACAATGAATATTTTATTTCAATGAAGGGTCATGGAATGTATTATCATGAACTCTCATTGAATAGGAAAAGGTTAATTGAATCGTATAAAATAACAAAAATTGAATCAATTATTATGCATCATTATTTAAATATGGTTAATTATGATCAGGTTTGCATGATAGCTAATTCGTCCATATGGATTATTTTTAGAAAGTCTAATATTCTAAAATACGTAAATATGATTACATAAATGTATTTATTTGCAGAGTAAATCTTTTTCCCAAACAAAATTCTTGTAGATAATGATGCCTCCAAGCGCTTTAGTGCGAACGGGGATAACCTTTTAATGTCCTTTCTTAAATTAATTTATTAGGGACGATGAATTTACCAATGATAGTGTCTCTCAATATTTGCATAAAAAATGCCTCTTTTCTGCTGTTTTTGTCTTGTTTTCGCGAAATATTCATGAAATCCAAGAAAATTAACTTAAATCCTTTTGCTTTAACTTCTAATTCCTCTCCAGTAACAGTTTTCTACGTATGTTTATCTCGTTTTCTTCTAAATAAAACCTACTCTCTTGAAGTCAACTTTCATAGAGTATTCGATAAAATTACTTTCGATAAACTGTCTAGACATTATATAACATTTATTTGCATTCATCATAATCTCACCAATGATGTATGACCAATGAATGAGCATAGGTTCTAATTACAGTACTCTGAGCCTGAAAGTCATAGTTATTCGAATGTTAAACATATATTTATGAATTATGATTATGGCTAAAAAATGAAGTCGAGTCAATATTTGAAAAACATAACACATTCACGCTTCGCGAACAATTTTTGAAATAGCCTGAGGCTAGTTGGTGTGTGAAATTTCCCAAACTGAACCCTTAATGGTTTTTCCGAATGAGATTCTTTCAATGCGTTAATCACCACTGGCAGCTTCGGCAACGTTTTATTTGATTAACCGGCTCGGGAATTTCACAGTTAATGGGCCGATTCCGTTCCCTCATTCCACGCACTCACAAAAAGTGTAAATAACTTATAAATCAACAGAGTCATGAACCTTATAACCATTGATCCTGTTTATACAGTATTTAAAAATATTTTTTCGCGAAACTGAAATGGATAAATTGTTCCCGTTCGTGATTGTGAATTTATCGGTATATACTCACCATGAGTAAATTTATGCTTGACAAAAATTTTTCATGCGTTAATTTCAACAATTTTAAATCTCCACATGTATTTTTCACAGAAATTTAGCCATTTTCTCTTATACGAGGCAAACGTGATAATCCCTTCATGTAGAAGAAGATACTGCAACCCTTATTGCGTAACGAATTTGTGCTAAACCTTTTACTAATTTCTTCTCTTCGTAGCCCATGATATTGCATAAATCCTGTGAATATAAGCACATTAGTATTTCACATTATTTTCCTAAAAATTAGGGCGAATTTCTCAGAGAATGTATCGCAACAAGAGTAAGGGTATATTTAGAGAGAGATACTTTAAATTCAAGTTGAATCAATGTATAATTTCGCAAAGCAAATTGACAAAGATCCGAATTAAGCTCAATAAATATTAAGATTACGGATGATTAAAAGTCACTTGCCTCAAAATGAATAGCACCTTAACGTGGCACAATAAAATTTTTCTATCCGGCCATATGAGTAACTTAAGACAATATTAATGATCTTGGTGGAGTAAGTTTTACGAAAACCTATTTTTCTATTTCAATGACATGTTTCCTACATTTTTAATTTTTACCTAGAAAATGAAAGCTAATTTTATTAAGCCTCCTTAGCAAGAGTCCATTAGTTTTAAAAGTCATTGAAATTAGCATGTAGCAATTAGAATAGAATAGCGGCCTATCACAAACAGATATTTCGACTCCTTCGTAAAAAAAATATAACAAGGAAGGACTATATTATAGGACAACATGAACAAAATCAACAGTCAGGAATATGCTTTCCTTATTTAAGCTTTCAACTTAGAAAACAAAATTGAATTTATTTCTGTATTCATGATAAAGTTGGGTAATCAAAAATCCAACAATCTTCGTGGACCTAAAAGTTACGTATTCCAACTATTCCGCACTCTACTACCATACCATACGTATATATATTTGAAAGAAATGAACATGCGTGTAAATACTTTGTTTTTGCAATATTTATAAAAGAAGATAAAATAAATTTGCATTGGTATGGACCGTTGAACAAGTATTTGTGTTACTTTTCTAAAGAATATGCAGAAGATATTTTTAATTTTTACATTGCATTTTGTAAAGACGTGTTGATGTAGTAGCGTATAATTCTATGCTTTTTAATATATACTCCTGTCTGAGAAGTGATTTTGTGACCCTGTGTTAATAATAATAATAAATGAAATATTCAAAACACTCTATGTGAATATGATGGAGTTTTTTGTGCATTAGTTTTTGAGTCAAATTTACAATTGCGTAAGTTTTTCTCTTTTTAACTAAAGAAAAATACATTTTCCAACTAGATAACTGGTGATATTTTTAACTTAATATCAGTCTCTATGTTAGTGCGCATGATGTGACTGAAGCTCAGCATTCTCTCTAATAAGCTCGTTATCATGAGCCAAATCTTTTATCTTGCGTCTCCCTTTATTTGGCCTTCTTACGTAACCTTTGAATTTTTTGTAAGAACTTTCTTCAGTTGAACCATTTATTACGTCCCTATAAAATCCCTTTTTTTCTTAAGGTGTTCCCTTTTCTGTGTGTCATTATACTTTTCCGAAAAATGCTATTCTTTTTCTCTTCGTTCTTGGCCTTGTCTCTTCTGCCATTGTAAGTACCTCCTTGTTTCTCACCTAATCCGTTCATTCCCCTGAAAGAACTCTCGTTCTGTGACCCTGATTATAGAGATGGTGTTATTCTTCAGAATGGTTTTAAAATGATTGGCAAGAAAATATCTACACTGTCATTCTCGACGGTATGATGAAAATTGTTGTCTATGGCTACTATTTTGAGAATAAAAATCATGCAGCATTATGGAATTTAAGGCATTAAGACCAGATTTTATGTGCACTTTTTTCATAATGCTTCCTCTTGTCTTTATGTTTTCTTTCCAGTCTTGGAGCAAAAAACTTCTTTCTTTACCTTCAGTATTTGTACTAGGTCGACATTACTGGTCGTATGCCGTCCTTCAACATTACACCACTTCTCAATATCTTCTTCATTAGCTATCTTATCATCATCCTCTAGCTTTCGCCACGTTTACCCCCTACTATTAAGGAGAAATTTAAAGATGGCAGGACAATTGGAATCAGGAAATGCTAAGAGACAATGGGATGCAGAAATTAGTATTAGAGGAAAGAAAGTAATAAAAAGTGTGAATGAGTAGGAATTTTTTTCATATTAAGCGACGTAGTGATTAAGCTGAGCTAAGTAATCAGTTAGTATTTGGTTAGGGTTCAAGGGTGTTTGTACTCGTCATGTTAGTATCGACTTTGAAGTACAGTTGTGTCTAGTTTTTTGGCCCACTAAAACCTCTCCTAATACGGAAGACTACCATTAAAAAAATAATGCTTCATTACTTTTTCATAAGACCACGTTCAACGAAACAACGGAAGTTTCATAAAATGTATTCCTCGTTCTAATGGCTTCGTACAATGCTGACATACTGCAGGGAAACGCTGCAATCTCAAATTTCACCGGGCATCCTCTTGAATACATGCAAAAGGTAGGGCTATGTGTATCAAAACATTTCGCAATATCCTTACTCCGTTACTTTCTACACGTGTCCCTTATTCTACGCGGTCATCGACCCAAGAATGCCACAAAGTGCCTCCGAATTCCTTTTCTCGCTCACATTCGTTTCATTCCACGCGTTGTTTTGGGTTCGCCATCCCTTTCCGTGGAATTTCTTTAGGACGTTATGCAAAATGAATATACCTTATGAATATTCGCCAGAGTTTCATCGAGATACGCTAACGTCAATTTGTCACCACTGCCTTTTCCTAAAAGATTTGCTGAGGGTGGAATGGGACATACAGAGGCAGATGCGTATGGATGACGAATAAATGAAAAGCATGTTCCACTCCGCAAGGATAAAAAAAATCCTATTAAAGATTTTTGGGGAAAAATTATTGTGAAACAAAATAACAGGGAGAATGGTATTTGGATAATTGTACGATATTTTTTGGTCGACTAAGAGAATTAAATATGCTGGGTATTTTTACACAATAAATGCAAAACATTTTCCCAGGAGTATAGTTGTTGCTAATAGTTTATAGCGAATATTAATACAATCGGCATGGTTAAAACATCTAGAAACTAGAAAGCAGGAAATAATGTGTCAAGGAAGCAGTGAATTAAAATATAAAAGAAAATTGATTGAAGAATTCATTGAGGACGCGCAACTGACTAAAGGTCAGCTCCACAGGAAACTTCTGAGTGGTTATGAAAAAATTATTTTATTGAAAAACTGTCCAGGTGAAGATTCTCGATGTCCCGTTATGAAGCCAAATTTCATTTTGTATTTCGCCGAAAATATCCATAAATAACTTTAGAAAATATCTCCGTGAGAAATTTTATGTAAAATTTTTAATAAAAATTATTCGCAAAATGAAAAGAGAGACTTCGTCATTGTATTGGGTCTTATTTTTTAACATTGGCATTTGGGTTTTTAGATTCTTCTCAACCAAGAGACAATTTACTGTAATTATTTCAGGCCATATACCAGTCATCCACCCGAATGTTGATTTGATTGACGGGGATAGAGTTTACTCAATACTAACCCTTATGGTGGGTGAAATGCTCACATTAGAGTAGGACACCAATGCAGTAATTTCAGAGTGTAAAATTCATTCATCTGGTCTGAATGTTTGAATGATTTTTTCACTCTAAAATGGTTGCATCCAAATAAATATTAGCGGATGGCTCCATTCAAAGTTGCTGTTGCGGCATCTCCCCCAGTTTCTAGGAATTTAGTCATGAACCAGTTTTCCTATGATAAAATCCAAGCTAAGGGTTACGGTTTTTCTTTTAATTATGTTTTAATCATGGACGAGTAACATGCGCTTACTACAGAAAGGAAACTAAGTTTTCAGATGTGTCTTTCTCCATTTCCACCAATCATAAATTTTTTACTCTTAGTCCAGAGTAAAACTCTTGTTGCACAAAATTTGTTATAAATCCAGGAGATAACAGGAAATATCTGTCATTGTATTGTGTTATGAAATTATGGAGGATTCTTCATATCATACTCTTAAGAAGATATTTTCATTATGCTGGCCGTGAACGCAATCTTTCATGACGCTTCGGTTTTGGGGAAACTACATGGAATACCTTTATGCATTCTCGCTAGTGACTAAATGTAAATAACATGAGTATTTCAAAGTGTTTTAGCACGTAAGTAGAATATGGTCGCTAGAGGAAACCTAAAAAAAAACATTAAGTGACTTGGAGTGGCAGTTTATGCTCCATTGATGTGCCCGTTTTGTTTCGTCATGGGAAGTTGAGAAAAGTTGAAAAAAATAAAATTTATGGCCTTATTCTTAAATGATTAAAATATTAGTGAATTGATCAATAATCAGGACACTTGACTAAATTATAATCAAACAATTAAATTTTCTCGTTATTCCTATCCATTATTTTCTACTTTCTTAAATATTAAGAAAATTTATGATGAATGTAGGGTTTTAACTATTATATCGTTTGCACGACCATGAGACCTATGTTAAGTGATATTGCTAGCTGATTTGCTAAAATTTCATCCGAAGAGGTGAATTTGTAAATCAGCGTCCGTATTATATGACTCTTATGGATGTTTACTGACACGTAATGCATTCCGGGCTTGGTTTTGTGGGATTAGGTTTATAACTTATTAGGTAATAGAGCTCTTACCTTCATATTTCTATATTTTGTTTATTTGAAAATTAAAGCCTTATATTCTCGAATATTAATAACACATTAAAGTAATACTCTCTAATGCGGTTTGACGTTGAATACTTGGTGATCCATTGCTATTTTTTTTCTTGTTTTTTGAAATTCTGCGTATCAATTGATTTACATTTACCAGAATTGACATTAGAATGATTTCGGTACGATTTAAATGTGTCGTTTATGTTAATAGGAGATAAATTACTTAATTCCAGCGCGTTGACAGTATATTTTGAAATTTGAAACTGCTTTACTACTAATTAATTTTGAAGGTTTTTGAGAGAGAGAGAGAGAGAGCAATTTTTATAACTTGCTAAAATCAATCAATTTTTCGTAATCCGTAATATATTTTGGTTGCTCGTTTATCTTTATTAAAGTATAAAGAGTACACATAATTTTATGAAAACTAAAATTAACCAGTTGACTTTAACTTAAAATTGAGAAATACCTTAGTGAATCAAAGCACCATTTTATCCTTCGTAAAGAGAACTTCAAAAATATTGGAGCATCTAACAATGTATCCCAACGTAACTTAAGAAAATAAAAACTTAAAATATTGGTGTTTCTCTTGGCTTCTTTAAAGGACTATATATCGAGCAATATATCCCAACGTAACTTGGGAGAACATATATTACTTTTTTTTAACAAAACCAAAAATATTGCTGTTTATGTTGACTTTTTTAAAGAACCAGGTTATTCTAAAGTATATTAATTAATATTCTTAGAGGTAATATCACATATATGTAGTTAATTCCATGGTTAACTTTCTTTTTCAGGTAGAATAACGAGCGTAAAGGCTCAGGTAGAAATAGGCGTAAAGGCTCAGTCGTTAAAACTATAAATAGGCAAGGCTTTGTTAATTACATGGTGATATTCTTGGAGCATCTGGACACATACGCATTGAGAGCAAACATGCCGAATGCTTTGTGAGCAATCCACTGAAATATTTTTTTCGCGATTTTTGGCATTAATTTCTATTGCTTGTGGCTATCCATTATAATTTTCATTCCGACTGAAGTTAGAACGGAGTAAAACCACTTTAAGTAAATCGTGTAGATAGTACTCTTTTTATATCTTGAGTAAAATGTTAATTCGGACTAGCATTTTGTGTGTAATATTACAGTATTTGTCTCACACAGCAGTTTTAATCGATGAAATACTGATGCACAAAGTAGACCGCGTGTGGGAAAAGGGCTGGGTGGCCAAGAACAGGGTGCCGTCAGGAAGGTCTAGGTGTATGAGAGACCCCGTTTTATATAGCAGAATGTGACTCGGCAGAGAGTACAAATTATCGGCTATTAACTGTGTTCTAATGAAGAAAATCCATTTATATGCCTTTGAGGTTACCTGCTGTCTCTCCAGTATCATATTTCATGGATTACAGTTTTCTAAATTAATAAAGGCATCCTTAATGCCTGCCTAATAAGTAATAAACTTTAAACCATATTAAAGTTAGAGTTGGGGAACTTGATGTTTCTCAAGTTTTGATGATCAAATGCAGACTCTATGCAAAGAAAATATCCGTCGCCTGGCGGGATTATTCGCAATTTTTGAGGAAATTTGTATGTATGCATGAACTTTGGCAAGATTTCGTCTTGCGTCATTCACTTAGGAATGCTTATGGAAGAAGATCCATTCTCGTTAAGTCGCATGCGGCAACAAAACATTGACGAAGAATGTCAGCGGTAAGAGATATGGGTGCTTGAGACGTTGATGATGTGAGACATTTTCGGGGTGAAGGGAAAGGGTGGTGGGGAAGACTTATAATTGTTAACTCTGAAAATTTGTGAATAACTATTTCCCAACAGAAAACAGGCCACGTGGCTGAGAACATATTCACCTTTCGCTAATATGCTGAATAGGTCGCTATGAACGCATAGAATAGTTTCATTAGTGGTAGCATATTGTGTGATGACTCTAACTCTATGACTCTATGAATACTATCTTAAGTGAAAATTATGCATTTAATATCCATTTTTATGATTGAAATTTCGAATAGAATGCATTTGAATATTGAAAAATGTGACTAACTATTGTTATCAAAACACATATTCACCTTTATTGTCTCATTTCTCATCTAATTGTTTTCACTTAATTCCTCCAGTTCATTAAACACTTTTTCATCCATAAAAGATATTATTCCGAAAATAGAATGGATTAATTCATGTTAAAACGCAAGGTTGATGGTGCTTTTCTTTCGCAGCAAAATAAAAGTGATCTTGCGCCAAAACTCTTCTTTTTTAAGAATTCTCAATCCCAATTTTAAAAAATTCTGAAATAATTCATGTTATTTCCGACACCTGCATTTAAATGTCATACGTTATGTGTACACTTCTTAGGAGTATATATTTTATGCTCCATATTTCTCAATGTGATCGTTCGCTCCAAAAAAAATGATGGGGTAATTTTGATTTATTCTGTTTTTCAGCCGTTTAGTTATCCGTTGGATATTCAAATAATGAATAAGAAAGATAACGCATATTTAAATTACAAAACCGCTGTTAATTTCGTTCACTTCCGTACTTAAATTTAAATGGACATCTAAATCGATATTCTCTGCTGTACTGACGTTATCATTCTCAGCTGAAGACGTTTTTAGCAGTTCCAGTTAGTTTATCTTTCAAGTTTCAATGTTATCTCTGGTAGAATAATTCAGCCTCATTATATTTTCAGTCTCCGACACAAGCAGCTTTTTGCCAATGGATAAAACGTTTTTACAACCTAGTCTTCTACGGTCCACGAAAAACTTTCAGCTTTATATTTTTTTTTCATTTTGAAGTATTTTTGAACAATATCAACTAAACTTGTTCTTTAGTGCAAAAACGTTGTTGTAATTTTGCAATACTAGTATTAAGTAAATGTGAAACTGTATTTTTTTAAAGTATGTTCTCACCTCTCAAAATAATAATTTATGTGCCAATATTTTTAATAAAATACAAATTCATTCCATCCATTTTGTTGATATCAACTCAAACTATAATTTGTTGGTTTATAGTATGTTAGAAAGTAAACGGTAGCGGAAGTAAGCTCACAAAATCAGCAGTGAATACGTAAAAACATTATTCAGTAATGATGGTTTTAACTTGTTTTTGCTGCGTTGTTTCTCCAGGGATGCTCGGATTCTTTACAGTTATTTAGCCGCGCTACGCACCTTACCTACACAGACGTAATTTTTATATCTTTTACTACGCCCTTTCTCACAGAATTTCAAGTTAAACAGTCCTTTTGAGGCAATTTAATCAACCCTTACACTAATCTCAATTCAACGGAAGGTGTTTAATCAACTCGTTTGACAGATTTACCTTGAGGAAATATCGATTGAAAGATGGCGGAGGGCAAAACAGTAATTATGAAAACAATTTAGCTACCTTTTCAAATCGTTGCACACACTTTTCAATATTGTTGGAATTCTCAAATGTTAAGTTTTGGCTTATTCTTAACACGACACTCGATGAGTGAATGAACGCATTGGTTGACGTTGGCTTGTGAGACTTAGGAGATTAAAATACCAACAATTTTTGCAGAAACAGTAAAAAAATTTATTTTTCTTTGTTTCCTCCAAGTTTCAAAATAATTATATTTAACTATTATTGGTCAATTACTGGTACATAAAACGTTCTCAAATCTTCTTCTAGTCAAAAGTTTTCATAGACATGCCTTGTGTACATGAGATACCTTTCATTGATTTCGATTATAAATTCCAATTCCTTGTTGTATCTAGTACATTAGCACTTTTTACTGAAATTTCTTAGAGTAATTGAAATTCAAAATGAAATACTCTCTGTGAATTACGAAAATATTACTGAAGAAAACAGAGTAAATATTTGGATAAATATGGATAGTAGATGAATTTACGATTCAGAAATATTGAGATGTCAAGTATATTACCCATATTACATCAATTATTCCCTGTTATGCTTAAAATTAATAGTACTAATTGGCACTTAATTAAAAAATCAATATTTTGAATGCATGCCATTAAAAATCACATCAAATTTTCTTACATTTTTAAATGTCATATAAATTCTTCGGAGTTTAGTTGGTTACAAACGTGACTGTGTACCTAAATCATCACGGATGGCGGGTCTGTAGATATTAACGCAAAATAATTCCGAGAAGGAAAGCAGTTATGGTTTTATTTTGCAGGTGTATATCAGCAGAATCTCATTGGTTGTCTCTAGCTTGCTCTTAGGACTATGATACTAATAATGGTATTCTTGATAATAGAATTATTTTTAAAAATTCTATAGATTAATGTACGAGTTAGCTTAATATCGTCAATTTGCTAAGAGATTTCTATTTAGACTGTCGTGTGCTTCCCTTTTACTGTGTGCCTAAGCTTTGGTGACTGATCACAGAACTAAGTATACCTTAGTGTAACCCTAATCTCCTTTCAAATTACTCCTAATCGCTAACCTCTTATCCAAATTGACATTCCTTGATCCTATTCTCATTGCAATTCTCCCTCAAGTTCACGCAAGGCACCTTTCTCGATTGTTGTTATATCGTATAACATTCGGCAGCTCAGTTGCCTTGGTGATAAATCAATATTTATCATTTTGTGCTACCGTGGATACCGTGCTACCCTTGGTCTCATTTCAGATCCTCAGCCATTAAGCGCCCTCAAGGTGCGTCTTCACCTGAGTATTTGAACTCTAACGCACCGAACGAGCCACGCTCGCTGAAAATGTTCCGCTAAGTTACCAGGCACGTTCCTCGAAGCACTGCGCCGAGTCGTACGGTATCCGTCGGTAGACGGTAAACGGTGCGTGCTCAAAGGATTTAGTTGCTGGCAGTGCTTAGTCAGGGCGTAACTCGTGCTCTTCGAGGCATTCAGTTCGTTTAGTAATGAAAGGCGTCAGGAAAAAATATTTAATATATTCCGGATGAATGCAAGAAGTATCAGGAGCTATTCATTCCCCTAAGAGGTTTTTATGAACTTATTTTTAACAGTTTACACACGAATGCACATGTATATATTTACTTATTTATTTATTCAGTTATTTATTTATTAGGTTATCTATTGGTAGGTTTTGGATGACAACTGCCAAGTAAGTATTTTGTTTCTCCTAAAAAAAACACAATCCAACATTCTACTCTGACACCTAATCTCTGTGTACTTCCTTCCTCCCTTCATTCCGTCTGACATCCCCATCCTATTTCTGTTATCCGTGTTGATCCAAAACTCTTTGGAGATACGTAAACTGTCCTACCTGCTCTAGTTTTCCCCGCCTATTTTAATGTTTAGCATAGCCTTTTTCTTTCTGGTTAATTGTATAACCTTCGTTTTATTAATATTGATTCTCATCCCATATCTATCGCATTGAACCTCCAATTCACTCAGCAATGCTTGCAACCCCTCGGCTGACTGAGCAACTAATGCTTGGTCATCAGCAAACCTAACCGATTTTACGAATTCCCCTCCGACTTTCATTCCTACCTTCAGTTTTTCCCATGCCTCTTTATTTATTTACTCCACAAATACGTTGAACATCACCAGTGTTATTGGGCAACCCTATCTTATATCGCTTCCTAACACTGCCCTCTCTGCCGACTCTCCGTTCCCCACTCGCACCTGAGCAGCCTGAGATATGTACAGGTTACGGATTAGCCTCCAGACCCTCCAATATATTCCTATTTTCTGCAATATACTACTCAATAATTTTTCCCAATTCACTCTATCAAACGCCTTTTCGAAATTTACGAAACAGGCAAATACGTCCTGATTGTGTTCTATATTCCTCTCGATTAGTGATCATCATTAGTAATCATTTGCCTTACTCTCCATCCTTTTGTTGATGATCCTGAGAACCAGTTTAGCTTCATGGGAAATCGAACTTATTGTTCTGTAATCCTCGCAGAAGGTAGCATTTTCCTATTTTGGATTAGGAACTAACATGGATCATGGAATGAACATGGCATTCCACAAAGTTGATCCAGAACCATCGATTACAATAGCACTAATCTCACAAAGTCTTTTTGTCAGATTCATTAGTTTTAAATGCTTAATATTACCCCATATTGGCACTTTCTCCCATATTTTTTTAAACCTTTATGTAGTTTTGCAGGAATGTTTTCTTCACCCACGGTTTTTTTTATTTTTCTCTCTTACTGATCTTTCTAATTTGCTGACCTAAGTTTTTGACGTTACTTTTATTCTATATATGTCTTCTATATCGCCTGGATTATTCCTGTTACAGCGATTATCTTACCCGATTTATCTACAACAGTGAAAACAAATTTTTCTCTCTAATTCATTGGATACCAAACTCAAATGTTTATTTTTACATGATTCTGCCTGGTATTAACTTTTATTTCGCCAATTTTTATTCTATAATTCGTCATGCCTCTAAGGTAATTTTAAACATTATTGTGTAACCTTTATCTTTATAAACAATACTATTAGCTAGCTCGTTTTTATGAAGTATTAATAATATATATGTATATATATAATGCTGTTGAGCAATACAAATTGTAAAATTACTACGTATTAGCATATAAATCATGTGACATTTTAATTTGAGGTAATATTTTAAGTCATAAATTACCATTTTAAGTAATGGTCAGTTATCGCCTAGTGTGAAAGTGCACCCCACATTTCATCCTACCAGTGTATGGCAAAGCGCAACGTACTAGGATTGAAAGCATGGATGAAAAACAAATCTCCTCGATGTTTGGCTATCATGAAATTGTGGGCATTCTTTTAATCTGGTAGCTGTATAAATGCTCTTTCCGATATCACACTGATTCTTCATTCCCAACAAGTTAAGTTGTTTCCTTATGAATATGTACATATAAAATAAACTATAAGTAATAATGTTGGTATTTGATTAACCCCAGACGCCCCAAAAGATATATTCATAAGTCACCACTCTTTGTTAATCGCCACATATTTTGAAGAGGCCGACTCCCTTCCCTAAGTTACGTGTTAACTTCGAAATCAAATCATGGTGAATTTTGTAGCCATTGGGAAAGGAGCATTAGTGAGCCCCAGGTCCCACGAGTGGAAGGAGAACAGACGGAATCACGCGTGCGCAGTCCGATGTTAGCTTTAAGGTTGTCGTAGAGGGGGGATTGAGGGTACAAAAAAGGGGAAAGAGAAGAAGGGCCGGGATAAGAAAGAATAACTTCGAAACTCGTGGGAAGCAATAAGATGCATGAAAACCACTGCGGCACGTTCAATTCGCGCGATGTGTTTATATTCGAGGCGAGCGGGACAGGGAAAAGTTTTAGTTTCCCCAAAATATACTGTTTAAGAATTGCGACTTTTAGTGGTGGAACGTAAGATTGCCCAAGTTAAAGGAAATTGTGTCTGTTAGGTAATTTTAGTGGCTTAAGCAACTGACTCATGGCTAAATGTTTTGGAAGAGTTTTCTTAATGTACAAATTATAAACCTTGATAAGGGAAACAATGGGTAATAACACCACCCTATGGCTAATATTTCATTTCATCGTTTCAGCAAAATGATTTAGTTCCATTTATTTTGTAATATTTATGAAGTATTTCAATGTATTCAGTAACCGTGTAATAGTTTCAGCCGAAAAAAATATGTTTACTCCGGATCGGTTTGCAAATTGAAATGTGCAAAATATTGCCAAATCCGGTTGATATTGAATCATGAAACTTTTGGGAAATTTAGGAAAAATGTACCAGAAACTCATGGATAACGGGAAAACTAAAATTATCGGATCATTCACTATACATGCACTGAGTAGGTACATTAATGTATCAACATTAAGTATTGTCTGCTTAATCACAAAACCTACTCCCGATTCAGTAATTTTTTTGTCTTTCTTAAGGTCGAGAGTTTGTAACACATTTTAATGTAAAGCACCCGTATAGCAGTTCCTTAGCCTTAAACAATATGTGATGATCAAAAATTTGTAAGTTGTGATCAATATTTGCCCAAGAAAAATCGTTTTCTTAATTGAAATATTCTTCTGTAGAATTCATACATTCTGCTACGCCACAGCATCGTTATACATGTACACGTCATATGCGTAAAAATGATATTTTCTGAGTACTATTTATGTTCTCCGCCATACAGTTTTTTAGCAATAAAAGTCATAAACGGATATGCTGTTAAATGGAGTTGGTACATCCATAATGTCCAATCGTAGATCACAGTACTGTAGTTTTAGAAAGTGGAGAGCCTTACCGTTATTCCTTGAAGTCAGTTGCGGCTGCTCTCTTATGCAATGGAAATGTGTCATGTCTTAAGACTTCAGTGCGAAGAGTGAGGCAGGTATATCTAGCAGGCATAACGTTTGAGCTGATAACCCTTTTTTGAAGACTTCTTATTGATGGAATTTATGAATAACGTCAACTTATTCATCACTACAATCTTTCAACTAAATAAATAACTAGTAAGTGTTCATCTACTACGTGTTTCATGGATTTAAATTCCAGTCCAAATAAGAACGCCTATTTAATTAGATTATTCATTACAAATGTCTGGCAAATGTTCTCGACCCAGGATATAGTACTCTTTATTAGAATAATCTATTTCTTTTCACTGTCTTCATTAGCAGCGTTGCTGATAATCTTAGATGATGGATAACGTCAGCAAAGGGTGGTGTTATGGCAGTGGAAATAATCTTGCCGTTATTTCAGCCGTCCGATGTAACTATGCATTATTTTAAATTAACATCTCACGAAATTTTACTTTTAATTACGTATATTTAATAAAAACTATTAGATATCCGTGACTGATGGTTGAGGCCGAGACTTTGTGGAAATCCATTGCGAACAGGAGTTTGGAAATAACTTTGCAGCTTCCACATAAAATAACTTATTTATTTTCTACTAGTTTCGCTACACTGTAGCATATTCAGGCACGTACAAAGAAAATATTCTTTTTTCACACATATATATACTAGTCCAAGTTGGTGTGGGTTGGGTGGGTGGGGGGGGGGGGAGAACTGCGGGACGCGCTGCCTGGGTGGGGGCGGTCAGAGTGGGTGAGAGTGGTTGACTGTGAGTAGAGGGGGCTAGGGAAGGATTATGGAGGGACGTTATTCGCAGGGGGGGTTAGATGGCCGTAGGCGTCATTAGGGATGAGTTGTGGAATGTCCAGGAGAGGGGAATGGAAGGGAAAGAGGTGGTCGTTTGTTAATGTTTTCTTCTGCCTTAAGGCGGTTAAGATCTCCAATTGTTCCTTGATGTCCAACCTCTTTCCTTTCTCCTCTTTGTGTAGTAGCTTTGGTATGAAGTCTGCGTTGTGGCCTGCGCTGATGAGGTGAGCTGCAAATTGGGAATTCCCTTTTTTGGTACTGAAGTCCCGCTGATGTTCCGCTGCCCGGACGCGGAGGCTCCTTCCCGTTTGTCCTATGTACGAGGGTCATCCGGAAAGTAGTACCCGTTCGTGAAATAAAGACACAAAAGTAAATATTAACAAACATAAAAAATTTTATTTGAAAGAGGATACTTTAAACTACTTCTCAACATAATCTCCAAGCAAATTAAGGCATTTGTCATAACGTGTGACAAGTTTCTGTATTCCTGCTGCATAGTCCTTCGCCGCCAGCTCATTGAGATACAGGGTCACTCCTTCTTTAAGTTCTTCATCGCTGTCAAATCTTTTTCCTGCCAAAAAGTCTTTAAGCTTTGTAAAGAGATGAAAATCTGAAGGGGCCAAGTCCGGGCTATACGGTGGATGGTCGAAAGTTTCCCATTTGAATTGCTGCAAAAGTTTTTGTGTTATCCCAGCTGCATGAGGCCTGGCATTGTCATGAACGAAAATGACACCAGTAGACAATAGACCTCGCCGCCGATTTTGTATTGCCCGCCGTAATTTCTTTAATGTTTCACAATACGCATTGGCATTAATAGTGTCTCCACGGGCCATAAAATCAATAAGCAATAAACCTCGTCGATCCCAGAAAATGGTTGCCATGAGTTTCCTGGTGGACAGAACTGTCTTGAATTTTTTTGGTTTGTTTGGTGAATGAGCATGATGCCACTCCATTGACTGTCGTTTACTCTCAGGTGATGCATAACAAACCCATGTTTCGTCACCAGTAATTATGCGAGTCAAGAAAGAGTCTCCTTTATCAGAATAACGTCCCAAAAACGTCAGTGCTGCAGCCATACGCTTGGTTTTGTGCTCATCTGTAAGCATGCGAGGGACCCATCTTGCACAAATTTTTGCGTAATGCAGATGGTGTTTAACAATTTCATGAACAATTGTTCGAGAAACATTGGGAAAATGCTCACAGATGTCATCAATTGTGACGCGCCGATCGTTCCTCACGAACTCGTCAACTGAGCTCACCAGTTGGTCTGTAATGACAGACGGTCTCCCCGAACGCTCATCGTCGTGTGTGTTCCCCCTCCCCATGTTGAAGTTGCGACACCACCGCCGAACAGACGACTCGTCCATTACATTGTCTCCATACACCTCCTCTAATTGGCGATGAATATCACATGGGCGAACGTTTCTTGCATTGAGGAATTTAATCACTGCCCTCACTTCACAACTGGCGGCGTTCTCAATTTTTTTAAACATTGTAAACAATCACAGAAACAACGCAGGCAATGCTAGCGTCACGCAACTTGGCTCAGAGAAGGCAGACAAGCCACTGAAGCTATCTGACCTCGTCCAGCGGCTACTCGCGTCGTCAGCACTTCATGCGGCACGAACGGGTACTACTTTCCGGATGACCCTCGTAGGATGCCGCGCAGTCCGCGCACTCCAAGCTGTAGACTCCACTTTGGTCCAACTTGTTAGTGGAGTCCTTCACTTTGGGGAGCAGGTTCTTCATATTGTTTTCACTGTAATATGCCGGTCTTATGTTAAGGTCCTTAAGGAGTTTGCCTATTTTTCCGGAGGTAAACCACCCAACCCACACCAACTTGGACTAGTATATATATGTGTGAAAAAAGAATATTTTCTTTGTACGTTCCTGAAGATGCTACAGCGAAACTAGTAGAAAATAAATAAGTTATTTTATGTGGAAGCTGCAAAGTTATTTCCAAACTCCTGTTTTTTATTAGTTATCCATTTCTTGTTACTATAATAGCATGTGTTAACCATATATTTTATATTTATTTAGCTATATTTAATTCAAATCAATTCCATTTCCTTGTTAGTGTAATAATAAGTTTACATAGATCACGTGTTTAGATGATATTATATGTGTATGAGAATTACTGTTATTGAGCTAGTACAATCATAAAACCAATATTAATATCAATATAAAAGTAAGAATGGGAATAGAATATATCTTGTTACATTTATTTGATATTCCCTCAGAAAACTTGGCTTCCACGCACATGTGAGTAGTCCGAAATAGACCGCATCTTCTTCATTCCCTCACCCTTAATGGAATAAGAATATTTCTATTAGGTATGTAAGCCGTGAGAACTCCCTTCTCCATGAGCGAGCGAACTTTCGAAGGAAATAGAGGCGCAGTGGAATAAGGCCACGTGATTTATGGTGAAAAGCGTGGATTTTTATGAGGAATGATCCTTTTCTAAGATAAGATCCGAATGCTCTGCGATGGGAATTCTTACGTGGGCAGGAGAATGCTTTTCACGCGAGGCAGAGACATTGGAGATTGCCACTCGTAAATATATGAATGCACATATACATATGTAAATTGTGTGTGGAGGTATATGCATGTAAATGGGATCCATCTCGGGGGAAGTAGTGGTATATCTCCGCTCTTCCCCCCCACTCCCCATTCCAGTCGGTAGGAAGCAGTCACCGCTTAGTGCATAATGCCAGGGCGCGCACTTTGGTTTCTGCAGTTGACCCCAAGTGTGCGTGAAAGAGTTATTGCCTGAAGATATATGCATGGTACCTTATTTGGAACGACGCTCAAAATTCTGAGACCGCATTCCTGGGAGTCCTAGACATTTTCCCTCTCCATTCTTTGCTTGAATGAACAGTATTTCTCCATGACGTTGGATTGTAACCGGGACCAATGAATGACAATATTAATTGGAGAATAAAAGTAAATCTAAATTGGTACGATATTTAATTTATCTTTTAAATCATTTACATCTTCTTTCACGTAAAAATAAGAATATCAGTCTTTTCCTTTATTTTGAACTTTATTTTAAAATTCAATTGTTTTTTTTTTCGTTTTCATAAAAAATGTTTCAACTCTTATTTATCTTTAAAGAAAGTGTAACTTCGTGTAACATTTCTTTTAACTCTAAAAAATCCGTTAGACCATCATAGTCATTAAGATGGTGATGTAATGTTTTAAATTATCATTTGTGTGAAATTGCGTCGGCAACTAATTATTCTTTCAAAATTCCATTTTTAAAACCACCAGAGAAAATAAAAAAAGCCATTGTGAAGACTTAAAAATAATACAACTTGTTTAACCTTTTCCTGACTCTTTTTAACAGTCAAGATAAATCCAATTGATACAATATCTGTTGCTGGTTAGCACAATTTGATGGAAATCTTCTTATAGGCGAGCCAAGTTTTCACAGACCGATTTCATAGACTTTTGTGGGTAAATTTTCTTTTTTTAGAGTCGCAAACGTATTTAGTATGCTCGTCTTTATGCAAAAAAACAGAACACAATGGATTTACTTTATTTTCTGTCATAAATGTCTATTTATTATATATTTAAGCAGTGCGAAAAGTGCAATTTTACCCTTTCGTGCAAATAAACTAATATTACTCAGGGTAGCGTTGACAGCTTAGCTTCAGCGTTGGAATAAAGTAGTAGTCACCATAATGTTTGAAGAGTTTAGCATGTGTTGACATTCCCTACGACTAAGGCAGTGGTTACTTTCGTATTATCGTCGCATCGTACTTTATACTCGGGGAGAACTTTCTTCATTATAGCATTACAACTGAGGAAACGCCATATTACTAGGCGCATACGCAGTATGACGCTCTCGAATGGATCATTAACGTGCATGGAGATCGAATGCACCTGGATCTAAATAACCTGTTTGTCTATTTCTCCAGTAATTAGGTCCATGCAGATGGAACCATTCGTGCTCAGAATAAGTAATCATGGTAGAGAGCGTTGACGTAGTTCCAACATGTGAGATTCTGAGACGATGAGTTGCTCATCTATTCACTTTAGTTAGTATCAACACTGTCGTTGTTAAGGTTCCTCGGAGTAAAGTGAGGTTTCGAGTACTAGAGCAGAAATTGGAATAATTTTTGTCTGGAATCCAATCTGAATCTCCAATCAAAGAAAACTGAACAGTGCGTGGTAGCGCTTGGGTTAAAATATTGGAGCAGTTGTTATAGGGTATGAGGCCTATAAGTTAAAACTATTGAGATCAGAAGTCTAGAAAATTATATTTTTTGCATGTCCCAATATTATTCCAATGGAATATTGACAGTGCATTTTTTTCAAACGCTTCTCATTTCTTGGTAAATATTTTTTTTGTCAATAGTTTGTTTATATTTGGTCTTAAGAAAGCGTTTCGCCCAATTGCGTTCCTGCAACAAAACCAATGAACTTAGGTGCCGAAAGCAGTCTCTTTAGAAGTTTAGGAAATTTCCTCTACCGTTCCAGGTGTGCATCATTTGTCCATTACTTTCAATCACTTGTATCTTTTAGATATTGATATTGGTTATCCTAAAATAATACTTGGTTATCAATAAAATGGTTTATATTTCGTCAAGTTGAATATAATTTGAATCAAGTGACTATTTAAGGTAGATTGATTGCAAGTATTGAACCTAATTAGTTGAAAAATTTATTCTTTCATAATTAATAATTAATTAATGTAATCATTTGGTACTATGTATGATTAAAACTCACACGTTAAAATTGACATTCTTGTTATTTTTTAACACACCTCGTATACTTGAGATTTGAACTTCCTTGAAAATATATTTTTTAAATGGAGAACATATGGTGATCACGAAAATAACAATGTATAGCATTTAGTAAGAAGCATTTAAATGTCAATAGGTAAGCCAGATTTATATATAAGCCTCGGAAACGCATCGTAGTTACCATGTACAAAAACACTAAACACAGACAAAAATTGAGATTTTCTGGTCGAAAACAAATTAATATGGACTACTGCAACTACATGTAGCACCATTAAAGAGAAAAGAATTGCGCATATGAGAGTATTCAGCGACACTTTTAGGATAACTGTACACAATAATACTCATCCTGAATGGCTTGTTAGGAATAAATGCTCATGCGCCGGGGGAATAAAAAGTATATTTC
The DNA here is from genome assembly GCA_037158775.1 of Hetaerina titia. Classification (NCBI taxonomy): domain Eukaryota; kingdom Metazoa; phylum Arthropoda; class Insecta; order Odonata; family Calopterygidae; genus Hetaerina; species Hetaerina titia. The sequence goes on from CM073770.1 coordinate 80,976,184, forward strand.
TTTTCAAAGTATGGGAAGGAATAGAGAAAGTGCTGCCATCTCGTAGAGCCGTCTAGACCGAAGACAAAAAACAAGCGAAGCTGGAGAGCGCGATGGGGAGATGGGCCAGCAATATATTTCGAGAGTTTGGGAAATGGCGGACAAATGTCTGGTTGTAAAAAAGGAGGCAAGTATAATGGAGATATAGACGGGGATTGATGAGAAGTGGAAGCGCAGAGAGTAGAATGAACGGGATAGTGGGGAGTGGGACCAAATGACGGGATATAGGGAGGGCGGGCTGGGCAGAAACAGCAAAAGGAAGAAAAAGTATTCCGCACCTCCTCACAAGCCCTAGTCCCACAAATCCACCCCCTCCACCTTAAATATGTTCTTCCCACTCCCACCTCCATTTTTCCTAACCTTCTTCTCCATTACTACACGCCGCGTCCCCCAATTTCGCAGCACACGTCATTCTTGCAGTGTTGAACGCACCTAGTTTTTGAAAGTCAAACGAAGGTAGTACTTGGTCCCTTGGGATTCATATACTAACCAGGGAATCAGTACGTGCGGAATGTGACATCCCGCATTGTACGTCCCATATTCCCCATTAGTATGGGCATGGGGGAAGAGACGGCCACATATCTACGATATGAGAGAGTACAAAGAGGAATTGTTGAGTCGGGCCATGCTAAAGACGATGCTCGAGTTTCTTAACGAGCATTTAGAAAAATCATAGAAGAGAATCGTAGGTGATAAATTATACCTAAGGATATGCATGAATGTCATGACTATTGCGTCGTTATCCGTGATACTATTCTTTGGAGAGTCAATTATATTTAAAGGAGAAAAATAATTTTCAACATATGTCTGACGTATTTAAGGGACGTAAGTTATGATAAGATGCACCACAAAATATTAATATTAAATAGCATCGCCTGAGTTCTACCATCACAATTTTTATATGTTGAAAAAATAATTTTAGGTTATTTATGGCAGGGTACATAAAAAGGGCGTTCTTCGATGAGAATACCTAGTCAAACACTGGGGAATATCGTAAAATATTTTGGATGTTCGCCGACGCTATTGTAAATATCCGATGGGAATGAATCAATTCTTCTTTATTAATAATATAGTCTTTTTATGGCTCTTTTTGTAGAAAAAAATTTCCCAAATGAAATTTGTAGTCAACGTACAGAAATGTGGAAAATGGACTTCATTTCCACTCTTGTGCTCTGAAAGATTCTTTTAACATCACTTATCATATACATAATCGATTTCTAAATAGTTTACGATCGATAACTAAGCGTTTCCCGTAATCTTTCGCTAGTTTCATATAATAACCTAAGAAAAAATGCTTATCCCCTCTCTAAACTATTAATGTGTTTATTTTCAAATGTACTTTGTGACATGCATTCAATTTCTTTATGTTATTTTACGAGCGTTTCCACAATCTCTGCAAAGGAATACTTTCTAATTGATGAATGTTTCATAAAAGACGAAAACATAACATCTACCACCAGTGGGCTGTTGCTAAGAGTAAAACTCAAGCTAATTTCCTCAAATCTCGCCATAGACATCCTATATTATATTGTTATTTTACCTTAATTTATTTTAGTAACTTTGCTTACTCTTCAATCTAACTTGTGCGTATCTGAGTCACGAACTAGATTCTAGTCATTTTACTTTCACTTAATGATGTAGATAGAATCAAACACCTCAGTCATTCCTTGCTCGCTACTTTATCTATTTCGTATTATTTTGAAATACATTTATTTTACTTGTCTTTCCTCTATTGCATAGACACGAGCTATCCCGCATACTTTCTTCTCCCATCTCTACATAACTCAGACATTATTATTTTCTTAGGTACCTTTATTTTCTCTTAATCTACGATGTGTAATTAATTTCCGTTTTCAAATTTAACTTCTATGAAGCAATTCGCAAAATTAAATTTTTAAATAAATAAATTCAATTTTTTTCAGTAAGAATCCATACTTAATTTTGTGAAGGGATCCGGTTGGTTTGTTCCAACCGATTTTTATTCGCTTCATTACTTCGTAGGGTGCGGATTTTGCGCGTTTCGATTGATTCTCAGCATACTACAAGCGATATTTTCCTTCATCTTTCTCTCTCTGTTACAAGAATTATAGAACACATACATTTTTTAAAAGTAGAGTTAAGGTGCAATGATATGATAACATATTGTATTTTAAATATTTGTGTTTGGATTTGCATGTTTTGAACACTGTATGTTTTGACAGCTTATTTATAATGCGTCTTACCATGTTGTAATTACATTTAATACTGTACCATTTTATCAGTAGATGATATGACATGGTATGTTGCATATCCATTCGCAAAATTTCTCTGATCCTTGATCTTTGTTGGAAAGACCCTCATTATTTTTAGCATAATTCACACTTCTCCCCAGGGTCAGGAAAAAATGTGCTTAGGGAATATCTCGATGTTACCACATAAAAAGGATTATCTCTCCATGTTACTATTTTGGCCTTTATTTTGCGTTTCTTTATTTCCTTCGGTCCCCATCCCACGCTTAAGCGTCATCCGCCCACATGGTTCATTTCTTGCATATTATCCATTGACGCTGGGCTCTCCCATTAACTGTAAATTCCTATTTTTCCTTTTTTGTATTAGCCAATGATAAAGGCACGATTGTACCGCCCACGAAATGTAGCCAAAAGATTGGGGTTCTACTCCATCTCACATCAATCTCTCGTAAACTTGTGGACAAGGCCATCCTCCGCATCATACATGATGGAAAATAGCCTTGAAGTTAACTGTTGTATGATTAATTTTTTCGCGAATTGTCCATTGATCTGAATCTCACCCAATCAAGATATATTTTTTTTCCAAATACTGTCTCCTGTATTGGAAAAGGATTAATCATTAATAAAAGAAAAGATTTAAATGGTACTTCTTTGATTTTCTTTCAACATAATTTTAATATGAAGAGGTTCTTCTGTAAATTAGTCAAAAGATAACAGCGAGGCAATAATACCAAAGCTGGGGCGTAGTATTGCGGAAACAATCGTTGGAATTCTTTTTCAGATAGTTCAATATAAGTAATTACAGTAAGTCTAAAATAAATATGCATGACCTGTTCTTCCCCGAAAAAGAGTTAAGGATAGACCCATGTAAAAATTTCACATTTTTAGTTGAAGCTGGAATATATCGTATTATTCCTATGCACGAATGCTCTATACAACCTAGATGAAACTGATCATCTAACATCTGCACAGTAATCCTTAAGTCCTGGGCATGTGGTGATGTGTCAGGCATAGGCAGAAATAATTTTTCATGCATGCATTCCAATACTTATATTTGATGATATACAAAAACTCTCTTGCAAATACACACACGCAATCCTTGTGTATGAATCATGCAATAATGATTATGTTTGACGGATTTATTAGTTTTAGTCTGATAGTTAATGTATTCTGGCACTTGGTATCCATTTTCTTATGTTTGCGCAATGTGAAATGGAAGAAATAGTACTTGAGTCCTTATGTGATGGTGTATACTTCTCTCTTTATTTAACCCTGCTGGTCGAATGCACAAATGTGATTTTGTGACATAATAGGCCTAATCCTTCCAAAGTCCCCGTTACGCTTATTCTGTTCTCGTTGCAATTTTAAACAAATCTTGCGGATTTTCCCTCGACCGTTTTCAATTTTTCCAATTGACGTTATCTGTCAAAGAATAGCCAAAGGAGGTGATTCAATTGTTTTAATCTGGATTAGTCTTTAATCAACTTATTTTTGTGGGTTCAAAGAAAGAGTTTTTAAAATTACAGTATTTTTTCATCACGTTCTGTTACCTTTAATGCAATCGTTCCGTTAGATGTTCCATTTTAATTTTTGGATTGGTAGAATTTTTAAATGTTAAAATTTTGACGCTAAATAATTGGAAATTTATGTTTGAAACGGTGAAAATGATGGGAGATGTGATGTACGCGAAATTTAGTCAGGCCGGTTTCTTTTAGGAATTAAAAGAAAAAAAATTGTACCTGTCGAGAATACCGTTACCTAATCGCGCAAGCTAGGTTCATCTAATGGTTCAATTTTAAGTGAATCCCAAAAATATTTTTCCAAGAAATCATATTAATATGAGTCAATGTTCGACACAAAAGAATAACTCAAGTTATTTTTTCCCCTTTTAATCAGCCGTTGCCCTTTGAATCAGTCGATTCAACTGCATAAAAAATTCTGAAAAATGGCTGCCCAATTGATAGTCCCTGAGGCGCAATCGGAGATTCGGTTATCCCTCCAAAGATTATAACTAATCAATAGGATCGTTCGATGAATCTTACCACTCGTAATTTTTTCAGTAAAACATTGATACTTATTTTGACAAAAGTATCGTGGAGGAAAGTTTTGCGGAACTGCACAGCACATCCATTCCCTTGCATATCTCAAACGTAATTGTAATATTCTCTGTTCCCTTTGTAAAATACCAACTATGCCTGCAGTAATCATGTAGTGGTGGTGAAGAAAGGAAGAGAGATAAATGAATAGAAACGCGTTAAGAACAGTATTTGACAACAAGAGAAAGACGGAAGGTAGAGATAAATATTAAGTTGACGAAAACAAGTGCCAGTGACACTTGGCACTGCCACTGGAACTGCCTTTGACGCTAGTAAGGAAAATGAAGGCATATAGTGCACCCCGACTGATATCTCCGGAGATTTTACTTTTGTGAAAAATGAGTAGTTCGTCATAAACACAGGCAAGATTGGTGCAACGCAAAAGATGCAGATAACATTTGACTTTGCCTCAACCAATACCTATCGCTCTGACTTCTACGGATAATAGAAGGGTGAGCCCCCTCGATGTTATGCTGCCCATAAACAAGGGAAATAGGGGCTATATCGGAAAACAAAAACACGGTGGTCTTTATTTTGTAACTCTACCAGAAGCGCGCTACAGTGGTAAGCTAGTTTTTTTAGCATTCGGTTGACGATCAGAGGGTGACATGTTTAAATCCGGTCGATGGCTCGGAACGCACCTGGGGAACTACACGGTTTGTATATCTGGACTCTCTGAGGAAACGCCTGCAGCACATTGAAAGGAAATGACCCCTAAACTGACCGTGTGAATTTTACCCATGGAGCTCAATGCCAGGTGAACTTTGACCTTATCTATGAAACCAACCTTGAGGTTGAAGACCGATTCAGACGGTTAGGTCTCCTATATGCCATTGAAAAAATAATTGAAAAGATCCTTGGGTTCATATTATTCTTATTATTTGATTCTTTAATTGATTTTGTTGCTTTCATTTACATATTCCTTGATAATATTATTAGTTGAAAATACCAATGAGCGATCATTTCTGTTCTATTTATTATTATTATTTGAATATCAGTTTCTTATTTAATGTCTACCCATCAAAGTAGGGACCTGACGACTGATGCGTAGAAATGATCACATGGGCTTCCTAATTGGTATATTTACTATCACGTGGACACCTGTCGGTCGGCCGTATTTATTAATTTCTTAAGTTCATGGTTTATAACTTAATGCTGTCGAAAATATCTGATCGCTTCATTAAATTAAGAACACAATGTATATATCCACTGTTCTTCAAGAACAGTGGATATATGCATTGTGTTCTAAATTTAAGGACCATGAACTTCCACAAAGTTGAGCCTGAAACAATTGAAAGCATCTGATCGCTTCCTCCTCCCTTCCTTGGTCAACCACGTCCAACATTCTCTCTTCCCTCATGACCGTCAATATCGTACTCCACCAAATGTGCTACTTTAATCCAAATACGCCTAGTCTCATCCTCTCTTTTCCCGTTGTGTCTAGCTGTTTATTAGCCTTAATATCGTTAGTCCTTGGGTTTAACGTAGTTAGTCCTCCTCGGCCCAACTTATTTCCTTCTATTTTATTCTAAAGTGACATTTCAAAAGCCTTCTACATACTCTTACCCTCTTACATCTAAAACCAGTTTTCAGATTCGTATAGAGCAACCATCCCTTTTAAAAATAATACTTATATTTGTGCTATAACTATACCAAACAAACGCTTAATTAATATAATTCTTCTTTCAATTCTTTCTCTCGTCAACGATCTCCTAGTGCACATTCTCCAAATATCCCTTCTACGACGCTAACACTCTACAATATGGTCAAAATACTTAATACTCGCCCGAGAGATAGTCGGCGGCCTAGGAACTGATGCATCTAGACTGTATTAGCTAGTGCATTTAATTGCTCTCTTGCTATCTCTTAAGATATAAATATGTAAACATATTTGGATATTGATGGATTCGCGGGTAAATTTGGCGTGTGTAAACGTGAACTAACTCTTTCTGTCTACACCCGGTCTATTCTGATAAAACAATTAAAACAGCGGAATCTTATCCACTTAGGAAAGTACCTGGTTTAAGGAAATCTTAGACGGCAAAATATCATTGGAACGAGGATACTTCCAACGGTTTTGAGCCCACTGGAAATTTTCCATCTACCTTCTTCAAGGCAACTTTAATAGCAAATTAAAATACCCAATTATTGCTTCAGCACACTAATTAGAAGGTTTATGTCTTTGTGTTAAAAGTAATGTTGTCAGATAAACTAAGGAAAACTGTAGTCTTAACCGTGTATAAAATTGGTTAATAATGCAGAATTATTGACCGAAATCATATTTACCGATATTTTCCAAAGTATCAGAAAAGCTGATTAAGTGTAGACTAATCAAATTTCTTGATAAAATTCCTTTCTTTGATTTAAATCAACTAGGCCCTTTGAGATAGAGAAGACAGGACTATAAAATTACAGCACTCACGTTCAGGAATTAAAAATCATTCGCGTTCAAGGAAAACTAAAATTGCTCCAATGATGGAGTACTTGTTATTTATGGATTTTTATGTATGGATTTATTTTAATTTGGAGATATAATATTCGTAGTAATCATTATTGGTACACCATTTGTTCCAAGTTAACTAATGAACCCTCAATGGCTCGCTTTGGTGGAGACTATATGTCGTAGTTACCGAAGCCGTCTATATAGCAGTTTCAGTGTGGCAAAATTAACCGTTACTATCGAGAGATCTTTTATTCGTTGTACTGAAATTTTTTACTAACCCACCTCTTACTTATAAAATTTTGCTTTGCTATTTTCTATCGAAAAAATGTTAAAATTAAAATTAAATCTTTTGGCAGTGGTAAAAATTTGCATACATCTATCTTGCCTAAATGAAAGATCTACCAATTTTTCAAAGCAGCATTATTTTGAAAAGCTATTTTAAAATCTTAGTGGGCTTATTAATAGTGAGTAAATATTTCAAAAAGGTACTCTTTATCCCGTACATTGAATACATGAACATGTTTGTCGTGAAAAAGACTTCAAGATGAATTTCTTCGATAAAATCTAACCAGGTTGTATGATGCCACGAGGCATTTTTTGTAGTTTATTGAAGAATGGCTTCATTCCACAGTAGAATTCTGTTTCTTGGTTAATTCACAAAATTCATAGACAATAAGTTATGATTTCGTCTATTTTGCGTCCCCTTTGTTTTATCGGAAATTCCTCATAACTCCCTTTCCTCTTCCATCTATCACTCCTTCGGAAGTCTCTTTCGCCCTTCCCTTCTGCCTCCCGTTTTTCTTCTTCCCTTGTAGAGGTTCTTCATTTTCTCAATCCCCATTCCATTTGTCTTCCGCATCCCTACTATAATCTCTCCCTTCCTAATGCGCATCCTCTCTATTCCCTCCCGTGCTTCTTTCCACCCCGCCCCCTCCGAACGTCTCCTCCTCATGGTCCAGCTTCCTCTCCCCTCCGTGGATTCCACGAATGATAACTGCCCCTCCGGGTCTCCCTTGGCAATCGGACGCGATATTGTTTATTGCCTTGTTCCCGGGAAAACACGTCAGCGCTCGTGGTCTTACATCATGCCCCGGCGTAATATACGGTGTCGCGCTTGCCTCGATTCGACTCTCAAATGTTCGACTCACGTACGTTTGCCTTCCGCGTTCCATGAAAGGGGACGGGCCTCGGGGCGAAGGATATGGAAAGGTCGGCTCGTTGGACGGACGACTGGACCCGTTGGATATACTGTGTTTGAGTGAGCGATAGGGTGTGGTTGCAGATGGAACACGGTTTGGATTTCACAATCGGTGCGTATTTCACGTCAGGCTTTCTCGCCGAGCAATTACCGATGGCCAGGGGTAGGAAATATCTTTAGGTCGTCGTATTTTTTTGTAACAGTCAAATAAATAGTGGGAATCCACTCGTTTCGTTTGGAAGCTTCAAATGTTTAATTTTTAACATGACTCTATTAGTGTAAGCCACTTATCGATAATGTCTAGGATAATTTTCATATGCTTAACCATTTTCAACGATGCATTGCCATTTTTGGTAATAGATTGCTCTAGAAACACTTATTCGCTTCACTAGATTAAGTGAAGGTACAAAACGGGATAGTGAGTACACTAAATGCTCTTTTAGTTAAACACATGAATTATGACTCGATTAACACTGTTATTGAAAGTCATATTATTAAGTCAAAAGTTTTCCTAATTTTTGAGACAAGAATAAAATATTAGCAACTCGTCAATAAGGTAGAAGAATATATGACGTTCAAGTGTTCTGTCAGAAATCTTTCAGTATTAATTTGGAACGAGAAATCAAATCTACCTCACAAAATAAAAAGTTGATTTTAATACTCAAAAGGGCAAAATAAATGTTTAGTCCTAAAAAACAGAAACGGTTTGGTAGTCTTACGGGTGCAATCTTTTCCTTGTTATCGGAAGGTTTTGCTACAAAACTTTGCTAATTTATCTAAAAAAACCATCTCAAATCAGGCGATTTTATTTTTTGGGTAGTGATACTTCCTTAGAGACCTAATGGTGGCCTACGAAATACAAGTTCCCATCCCAAAACCCGGATCTATGAATGTCACAGGCTTCTGCCTAGTTCTGGGTATTCACCACTCTCTCTTATTGCAATAAAACTTTGGTCAGAGCACCATGTGTTAAGTATGCGCCGTAAACTAACCTATTCCAGACAGTTCTTTTCTGTTTTTGAAATATAGTTATTTCAAGGACTTTGAGATTAAGTTTAAGTCAAATGCTGCTTACACTTCATATCAATGACTGTTTTTTCAGTGTTACGCGAAAGATCAAATAAATAAATGAGTCATGCATTCAAATTCTTTTGGATATTCACTCGCTCTACTTTGCGCCAGAGGTTACTTAAAGTAGTTTCAATAAATCAGAAAGCAGTCAAAATTCTAATGTAGTAAACTGGCGAGTATTTCCGGCTACTTAAGAAAACATGTCTGTAGGCCTCAATTCTGATAGAAAAGTGGGCTTTTTGCAGATGCCTTCTAACCAATTTCCTCTAAATTTGACCATTCTCCAAATTTGAAATATAACGCCTTTTTAAATTCTCTCTCCAACAAAAATAAAATCTGCGAAAGCCATCAGTTGTAATGCATTCCTGCATAATTATGTTTGAGTTCTTAGAATTTAATTGTTTGCCTAGAGTACAATATTTACAAAGGTTTTGTCCCTTCTTTATCTCCGAACTCCAGAGTGCATAAGTAATCAATTCGAAAGTTTCGTGCGCTTTTCTTGAAGGCAGGACTCTTATATCTTATCAGTGTCTGTCCTTAATAAATATTCTAAGCTCCACTGACACTTAAAATGAACAGGACTCACTTTCACAGAATGTTTAATGAGCCGGAGAAAATTTCAGGAGCATATAATTTGGGTGACTCTCTTCAGATGGTGATGCGGATTGCAAAACTAGAGCGAAGAATCTGGGTTCACTTCGAAGAGTAAGAACACCCTTACTGGCCTCCGAGGGATTTATCCGGCGACTCGCCAAATTGCGAGACGAGAGGAGCGGTGGGCAGCAGACCCACGCTTAATTACTTCCAGGTTTACTTCCATTTGCCAGGACCCTGAAGGAAAGATTTATGAAGCATATTCCCTTCTCCGCTTCAGCTTATGGTCAGCAACTTGGGATTAGAGGAGGAAATATTGGACTGATTTTATGTTAGGGGATTAGAAATGTTAATTTTTGTAATCACGAGCATACAGGTCAATTTTATTTAGCAACCTTTTAATATGAGCATAATTTAGTTGAATTAATTCTATGCCTTTAAAATCGTTAAGTTTGCGATCACATATCAATGAAATAGCAGATCCCATTGGTTGCATGGCTAGGATGATCAGTCAGTCAAATAGGAGAGCCAATTGGGACTGCGAAGACAAAACATGTTGCTCATAAAATATCGATGAGAATGTATGCTCATGCATGCGTATGCGTAATGCATAAAAATTTTGTGGTAATATTTATTTTCCATGGAAATAAAAAATGAACACATAAAAATATATTTTCTCTTGAAAAATGGATGAAGCTAAGATTTAAAAATAGATATGAAAAAATACCTATAGAATTACTTAAAATATTTGCGTAGAGTAATATACCTAAGTAATCCATTCTTACTATTTGGGTAATTTTAAATGCTCCGGAAATGCAATGTCGAAACCGTTTCCTGATTAAGCTCTCACCAATCTTCGTAATATTTCGTAATTTTTTCCAACGAAACTTGTGAAGGTTATGCATTTTGCCATATATTTCTGACAATGAATTCATAAGGTTAATGGTTTTATTTTACAGCATGAGGACGCGTTAAGAAAAACTAAAAATGCTCATATGAAAAGTAAAAACTGAAATAACTACCCTCAGAGTCATGCATATTTAAGGACACATAATTCAAGTTGAGTTGTGATTCCATTGGTTTTTCTTCAAAATTTCGATCTCTTCAAAAATGGTTGAGTATACGAGTTTATTAACTTTTTATGAGGTGCCATGAAGATTACGACCTTGCGGATAAAGGGAAAAATAGTATGTAATTTGAAGGCAGGGCTTATTTCCATTATGAAAGTAGGCGAATTAAGTAAAAACACGAACTTAATTAATTTAACTATTCTAGGTCCTATTTTTCCAGTTTATCCACCTTATCGCCGTACTGCAGTGAATTTATTATTAAAGCTTAAAGTTTTAAGAATTTGAAATACTCAACTTTTTTCTTTCGTCTTACTGTATTCACTTACATAAAATTCAAGTAGATAAACTTCCTGTTTTGCTCTATTTTTCTTTTCGAGATATTATAACCACCTCAACTCATACGTTTTTAGTTAGCTCAGGCACTGAAGGAAGACTACGCAAATAGAATTTCCCATAGAAATAAAACAGATCTAGTATTCACCTTTATTTATTCAGCTCTGGAGATAGAATCCTGGATTTCGTGGAGTATCGTCCCTACAAATGCTCCTGTCTTGACTCCATTCTCTTTAATTTATGACCATCATTTACAGGCGCCTATTTCCCATCTCGCTCGAGTCCAAACAAAAGACAGAAACAAGGGCTCCTTTACTTTCGCACCCTCACATCAGTCTACTTCCCGAGACTCCTCCAGCTCTTCCTTTCAGCCTGTCCCACATTTTCTATTCGCCACTTCCATCTAATTCCTAGGTCTTACGGTCCCTCTTAGCGCACACAAATCTTGTTATCGGGATGATAGGAAGATGATGCATTTCGCTGGGATAAAATATTAAGTATGCCTGGTGAATATGAAAATCATTTTGTCTAATTAGTTTAGATGCTTCGTTTAATTCTTTGTGTGTACGCATTGATAGGTCACGCTGTTATTTCATATCTCTAATTTACCTTTATTTAACTGATGCAGAAAGTAAAAAAAAATGGAAAATATTATTATCACTAGTTTCAGTCCACTTTTAGTGAATAGTCACCATTGCTTTCCATAAACTGAATGCAATAACGAAACTTGTCAAGTTTGAATTGCAGATGTTCTCTCTTAATACGGTAAAACAAAATGTCCGTATGTGTCTGAATGCTTATTTATTTATTTATTCGTCTTGGCCTGAAAACAGCACATTTTGGCCTTTACATCGGACAAAAATGACAAAACAACAGTAACATCAATGCAAACACCCAAACCCCAAGTGGAAAAAATCCCACCCTGGCGGGAATGGAACCGCAATTTAGAAACTTATTGTGAGCACATACAGACAGCACTACCCATTAATTTATTCTGCAGTTACATAAGGAAATCTATCTACAAGATCGGGATACAAAGCCATCATCATTTGTTCTACATCAGTTGAAACACTTAGTATTATACAACTGTATACAATGTCGAAATAATACAGGCATACGTGGTTGTACTCCATGAACATATTCGTATCTCATAGAATTTAATATGATTTCAACAAAATTTCAAACTTTAAAGTTGATCTCTGGATGATATTACTATTGTTAAATATGACTTTGGATGAAAAATTCATTACTGCTTGTGTTTTAAGTGACGTGTAGAACTTAATCATTCCCCATGCCCAAAGTACCAATTTAGCGGATTTGCAGGATTTCATCCAGGCCTCCAGGCCAGACTTGCAGCTATTTATTTGGAAAATAATTCTTCATATTTAACCAGAAACCATAAACCCAATGTGAGGCACTTGTAATATATTTAATGTAAATCATATTGGAAAATTAAGAAGATGAGCTTAAAGATTTTGGTGATACATTGCAATCCGTGATGAGCAACGCCTACTATGACGAAGTCGTTTATCCTCCTGAATCGGCCAATCAACATCGGTCAATACCTACATCCGCTATTGTACTGGTTGCAGGCATTCTCCAGCGACTTGTGTTTTACTGGAACAGAGATATGCTCCATCTTACACGTTCCACTGAATGTGATCGAGTTTGAATTTTATTTCTGATATGGAATTGATAACTTTCGAAGGAAACCTGCTGCTGTTTAATAATAGGTTCAAGCGATAGGAAGCCTCTGTACGAGCAATTAGAAGGGAAATTTGTAAATGGTTGATACTAAAAGGAATTTTAACGAAATTAGCATGTTTGCTCGTACTTAGAAAACCCGAGAAATCAACTTTCACAAAGAATGTCAGGTTTCCTTTAACGCAATGAATCTGATATTTCATGTGTATTAGATGAGAATCACTGTAAAGAAGACTGTTTGCAAAGTGATAATCTGAAGTCAAGCTTTGTTCTACGAAGAGAGAATTTAGTTGGATATTTCTTTTCCCTAGGAGGCAGCACGTGGGATGGATGACGCCCGATCGGCGTTAAAGGAGGAATAAATAGCTCATGCTAAGAAAGCGTTAATGATGAGAGGCGATAAGAGGCAACTTTGTCCAGAGAAGATTAGGTTACAGGAAAACAAAGCTTAAAAATATTGTTGAGAAAAATGAGTGTATAATTGGAAATAATTAAACCGTTGTGAAATATGCCAGAGAAAACGTAGAGCTTCTTGAAGTTGAAAGAGGGGAAATTAATTTGAAAATTAGAATCATGGAAAAAAAAGCATTAATGCGCAAGCAGTTTTCTTTTGATTTTTCAGGTTTTATCCAATGCAAAAAGTACGCGCTCTGTATTCAATATAAGGAAATTCAAGCACACCGCAGCAGATTGGTGAACATATTTTTGATCTTATTGACCACAAGTTTATATTCTTAAACCGGATGAAAATAAGACTTTTATTTACCACTATATTTGTACCACTATAAATAAATAGGCAGAAAAATTAAATTAGGTTCTGTCTCGTATCAATCCCTCAATTTAATTTCGGAAGGCTGGAAAAAGTAAGTGCTGTTGCAGTGAAATGTTGAAATGAAATGATGGCATTGAGATTGCAGTGACATTGAGAACAAGTCGTTGATGTATATACCATCGAAAGGAACTTGAACTCCTGTGCCTGGAAATATTCTCCCACACTCGGGATTGAATGCAAACTAGGTGGACTCCCATCTTCTAGATTGAAAGTTTTCATGGAGTAAATGTGAGAAAATTTGAGTCATATTTGTATTCCAGTTGTCATCTAAGGCATAAAAAATCCCTTCATACTTAAAGAAGTATCTCTTCATACTTAGAGTAAACTTATTAAACAGGAGTCAAACAAGTAATGCCTGTAATGGCACTGCAGCTAGGCAACCGAATTCGATTTTTCGATAGTGACGCCTAAGAATTAGCCAAATTGCACGTGTTCAGCTTTGGGTGACTATCATCAGGTCGTGCCTCCTTACACGCTGTTAGATAAAATACTTTTATTGAGACAATCTAAAATATTTTTCCTGCTGACCATTTTCTTTGCAAGAATTCCTGTATTTTATTTTCTTCCGATGTTCATTGCACTTTTTCAGAAAAGTGCATCTTTTGTGTCGTTCATTTATATGTACATACAATGATTAAAAAAATATAATTAAATTCATGTTTCATCATTCTTTATAATTCATTTCACAAATTTATTTTCGAATAAATGCATTTTTAAGCTTTCACACGCTAGATTAGAGCATATTTGCGTATTTATGAAGATAGGAATCTCAGGAAACTCAGAAAGATAGGAAACTCAGAAAAAAGTTCCAATGAATTTTTTTTCAAAAATGTATTTCTATGGTTTCTTCATCTGTATTGTCGCAAAATGGTGTGTATATATATCTGTTTGTGTGTATGTATGTATATATGTATGTATGTATATATGTATGTATGTGTACATATGCGTGTATTATATATATATATATATATATATATATAATGTATACACGTATATAAACACACATATATATAATGTAATGGATTTTGCCCTGTGGTAAATTATTACCACAATGATCATTTACTATCTCAACAGGATTCCTGGATAAAAAAAGGAAAATTTTAATCCTGTGTAGCCAGGATTAAGCCTGTAACCAAATAAAAATTCCTTTTTTACAAATAATTTGGAAATGCGTGACTTACTCCCTAAACAGTACTATAAATTGTTTAATACGAGACGTTTTATTGAGGCATTTCGATTCCTATTCTCTTGGATTTATGTTTAATGGCATTAAGTTTAATCAGATTAAACACCTTTCATTGTGCATGCAACTTTTCAAGTGGCTGGAAAAATAGAGTGACATTTACAATTGGTTATTAAAATATTCTCGAATTGTTTTTTTGATTCAATGAGTCGTTTTACATTTTGTCCCGCATTTTGTTCCATAGTTTTACCGTCCATTTATTGCTCTAATTCATTTTATTCATATTGAACTATATTAAACTGGCAATATTATCAAATAATTTCCTTTTTAAAATGGATTTTTGCATAAAATAGTTTTCCATTAACTTTTAACATAAATATATTTTTGCTAAGGTATCCATTTCACTCTGACAGAGAAAATGGAGTTTGGACATCTAACTTCTTTCTTCCATGCAATCATCTTTGCCTCATAGATATAGTTCATAATAACTGCACGAATATCTAATATAATAAGCCAATCAAAGCATAATATTGATATTATTTGATAGCTTATATCGCAAAGGGAAGAAAGCTATCAAAATTTCTTTACAAATGTTTTTATTTATTTATTTTTATTTTTATATTTTTATTCATTTATTTATATATTTTTTATTAATTTTTATTTTTGTGTACAAAGTTAATTTTTCTAGAAAATTTGAAAAATATTTTCCACATTCACGAACTTTCAGTGAAGAAAGAGTCTAAAGGCAGCGATGATATTTCACGAACCCATTTAAATATTATTGGCATGGATATATACTCTGTGAGAAAAGACATGCTGAGAGATCATGTCGATGTTAGTTGAATATTATACACCTTTTTATGCAGGGATGTTCCGTGATGTTCGATATATGAGTAAAATGTTTGCAGTTTATATGTAGAGTATGTCGACACATTGGTTGATATTATTTTCTGGTTTCAAATCTAAACTTAGAACGTTACCCTAAATTCACATAACCTACATTTTTTTCAATTAAACTCAAAGTGATATGAATATAGTTTTATGGCTTTACCAATTGGAATATTTTGAACCTAGCGTAAAATCAACCGTTTCTGGAGACTCGTGGTGGGGCAGTTCAACGTTGGAAAAAGCATTCCGCGGAATTTATTTTTATGTAAAAATTATACAAGGGCGATAAAACGCACTGTGTGGCTAGTGGCATTATTTGGGAAGGTCGGAATAATTTTATTTTTAAGCATACGTATTTCAAGCGGTCCTCTTTAAAACGAAAATATTCGAACCCGAAATATAAATACCACATGGTCCAGCCAGAATGAAATTGATATTAGTAATTATTTTTGAAGAAACATTATATATATATATATATATATATATTCTACTGTTGCATTCCTTTAATTTTTAATCAGTCGGCACTTAAAAAATATCACACGGACTCATTCAAAAAATGAATAAATTCATTCCGTCTATACCATTCATGTCACTTGTTAGCTTAAAAGGTTAGCTCCACTTAGAAGTATCCGCATTTTTACTTCGTGTGTGCACTAGCACGTCTAGCGCTCTGAATGGCTCAACGTCGTGGGAAAAGTCGCAGTAAACAATGAAAGCCACCACTGTGTTCCCCAGTAGTGCGCGCGTACGTACACACCGGATGTGGCGAGCTGCAGCGGGGAATATCCCAGGAATTCTGGGTGGGGCTTCCATTATGAGAAAGAAATCCCTTCTTCCTCCGCTCCCCCACGGACTCCCTGGCCTTCTCTCAAACTCCTCGTATGCCGCGATACCGCGCATATTAAGCACCGTCCGTGGAGGGGACTCCCCTTGGGAGAGGACTGGAAAGGAAAGCGGAGAAAGAAGGACAGAGAAAGAGTGAATGTCTGGGGTTGAGGGGGGCAAACAGGACGTATCGGACATATGTACGTGAGTTCATTCCAAATCGTTACCGGCCGCCTGCGAAATAACCTAGGGTAACCCTTTCTTTTTTAAGTCGGAAATAATTTGATTGCGCGGCTCTTTCGGTTGAAAAATGGAATATACTATAATGTTCTTTTTCGGATTTGAAAAATGAAATTTATAAATCAGTACTGTTTAATTATTAAAATATTAGGCGTTGCTTAAGGTCATATTTGGATGAATGAAGATAAAAAAATGATGATGAATTGAATGGAAAATAATCGTTTTAGTGATATTAAGATAGGGAACTTTCACTAATTCCTTCATGTCTTCGTAAACCCTCTAGTTAAGGGGTGCAATAACTTGTACGATTCGCAAAAGGGGTTTATATTTGAGACGTTACTATCCTAAAATATGTTTTAAAAAATAAAATAGCCTAAGTCGGTGATGCACCATCGGTGAAGCAGTGCGGTGAAGCAACCCTTTTTGCTAAATGACGTCTTCCGGATTAGAGTATATAAACATTTTGAAGGATCCTGTATGAAAGCCATGTTTCAAAAAAGTCACAACTTTGCTAAAATAAATCCTAATTTATGGTCGTTAGTGATTTCCTAACCAATAACTTCTCTGAAGAGTTATCAAATTGCCTTATGACCGTGTTCTGTAATGCTCATGATTTCAAATCAATGATGATGACTAAATCTTACTCTTAAAAAGCCCTGGTAAATAGTGATTGATTGACTGATTTCCATAGCTTATTATAATGCTCAGTGTTTTTAGATCAATTTTTAATCAAAGGTAATCCAATGGTCGCTGTATTAACGCTCACAGTATATTTGTACGCCTTGAGCTGCAGTCGTTGGAAGGTCGCGCCGCTTTTTGTTTGTTTAAAATAGCGAGCCAAAGTAAACAACACAATTGAGATTCCCGCCAAATGTGAAGTTCGTTCAGCGATTAGGTTTTTATTGATATAAAACTTCAAATCTGCTGACTTTCATCGGGAAATTCGTGCTCTGTATGAACCAAATGTGATGAGTGACAAGAGTTTTGCGTCAGTGTTGTCGTTCGTTTAAGAGTGAATACAAAGTTCCATGATGATGAATGAAGTGGCCGCCTGTCTGTGGAGAACAATGAATTGCACCTGAAAATTGACGAAAAGTTCGTGAAAACCAACGTTTTACGATATCTGTAATCATTAGAAATGTTTCCAAAGATTTTTCCGACTCTGTTGCATGGAAGCACGAGTGAAAAGTTAGGCTGTGTTTTAAAGGCTGTTTAAGAAAAGTGTTTGTCTCGACGAGGATCTTCAAGATGCCATCATTAGTTGACTGCAATTTCAGGCGGCAGAACTTTATGCTGAAGGAATTTGAAAACGAGTTCCGAGATATGAAATATGTTTAAATCTGTTTGACGAATATGTATCAAATAGTAGACATTTGAATTTCTGAGATAAAATATTGAATTATCTTTCTATTCCAAATATTTTTTATAGAATAACGGAGGTTACTTTCCGGACAGCCTTCATAAATGGATCTCCTTCCGGTTACGCCATCACGTTGGAACTAATTTTCTAATCAAAACTATACCCGTAACACTATAACTCTCCGAGTTCAAGTTCAGTAATAGCCCGCCAGAGAGGGCGGCGTAGAAATGCAGAAAGGACAGGGAAATTAGGCGAGCAGTGTGTTTACGCGATACAAGGTGCATGGATGTCTATTACTCGACTCGCTGCGTGGCAAAGAGCTGCAGGGGAACGACCGCGGGGCGGCTCCAGTTCGCCTCTTAGGGTGAGCGAGGCAACGTAGTTCAGGGCAAACAATACAGAGAGAGCATGGGTACCATGGTGGGTGGGAGAAGGTATGGGTGTGAAGGTAGAAGGGGGGACAGAGAAGAGGGTTGCGGCGGGAGGGAAAGGCGATGGAATACGAGCGAATCCACGCAGTTTCTGCCCGTTAATGAGGAAACATTTTGAGAAACTGACGCAATACGGAGCTCCTGACTACTGTGCAGTGACCCCACGAGAAAATTCCCCGAGAGGAGGTCACTACTGCTAATCGAAATAGGTAAACTAGACAGAGTGGGTCTCTGTGGCCTCGTCACTAGCAGTCCTAGTTCGCATCAGTATTCCTCATTCCTTAAAATATCAACCTTCCTCCGCACCTCGTTCACTCCACTCCGAGGTCGGAGTAGAGGGAAGGTTGGTTCTAGTAGGTGATATTGCAGCATACGTAGTTATTTTACGAATTGTCATTGAATTGTGAAACGTACATGCATTTTCTAAATATTAGTATCAGTAATATCTTAATCAATCTCTGAGAAATTGTCGAATTTTTAAATGTATATGGAAGCTCAGGAAATTAATGTGGCTATTTATTAACTTGTCTACAATTGTTAAAATGAATTGATTTAGCCACTACGAAAAATATTTCCCAAAAACTGAAAGGACGAACTATAATACTTTTTAATATGTTTTCTTCCTGAACTTCAAAGAGTCCTAGCGAATCTTCTGATGAAGACGGAGCTCAATTCTGTCGAAATTATCAAGAAATAACGTGTGAGTGTTCCTTTTATATGTTCTTATATTGTTTGTTGCTGACAATTTTTTTATTCAATCTGTCACAAAGACTTTTTGTCAAAATTTAGAAACAAAATAAAAAGACACAATTTTGGTTTTTGAATAAATTGGTAGCCCGACCGCCTTTCTCCAAGGGAGGAAGAAAGTTGAGAATACGGGCAATGGACAGGACAAGCACAGAGAGCATGGGTGACGGAGTGTGTGAAGGGAGAGGGAGGGGCAGGGGTCGACGGACAGAAGAAGGGTGTACCCCGTAAAGGGTGAGGTTCAGGCCAACGCCGGAGCAAGTGTTAAGGAGCCAGATGCATGCCAACTGGATGGTTTTCAGTTTTAGCGGTGAGTCTGAAGGGGGAAGGGAAGCAATAATAGGCACATTGAAACAGTTGTTGAAGGAAGTTTTACATAAGACTTGGTGATTGCTAATACGAATTTTGAGGGGTGTGGTAAACTTTGTGGCGCCTCGTACAAACCGAAGCTTTTGATATCTTACTCTAGGGGAAAGATTTTTAGATTTTAAAATTGTCGCACGGTTCAAATTTTTAAACTTTAAAAGGCAATTTATTACTGTTTCCGTGATTGGACTCTGAAGATTCTTTCTAGTTGACTCTATCACACAATTTAACTTTTATTCACTGCTATGCTTCAAATGTCATTGTATTCCAATTTAATCTCCTATGCAAGAAAAATTAAATACAATCTCCCCGTGCGATAAATACGGTGATAAGAATACACTTTGCATTTTTAGGACCTCACTGCAATAATTTTTGTGATCTTTACTATCTGTTTTTTAGTCAATGGCTATATTTTTCCTTAGCGTGGTGGTTGAACGCAGGGCTGTATCAATACGTCACCCGAGCGCCATGACCCTTTTTATTTATTATTGAAAAAAGCATCAGTGGACTTCTCGAATAGATATTCTGCTTTTACGATCTTTTTCATTCTGAAGAAAACAACCTTGGCCAACGCTATATTTTTTCATTGACAGTTTAACTTGCCGCTGTTTGAAATTTCTGTCCAAGAAAAAAGAAGGAAAACCTCGCTATTTGAATTTTTGATATTTTAATTTCAGCAAGACTTTTTACCTCTAGTGTGATACTAGAATTCTCAGCAGAATGATTTTTTCAGTAGATTTTTAGGAAGAGTCAGGCTCTTTTCCCGCATCAACGGAGGGACCGAAGAGGAGTCCTTGAAGGAGGTCATAACTCATATCCTGCGTGGTAATGGCGTATCATGGGAAAAACTAACCGCCTCTGACCTCGGGCATTCGCTCATATTTCTGCTCTATGACCACATCAATTTGCATTTTTCACCTACACAAATGAAAGGAGTTTACGCATGGAAATCTATATAGGAATATTCAGTCAATCTCACGGCGACTAAGGTTGACGCGCTACCCAGAGTTCCATGAAATATGCCCTTTCTTCACTCTTGTTGAGCAAATACACGCAGGTCCCCACTGAACCATCAAAAATATTTGCATTTCACTCATTTCGCAGTTTGTAACTCAAAACATTTTACAGCAATATATTTAGGTTAGGTATTTTGTGAGAAACCTCATTTCAGAATTAAATTGCATGTTGTACAAATTCACAAAATAATCACTAATAATCCTTTGGAATTACCTAAATTTGATTCCACGTACAGTGGGTACAGGGAACGTTAATTACTTTTATAAGAGGATGTTTGAAGAGATGAGTCAGATGCAATGGAATGCTTAATTGTAAAACTTAATTTGAAACTAGAAAAAAATACCATTTTTTTAAGGTTGCGTCGCAAATCGCGTCTTCACGATGGCAAGTATTTCTTTCAACGACGTTCACTAAAATGGAACGATAACTCTCCGCATAGTGCCATTTGAAATTAGGTGAATTGGAATAGTGCACATAGCTGTGCCTACCTATAGCCATCAAATAGAATGGACGTCAATTGTCATTGTGCATTAAATTGAATTACCATTTTAGTAGTTATTAAATGACTCTATTATTAAAGCTCTCGATTTATTGCTATTTACTCATCCATAGGCTTTGAATAAGACGAAGGAGACGCTTATGGGGAAATAAAACGTAGGAGCTTAGAGCCAGCACTTAGGTGTTGTTGTGCCGATGGAATATGGATGAGTGTTAAGACTTCGACGAAGGTGTAATAGCCCTTCACTGCCCTGAGCGTATCTGTACGTTTTCCCGGTAGGCTGCTGTAAACGTACTTTTTACTATCGCTCTTTGCGGTGCCCCACTTTCTTTGACTCTCCAACTTCCCACCATTGAGCCTTGTTCTCCTTATAAAATAAAATTCTAACTGTTATAATAAAACAGTTGTGTTTCCACTATTTATGAATATTTTTTGCATGACAATATTTTTCCAAAGATGACATCTACCTTTTAATGCTCCGAAGCATCGCGAATTCAAGTACCGGAATTGCAACAACAGATAAATAGCAGCTATCTAACTCCATAGTTTCAGCCTCAACTTAGTGGAAGTTCATTTTAATAAATGAAAAAGGAAAACTTTGTTTCAATCCACCACTTTAAAGTGGTAAAGTGATGGTTTTTCTTTTTCATTTATTAGCAGCTAACTACATTAAGCAATGAGACTAATAAACTTATTCCGTAATAAATGAAGACGCCTTAACTATATATTGACCAACACTAATAGTCTATTTCTTATAAGTTCGTTCATAACTATTTTATACAACTGCACTCTTAAGGAATTCAAGTTATTTTTAATACAGACTAGATCCATGGGCCGAAACTTTTTTATAATTTAATCGGTTTGGTTGTTAGTATAGCAGAAGTAATTGTAGCTTAGAAAAATTGTGAAGTGATTCAGTTAGCATTCTATTCCTGCCAGCCTTAAAAATCAGCGCTATCTAAATTATTTCTAAGGTATTATGCAGTTTCCATTGTTACAAAATTGGTTGTAATTTTGTGTCTCGACCCATTAAGAGCTAGTGAGACTAAGGTGGGAAGAAGGTTGGAAGCCTGAATTGAAATTTTCTTGTGCATTAAACCCATTACGAGCATAGGCGAGTGCAAAACATAAGAAATCGTGATGGCTGTCAGGAAAAGGGAAGCATATCTTTAGAATCCTTGTCTAGTGCTATTGTGTTGATTGAAAAATTCTAGAACCCCCAAAAATAAGGTGATTATCTGCTGATGATAGAGATATTTCAATTATATTTTCTTGAAAAGATAAAATATAAAGAGGAAGATAGAGAATCAGATCAGAAACACTTTTTCTTAGCCTTTTACATCAATTCAGATAAGTCAAACTGATCTTTATTTGTAATTTTTCAGTTTTACCCAAAATATTCCAATAGTTTTTCTCTTCGGGCTTTTTTTTATACTATATTACAGGTATGAGTTCAATCCTGCAAATATTTCTCAAAATCGTTATCCATGTATGTTATTTTCTAGTTTTTTAAGAAGCAAAACCTTCATAAAATGAGCTTATCAGAGTCTGCCGTAATATAATGTTATAAACCGTCGTAGAAGTTCCTCATGTGTTGCATGGTGATTTTAATCAGCTGTTTTTCGAGCTGTTCTTGTCTTGCGTTTCCAAAAAACAGCAATGTTAAAACATCGTCCATGGAGAGGATATCTTTTTTCTCTCTCGCTTGAAAATAAATACTCGAAGACGCAACTTGAAAAATTTTCCATCATTAAAAAATAAATTATTTTTAAGAAGCTTGGACTGAGAAGTTAGATTATATGTTATAAAGCATAAGGATTCAATGCATTCAAGAACACTTTTCAGCGCTCAAAACACCAGAGTACAATCCAATTTAGGGTCTCCTATCCGCAATAAAAAACGCCAAGTCATCCGAGTTTGGGTTATCTTATTGTTGTACCTTCCAATGCAGGTGTTTACACCCAGCTAGCATTTCTGGGAGCAAGTAGCATTAGCTGTATTTATAGCTCCGGTGTGATTAAAAAAATATTAAAATTAATCTCAAAAGGTCTAGTCCTACACTTGCGAAAGTTTCCGAGTCGCCATGGATCAGAATCTCACATTGTGATTTCAGTCGAGCGAGCGAAATTTCCATGGTGCCTTGATTTGATTAAGCCGAAGAAAACACGTTGGATCGCAAGCCGGGTTGAAGTAGGGTGGAGTGGTGGGAAAGGTTGTGTGCGACGCGGGTGAAGGAAGGAGACGGTGACAGGGATCGGAGCGGGGAAGTGAGAGGTTAGGGTAAGGGGAGGGCTGTCTTCTTCCGCGAGAAGGGGGCGGCGGTGGGACGGCATCAGGATTAGTGGCGGTGAAAGTGGGGCCAAATTGAGTGCTTAAGAGGGCGGGGTCCAGACGGGGCGAGAGTCGCGGGAGGAGGGACGGCAGGGTGGGAGTGCGTTCGACTCAGGGTTTGGGGAGAACGCATGCGGGGGGAAGTGAGAGATGTGGGGGTGAAATGGACGGATGGGAGTGGAAACACGAGAGAGGAGGGTGGTTCGTACGGCGTGGGGCGTCGTCAGGTCTTAATGGGACATCGCCCCGAAGACTTTACCCAGCCTTTCTTCTCACTCATAAGTCCTTCCCCCCCTACTCAAACCACCCCATCTCTCTCTCTCTCTCCCTTTCTTTCTCTCATTCCTTCGACCCGGAACTCTTCTTTGACTTTCTTCAGTCAAACCGCTCCGCCATTTTGTCGTCTGGCCATTACTCTCTTATTTACATTCCCCCCCCCTCCCAGGCCCCTTCCCCGATCTCCCACCTCCTCTTTCATTCCCTTACCACCTCCGACTTCACCTCTAGAACCTACTAAATTTATTCAAAGATCCACGCCTTAATTTGAATACGGCCGAAAACTTTTCCTCCCTTACCTTTGAATTACGTCTCCTGTATCTCGGAATTCGCGGAAGATTGCTCTTTCTCTCTCCCGCTCACATACCCCAACTTCCCCGGGAGTGCTCTGCAGTGTTCTCGCATTGCCCCCTTTAGTATCCAATCTGCAACATCACCGGATTCCGACGTAAGCATTGGAAGGCGCTCTGCTGGAACTTTCTCTTGATAAATAAGTGAAATTAAGTTTATAGAACCATTCTGGCGGCACATCGGATGGGAGTTTTATGGGTACCGTGGGATCTTTGCCGTTCTGGGTAAACATGTCTCGAACTAACTTATTTTATCGAGACGCCAACTATGAATGGCCTTCGCACCCACTAAGTCTACGAAGTGGATTGACTTGTAAGATGACCACGAGTTGATGCTGATAAAACACACTCTACCCGATTTTCTGAATGATAGAGTTTTAAATGATCGAAAGATAAACTTGAGCAACCCCCACCCCTTACGGAATCTACACGACCTTCAGTTATTTTGTGTCATGAATGAGATGATGACATTCTTTTGATCATAGATCAGACTTTCGCCAAGGGCAAGTTCTTAGAAAAGCTGACAAAAAATATGATTCGCCGAAGTTACGTAAATGAGGGTTAGTCACTCAGGAAAATCGTTTTCACGAGCGATTAAAATTTATTTAATAATTAACTGGCATTCAAATTGTTATTATTTTGTACATCATTCTCTGGAAAAATGACCCGGTTGCACTAAATACTAGATTGTGGTTTTGAATTGTTGCTGGATCCACCCATAATTGACAACAGTCATTACTACCTAGACATTACTGATGAAACTGAATACTATGTTCCACAATGAATGTAATGCGAATGTATATTTCTTATGTAAGATAAAATGGAGAGAAAGTTTCATATGCAAGTTATTTTGATGATAATAACAGAATACGTAATAATTATTTTAAGCGATGTAAAATAAATATTCGAAATTTATTTTAGTAATGATAACACATAACATGTAAGAAATAAATTTAACGATGCAGAATAATATTACAATGTCAATCTTTATAACCCAGGTATCTTCCAATATTTTGTTTGGAGCAGGTTAGCGTTAAAATTTTCAGGAAAATGGGGATTTTTTGTATTTTCCCCCTTAATATCATTATGTATACACAATTTAGTGTAAACGAAAATAAAACAGACATAATTCAATATTAGAAAAATATTTTGGAATATAATACATGTATTTTCTCGTTTTTAATTATTTTAATGTCACGTGTACGAGTTAGAATTCCATCTTAAACATGAACATTGTTATTTCTGTGAACATTTTTATCGACCGATCAATATGTCATAGGTCCACACTGTTGCTTTAGCATTAACAATCCTCAATTTCATCAGTAGGAATAGAAAAAGTGGTGTTCTGATCACCGTAATCCATCCTTTCAAGCGGAAATATAATACGCTCGAAGTGCTCTCAAAAATCCCTCTCAAGCACATTATTCAAGTGTCCTGTTAATATTTTTTTCGGCGCAGACAGAATGCTGCAGTATTTTGCCGCGCTGAATCTCTGAAATGTAAAATCCGATCTTACATGGGTTTCATATAAGCAATTCTTGCCAAGAAACAGGGGGAAAAGCTCCACTTAATCCCCATACTAATTGAACTTTCATCGATGATGCCGGCGCCACGACCTTCCGTTGCCAATACTCCCCATCCCCACTCTCCTATCTCGTTACATTTCTTCCTTCACCCTCTCAACCCCTGGCAACGTCCACCTTTACCCCACCCTCCGTATCCTTCTCTAAAGGGTCTCCCCCTCCTCCAATCTTCTCAATCTCTTCCCCACCCTGCCGGCAGCCCACTTTAATAGGGGTATTATTCCTTCTACCCTTTGGCATCTGGCCAGTGATTCTTACATCACCGCGTCTTATCCTCTCGCATCTTTCGCACGTCCAATGTCTCCCCCATTTTCCACTCCTTTCTCGTCCTCAAATCCCTTCACTCCTCCCTCATGCGCTCTCTACTCTTCCAAATCCCCGCCACGCCCCTATTCAAAATGGGCATTGCCTTTTGGGACCGGTAGGAATCACGAATGAGGACTTCAGAAGAGTCGAAAAGTTCTCAAGCGTCAAAGGGGGAAGTGAATTGGTCGAACAAGCACATATTTGTCGATAACCCTGGAAAAAAGATTACCACGCGTCGTGTTAGTTTGTTCTCACAATAGGATGGCGGAGAGCTAACCGTCTCTGTTTGTCCTAACTCCATTCTTCATTTTTCATCCAATTCTAGACCGCCCAAGTCGATCGGATTGTCCCATAAGTTAAGCAGAGCGTCCAATTTGATCTGAATTGCTAAATTGCGAGTTGTGAATAATTATGAGTGAGATTTACGAAAAAAAATGCACACAAGGTTTGAGGTATGTAGCGTTGTCTTGGCGATTAGCGGTTTGCAAATATGAAACATATCTCCTGTACTTTTTCTTGATTTAGTTAGGTTAATGGAGTTCAACTTTAAGAGCAATAAAACGAAGCAAAAAAACAAATAAATCATGACCTTTGACAAAGAGACCACAGATAAATGATTAAATAAATTTATTTTTTTGCTTATGAGGTCACAGGAATTGAACAAAGTTTTACCACAATAATGCCGTTATTACTTCTTGGTGAAGATGCATTGAAAGTGATACATAAATTCGCTCTTTGCATCAATTAGATATATATTTGATTGAATCGATTGTAATCCGTTTTCTGAAATCCATCATTTGTTCCAAATTATGTTCAAAATTCACCCGGGCATAACAAATTCCGATTGATAAGGTTCTACTGTGACATTTTAATACAAGTCAAAAATTCGGCTGAAAAGTTTTTAAAAAAACTTCAAAATGAAATTAATTATTAATTTAATAAATCAAATAAATTAAATTAATCGAAAAAATTAAAGTAATAATTAAAGCATATTTTGATCAGCAAAATTTTCACCAATTAATTCCTTTTTTTTGCAGGTAAGTGGCCGTTCATTCCGGCGAGTCTGCTTCATTAATATATTTTTGGCTTATAATCCCGAAGAGGTAAGTCTGTAGTGAATACACAATCAACCAATTACGTTATATTCGTCAACGGAAAATGATAAAGGGATGATTTCGATTAAATTCAACGTTTGAAGAATTGTATGAACTTATATTCCTTAAGATACCACCCACTCATTTACTACCCATTGGCTATTAATAAAAAGATGTTGGGTTTGATAAGGCTTTATCAATTTCCGAGGATATGCTAGTCTAGTAGATGCGTACAGCTCTGTTTTACTGGCCAGAGAGCTCGAATTTGATTCTCGGGGATCTCTTGTTACCCTCAGTTTCACCCGCTGTGTGACCTTTGGGATACCAGATCTTCATGAGAAACTATTGGCGACACAGGGGAGGGAACTGGTCCCTTTACCCTAGTGGCTGAATTTTACGCGTCGTTAGGTTTAGTATGGGTGAGATCTACCCTCAAATATCAAACTAACCTTCGGCTTGAGAGCTATGATTATGGTATCAACTTTCACTGTTAGGTTTCATATTTTAAACATATGTTTCAAACATAGACCATTAGTGATCTCTCATTCGTGAATTGGTGAAATTTAATTTTGGTTAAGCCATTAATGTAATTTCCTACGTTAGGTAGGATGAAAATGGTCGTAAATTGAAACTATTATTTAACTGGCTCTATCGCACTAAGTTGCGGAATGAGATCAGCGTTAATCCAAGTTATTAATAACATTACAAAGTTAATTGGGGCAATTAACTGTCATTGCATAAAAAAATGAATAAAATGTT
Source organism: Hetaerina titia (assembly GCA_037158775.1). NCBI lineage: Eukaryota > Metazoa > Arthropoda > Insecta > Odonata > Calopterygidae > Hetaerina > Hetaerina titia. Next base: position 81,004,047 of record CM073770.1, read on the forward strand.
TTGGAAATAAATAATTTAAGGTATTAGTATGAGAAACTTTATTTTCAATCAGCATGACGCTAATTATTTATTTTTTTAATTGCCGGAGACAGTATATTTAGCGTTATGTAAAAAATGTTTTATCCGTAATGTTTGATGTGAAAAAATGAAATACGCTGAACTTCTACACTATCTATATACATAGCTTAGAGGTTTTCAGACAATTTTCCCTGATTTTCCCGGAAAAAGTATTTATTCAAAGGTCATTAATTCAGATTTACATCCGAGTTTTTAAAGAGCTATGCTTCCATTTTTATTCAAGTATTAAAGGTTGTTAATCGTCTATAAAATGTTATGGTATATGAAATTTCCCAGTCTTTCACATAACAGTAGATATTACGTTTATAAATATGGTTGTCGAAAACCTATGAGAATTTTTGTGTTGTCCATACCAACATGGAGAGTTCGCGTTGTTTACAAAGCAAACAGTTAAATATCTAATCCATTTGGCGTTAATTTAAATTGATTTATCTATAAGTTTAAGAACTCCAGTTTTCCATCACTCTGCAGGGAAATTCTACCATTTGCATTCGATTCCGGATTTCATAAATAGCTACCAAAGGCATTTATCATTTCAAAATTGGCATGCCTTAATGAAAATAAAAGATATGATTGGAATTATTCCAAATTTTTGAAAGGGTACAGTAATTGAAAATCTCGGAGATGGAACGCCTCAAATGAAACGGAAATATGCTTGCAGTCTAGTCTGCCCTCTCTTTAATATCTTCCCTCTGCCAAATGTAATTGGAATTTATGTTACCTTTTTAAGTTCTGAGCTTAGTGATTCACGTTGCATATTCATTTCAGTTTTATATACCTCTTTGCATAGAATGTACCACCATGTTTAAATCATTTGTATGAAGAACACATTTTCACTTGTGATTTCTCCCATTTATTCACAATAATCCATGTTAGGAGAGGAAGCAACTAGTTTGTGAAAGAGGGTTTGGGGAGAGTTCTCGATAGCAATACTTCCATCAATTAACTTGCCAAGTCCACCACTTTGACAAATGAATAAAAATATATCTGCTTATATGTAAATGTAATTATTTTCTTCTTAACGATAGGTAAATGGAATATTGGAATATTTCATGCATAAGATAGGTCGCATGGCATTATTAAGTAATTATTTAATGCATATTGTATATGTAAACATTGTTTCAAACATAATAATTTGCTAGTGTATGCTTCAAAAGTAAATAAAAGTGTTAATTGTATATATTTGCACACACATGTTTTTGTGAGGGATAAAACAAATGGGAAAGTGATCCCTTCCGTGAGCTAAAAAGCTCATATCCACATTCCGTATCAGCAACTATGGGCTCAACCAAGAGTCAAAAGGAATTTTATGGTCGATGTGTGGCCTTGAAGCTCTGTCACTCGCGTTTCTAGGCACTAGATTCGTGTGGAAATCCTTGGGAGAAACGAACTCGTGATAATTGTCTCTCGAAACCGTTCTCGCTATCACGTGAAGGGAATTCTCGGGTTCGTAACGACGGTGCAAAAGTGAAAGAGGGAGCAGCAACCTCTTTCTTACCGTTCCTCCTCTCATACTCCTTTTTTCCCTGTTCCTCTCCCGTGGATATCCCCGCCGGCCTTCAGCGGACCGCACGGAATCCAGTCCACAGAGCCGTGTTCCTCCGCCGTTCTGGGCGAAACCAACCGTGCTCCTTCCCTCTCGACCCCCTCTCGCCTTGCGCACCGCCGTTTCGTGTGTCTGCTGCGAACACCGCATCAAACGGCGGCCGTCGCGAGCAAAGGCCTCCGGAGTACCCACCCAGTACGCTCACTACTTCAGAGCCGAAGCCCTGGGCGTACGCTCTCGCACTTTACATCCCGGCCGCGAGTAACCACGGAACCACCGCGTCCTCTTCCCACCCATCTCCCATCCCTCTTCCTCAGCAAGGAATGGTCCGTCCACCTACGGAAAGTGGTGGAGAGAGGAGAGGGAAGAAAGGGAAATGGAAAGAACGATAAAAAAGGTAGGACGCCCTCCGTGAGGATGGGAGGAGTGGGTGGGGGATGGAGCGTACGTGGGCGAGACGGAGGGAAGAGTTCACGAACGAACCCCGCGCGCTCAATACGGCCGCATTCCTCGGCTTTTAATCTCAAAACGAGGGAACTGCTGTGTGAGGGGGGGAGGGTGGTCGGAGGTTCTCGAGCACTTGGGAGTGTACTGCTGGGTTAGCGTCGGTAAAGGGGAGGTCATGTGCTGCCCTGGTACGGAGAAAAAGGCAGGCATGTGAGGATTGAGGGGGTTAGAGAGTAGATGCGGAAACTGGAACCTAGAGGAAAGACTCAGGCTGGTGTATAAAGGTATGAATTCAGAATGACTGGGGAAAAAGGCGAGGTTGATGTAATGAAAGGGGGGAGGAGAGAGAAAAGGGGTGGGAAGAGGTGGGAGGAGTAGAAACAAGAGGGGTTGAGGGAGGTAGAGAGAGAGAGGAATTTTCGAGGAAATGTAAAGGTGAGAGGGGGCGAAGGGCGTCGGAAGTGCTGGGATGACTGTAACTCTTTGGGGTGGAGGAACGGGAAGAAAATAATAAGAAAAAAGGGGGAAATTGAATACTTCAAGTTGACGTAACAGAGCAGGCGTCTCGAAAGAGCAATACGCTCCGCGATGCGTGAATTCGAGGTGGAAGGAGTCCGGCGCCAAGATCATAGTCCCTTGAACGTGGAAGAACGCGAATCCAGGGAAGTCATTTTCCTCCACACAGCAGGTGGAAAAGTTAATATATTAAATTGCAATACTTGGTGAGAGTGGGATGAAAAAATTAATTAGTAATAAGTTCGCATTTGTAAAACAAAGAGTTTAAAAGAGTACACACCTATGAGCGAACATTCTCAGTTCTGAATTACGCTCTTATTTGCCAGATAAAAGTATCTCACAATCTTCAAATGAGACAAAAGCTCCACTTTTAAAGACAAGGCATATTTAAATTCTTTTTCGTAGACTTCTCCATTTAATTGTTTATTTTTTAATACTAAAAAGACTGTTAATAAATATTATCGGCAGAACTTAGTCGTATTGCTATGACGAATTATCGATCCCGAAATAAATAGGACAGGAATTGAATGATTCAAGTTGAAGGGTTGTGAGGTAGATTGTCAATGAAACATATTTGTAAAAGTAAAGGATAAACTTAATCGTATTATAAGTTTAATCTTACGTGGGGGCGTAAATCTGTATGACGTAAAATATTTTTAGTTTTAAAAAGGGTGAATAAGCGCTCCGCGATAGAATAACCATGCAAGTAACAAATAAATATGAAGACAGGAGTAGACCCTACAAAATTCATTTTATGAATATTATGTGAGTTTAAACATTCTTAAGCAAGGATTAATTTCTGACCTGTGTAATTTGTTTATCTTATTTCATTTTTGCGTGTGATTGAGTCCATGAATTGGATTTCAGCCTCTCTATATTGTGAAAAACTAATTTAATTTACTGATTTGTAGACATTTTGCCTCAATACGGGGATTTATTTGAATTCGGATTACCTATAAGGACACATTAAAAATTCTCTCAAAATACTCAATGAGTCTTTTTTGTACGAGTACGTACCTTGTTATTTCCCAACCTTCGTGAGCCAATATTTGATAATGCTTTCATTTTATGATACCATGGTAAAAATAAAGCTCTCAAACAATTCAAAGAAACTGCGGTATATGTCGAAAAAACAACTTTTATTGAAGTTATTAGCTAATGCACATTACAGTGTAACTATTTAAATGCGTTGATATCACTCAGCTTGACCGGGACGGACTGGATATTTGCCTTGGCCGGGAAATATCCCAGTCATGGCGAATGATTTTTGCACTTGGAAGTTGTTACACTGTCAGATAGTATTGACTTCTAAGAATACGCGAAAAGAGGTTACTTGCCGGTACCTTAGTGCATTAAAAGGATTTGCCCGAAGGAAATACTTCATAAAGGTTTACACGAGTAAATGTGGCAAACTGGTTTGTTCTCTCGCTCCCTTGATGTATGCATGTATAAAAGGTGTAGATATGGGAAAATCAAGTACTCATTCGTGGAAAAGCAGGATATTTCACTCACCAAAATTGTGGGGTGGTGGTAAACCTTGTTCACTCTTCATATAAACACTGAGTATAGCTTATGAATTTTCATTTTGGCAAGTCCTTTCTCTGCATTCTCCCATTGTTTCTCTGCGTCAAAAATACCTTTTAACTTTCGACGTCGACGGCACCCGATTCACGTCCCCCTTTTGTCTTTTGGGTATCGTGTGAATGGGGAGGTGAAGAAGAGGAGGCCACGAGCAAGGTGGTGAGTGGTAGGTAGGAGAAGAGGTCGAAACGTGAGGAAGGATCAAAAAAATGTGGCCGCGGGGCGGGTCTATATCTACTTACGTAGGAGACGGCGCTCTTCCAGCAATGCATCTGCCATCACTCTCGACGCGAGACCTCTTGGCACGGGGCGCAGGCGGACTAAATCACTGGAAAGCCTCCTTCCCCTCCTCTCTCTCTCTGTTCCCGTCTCGCTCCGTCCCGTTCTTCTCATTCACTTCCCATCCCACCCCACCTCCTCCCCCACCCCACCTCTCTTTTTGTCGGTCCCAGCCAGATTCCTCCTTTCCCATGCCCCCCAAACCACCTCTCTTCCCCACTTGCCATTGCATTTGGCCCCCACCACCGCACATCCCTCGTTCCTCCCCCCTGGTGATACCCGCCCCTCGAAAATTTCCGCCTCCGCCAATTTTCCGACCCCTCCCACCCGACAGAGGCCAGGGTTTTTGGCTTTCTTAAACGAGCGGGACGTTGATGTCTTTTTATTGCTTCCGCAATCTGGTAGTGTGCCATGATATTTCAACTCGTGCTGTTTCGTCAAGAGTTGTTGCGGCACAAGTTCCCTCTTTCTCTCTCGCTCTCTCTCTCCCTCTCTCTTTCTCCTCTAATTATGAATTGTTCATTGTCAGTGTATCCATGTTTTGGCATTATTTGGTTACTATTTTCTACCGTCGGTAATTTGCCTCCTAATCATATTTTCAAAGTCTAAGAGGACTTAACTTGGACTTGAAAAATTTTGCTGATAAAAGCAGTTACACGTACCAATGATTCAGGGTGCAATGCAATCCATTTACGTGATTAATGGCTGTGTGTGCTGAATAAAGTAGCTCAAATTAATACTTCATTTTACGAGATTTAAGATATCAGTCTGGGAAATATTTCTGTTGCATGTTGTTAATGATGTTTGGCAGCTCTGTTGAAAATCTCCAAACTAAATTTCATTTCACCAATGAATGATTAGATTGTTGGAGATTGTGCCAAAAAGACAATGAAATTAAAATATTTTTTTCCTTGTCACTCACCAAAACTGGATGCTGCAAGCTAGTATTTTTTTTTACTTTTGATCTAATGATTGCAACTTTGCTGAAAGTAAATTTAGATATCATTTCCAAATGACATATTACCGAGAATATTGTATGCCTATTTTCCAAGTAACAACTGTGAAAATAATTAGGCACTTTTATCTGTACGCACGTAACTGAAATTTATCATTCTAAGGTTCTCAAGATGATGATGACGATACTGATTTTATGTTTTAATTTAACGCCACGAAACGAGTTGGCTGCAATTTGTGTGAAACCAATGAATTTCTTTGAGTGTTATAACACTTTGACTGCTCATCCAAACAGATACCAACGATAAATATCCCTGGGGAAAATTATCGAAGTTTGTTAACCGTTTTAATCACTTCAAAGTCTCTTCCTTAAGGGTAATGTGGACCGAGGTTGGCGCTCGAAAAACATCTTTTGCAGAGACGAGAGAGGAGCGAAGAATTAATAATGAGTGAATCGTTACCACCGTTTCGTTTTTCTCCCCTCGTGCCCTCCGAGAAGAAAACTCTCCCCCTTTACAAAACCTCCTTTAACGCGAGCCTTTCACGGTGCAACCACCTTAACCAAATTACTCTCAACACCACCCCCACTTCCCCCAACTCGCACACCCCACAGCTCACCCACCCCCTCATCCACCGCGTTCCCCGCCCCATTTCTCGCCCCCATTCCTCACCCCATCCCTCGCCCTCTGTCCCCGCCCACTCCCACTCCCATCAGTCCCTTCCGCACGTCCTTCCCGTCTCATGGGAGCCCTTTGGCAACGGGAATCGCTGCGGAGGAAGGAAAGGCATCGGGGAGGGAGGCAGGGAATTGTGGAGAGGTGGCCGGGGGGGGATGATGCTGGGGAAGGGTGCGGAGGAGGAAGAAGCCGAAGGGAAACGGAAGGCGGAGATACCGGTGAAAGGGGCGCGGGAGGGGACGGAGAGGAGAGACGACGGCGGGGGAAGAGATTGCAGGGAAAGCCGTGCGAGGTGGAAGTGCATAAAGGGAGTTCTAAGGAGGGAGGGGAGAATGCATTTGGCGTCAATTCGGTGAAAGGGAGGGGAATATAAAGGAGACGTAGAGTGAATGGATTTGGAAGGAGGAAAGGGATGAGTCGCCATAGTGAAGCAGAAGACTGGATGTGGGATCGTGTAAAAATGGCGGAATGTAATACAGAGGCGTGGTAATGTAGAATCTGGAACCAGATAAAGTGGGTGGAAAATTAAATAGATAAATTTTGCGACCAGTCAAGGAATAGAGTTCCAATATGAATGTCCTTTCGGTGAGTTCTTTCTGCTTTATCTAAGTCGCTTTGCTTTTTTCACATCTCTCAAACATTTTCCATGAGTACGGCCATATACCTCAGTATTCATATAAACAAGTATAGTATACTATGAACGCAAAATAAATCCAGTAATCCAATTGAAATTTAAAATTAATACACCTATAACATTAAATAACGAACCTCCTAAAAATGAGAGCTCTAAGTAATGAAAGAATGAGCACGGAAATTAACAAATTTCATTACTTTAGCTAAATGTTTATTCGTTTCATCAACTTTAAAAAAAGAAAACAAAAAAATCCACGTGGTATATTTCCTCGTCGCAGGAACGAAATGAATATTTTAATGAACAACTGCATATGGAACAATTTTTAAGCAGTTGAACCAAGAGCTCTTTGCCATAAAATGTTATCGTGTAAGGTAAAAATAATTGTGGATGAATTATGTTACATAATTATTTATATCCAAGGTGCAATTAAGAGATCCCCACCATTTTAGGAGGGGACCATTGGAAATATGTGCATTTTCATTTCGTAATGTAGCATTGGAGGGCGGGTGGAAAGAGAGAGAGGGGAAAGAGGGAAACCGTGAGAGCGAATGGAGTATTTTGGCGAGAGAAAGTGCTGGAAGGGGTTGGCAGGTCATGGGAAGAGGGAGGGAGGAAGAGGGGGGGGGGGTAAAGTGGGAATGGTTTAAGGGGAATCGACGGGGGAATGGGGTTTGGGCCCAGGTTACAGCCGTCCCCGCCAGCCCTCTTCCTCCACTATTCCCGCCGTATTTTATCCCTCACAAGTCCCTCACCCCCTTCACTTAAAAACCCCACTCCCTCGCAAATACAATCCGCAAAACGTATGTCGCCGCTTGACTCTCTTCCACCAGTTTTCCAGTCTCCCCTCTCCTTCGCGTCCTCCCATCCCTTCGGAGGCATTGCCCTCTCTCTCCTTCACTCATAACTTCGCCTCTCAACCCCTCCCACTCAGCTCCTCCTTCCCACCCTCACGACTTTTTCCTCCCACCCAGAATCCCTCTCAAATAACCAACCGTACGATTTCCACTTCTCCAACTCTTCCTCCTCACACTCCCATGTTCCTTTCTTGCCTCTCTCCCTTCACTCCATTAACATTTTCCAGGCAAAATTTTTCCGTCTATCAGATTTCAGAAATGTGCATTCTCTTTTGGAAACGTTGCTGATGTATTATTAGGGGCTTTCGTTTTGGTAAAATTGGTCGAAAGCAAAAACAGCCCACTCCGAGATTCACTGTTGATATTTGGGCATCGTTCGCATGCAGAGCAAGAGCAATGAGATATTCTTGTATGTCACTTTCAAATGGACTCTTTAATTAAGGTTATTATTGCAAAAATAATCATGTCACTGATTAATTTTACTGTTAAATAACTATTACTGAAGGATCTGTCGGAAAGCTGTAACACGCATACGAAGGGAAATCCAGTTTACTCTGTAAGTGCATCTTTGATTTTGTACGTGATAGTTTCCAAAATCTGAAAATTTATTGTCTTTGACTCGGTTATAATTTCCCTATTTAAAAAAAATAAATTTAACGTGGAAAAGAGAAAGGCGACAGTTTTTATGCCCAATAAAAATGGTGAAATAATTTCATTTTCTCTTATCCAAATCATAATCCACTCTTCTTGGACCAGTTGTACCGAAAGTGATCATTCTCTGGCCATTATTTTTCTGTAACCATTAGGAAGGACCTGCTAATGCTCTAAATTTGCTGCAAGAGTTCGGGACTTAAAATGCTACGTTCTCTTTCGAAAACGTTTTGTCACTCTTTTATCTCTTTGAGGATAAATTTTCCCCTATTAACTTTCCTGGAGGAAGAAAGTCTAACACAGAATCATGTTCGACTGTAATTTTCTACTTGTCACAGGAGCCCTCGCACGGCGAGAAAGAATCGCGTGTCTCCGAGCGAAATGAGAGGGCGAGGCTTAACACGTGCAGCACTATTCTCTCTAAACCTCACGTGATTTTGTTTATTTTTTTCATCCTCGAAATGACTTACGCTCTCAAACAAGCGTTAAATTGTAATTTAATCTGTTAAATCGCAGAATGACTCCGTATTCTCTTATCAGTCACGCCATCGGCATCCGCATGCGGCCATTTAAAATGGAATTGCTTTTCTGAAATAGCACATAAACTTAGAGCAGGAATTGGATTAACAATAATGATAGATATTTCCTGCTGAGAGAACAAAGTGTTGAGGCGTGTACTTGTAAAATAAGAATATTTAAGCGATTCTGCGCCTTTTCCCTTGGTTTGTTTATTCACAATTGTTTGCTCAAAGCGTTTACGCTTGCTTTGATCAATCTGGTTTTGCTGTCATTTTACTCTTTCAACCAAATGGATAGTCACATAAACACGTTAAAATATTAGCTTCGTGTCTACGTTCTTGAGATCTCAGCGGGAATGCGATCTACATGAATGGCGAATGGTCTTCGTGCGTGAGAGGAAGCACTTAGGTGAGAATTCACCTTGACTCGGCCATGAAACCTTAAGTTGAGCGATAAGATTGTGTGGAAAGGAAAACAAAGGGAACCTTCAAAAGAAGGCCAGCGGACAATTCACAATACGAGCTCACAAAGATTTTAGCTTCAAAAGGACTCTACAGCCAAGACTGGAAGGTGAAAGACCCACGGACGATAGATATTCTATTTCAAATGTTTTGCTTTTGTATAAGAGTGTATTTCCTTAGAATATAAAAGCATTATTGTTACTTCATCTCATTAAAAAAATTTAAATATATACCATCAAAATTCAAAATAAAATACTGAAAATTATATAAATATACGAATATCGTATATAACGTTTGGACGGCACAATAGAACGCAGAATAAAATAGATATCACGTAAAAGAACACTTACATAGTAGATTGTTTTAGCTTTCGGCCTACTCCGAGGCCTTCTTCAGATCAGTCTGACCTGAAGAAGGCCTCGGAGTAGGCCGAAAGCTTAAATCATCTACAGTGTGTCCTTTTACGTGTTATCTGTTTTATTCTGTGTTCTATTGTGCCGTCCAAAAGTTATATTGCTCTCGTGAGTACTTCCGCATCATCTATATATATATATATATATATATATATATATATATATATATATATATATATATATATATATATATATATAAAACACATAAAAGGCGAACACAGGACATGTGGGGAAGGCGGTTTTTGAGCAGATCACGAAAGTAAAATCAAATCCCGGATAAGGAAATATTTTTACTTTCGTGATCTGCTCAAAAACCGCCTTCCCCACATGTCCTGTGTTCGCCTTTTATGTGTTTTCCTATCCCCTTTCCTTATACCTATTTCTATGTTTGAATGAATATATATATATATATATATATATATATATATATATATATATATATATATATATATATATATATATATATATATATATATATATATATATATATATATATATATATTCAAACTTGAAAATCCCGCCATACGGCGCACACACACACACACATATATATATATATATATATATATATATATATATATATATATATATATATATATATATATATATATATATATATATATATATATATAATATAATTGGGTCGAGGTAGGTAGAGAGTTGGACTACTGACCGGGAGGCCCGGGTTCAACTCCCGGGCAAGCCTCTCTGGGCACCAGCAGCTCCACTTAAGCTATGTGATTTTTCGGGTACCAGATCTTCCTGGGAAACCATAACCGGCACAGGAAAAGGAAAGGCCCCCTACCCTGATGTGTGAATTTCACAGGCCGCCGGGCTTAGCACTGAGTGAACTCTATCATCACCTATAAACCAACTTTAGGGTCAATTAATATGTTTATTGTTATATATATATATATATATTTGTTATATATTGTAATTTATTGTTATATATATTTTTTATAAATGTATATAAAATTTCCATTTTTTATTTATCTTTACGTGAAGATAATTTGTTGCACTAACTGCAGTGGCAACATAAATTAATCTTTTCCACCTGTATTTGTAAGTGAAACTGTTGTCTTCGAATTAGACGGAAATCTTTGGCGATCTTTAGGAGTCTAAAGAAGAATCATTTACCCTTTCATTGCATTTTATTGCGTGTATACCCCGTGGATTTGATGTATTCAATCTCTTGATTTGATAATTTTGACAAATATAACATTTTCTCCCACTACTCTCTTTTTTATTCCTGTTCACTTCGCTTTTTCATTTTTAATCTTTCCACGAAGTAAATGATAGATAGTTTCTCGCTTGCACTTTCTGTGCATTTTGTGACAGCAGTAATGGAAAGAGTACGTCTTCATTTTTTTGCGAGAATATATTGATAAAATTACGCAATTTTTTGATGATATTTTCAAATATTAAGTTAACATTTAGAGTAGATCCAAATTTTTTAAAGATTACTTATTTTTTATATACCATTTTTGCGTGAATACTTTTTAATACTTTATTTTTCAGCGGTAAAGTTGATATTTGGCTATTTAATGGTGCTCAGATTAGTTTTAAGACTAGCACCTTTCCAATATTTCCGTCATGATGAATTACAATAATTGCAAACATTAATTAGGCGATGATTCCCAAGTAATTCCTCGAATATGAGGTACGACAGTAGTAATTGATATTAATAGAGATTTCTATGAAACTTCTAGCACGGGGACTCAAGGCATGACCGATTCGATACAAAAAAATGGATATGAAGAAATAGAAGCTAGTCGGTATCGTACGTGCTACTTTTTACCAGCACACTGACAGCTAAATCGTATTGCGGTGTAAAAATGGGCATCCAATGTGATGAATTGAGAAGAATGAGGAAAGAGGGATGGATGCTTCCGTTAGCTAGGGGGCAGGGAGATGGGATAGTCACGAGGATTTGGGAGCGGGTGGGAGTCACTGGGGGAGGAGGGTAGATAGAGGTGCGCGGAGCAAGAAGCCAGCCCACCACCCACCCGCACCGCAGAATTTCCTCCCTCGCTAATCGCACCCTTTACGCCTCCCATTTGCGCTCTTAAGCCCTTGGATTAATCCGAGAGCTAACGTCCAGAACCCGTGATAAGTAGTCCGGGTGCCTTGCTACCCTAGTCTCGAACAGGGATTGCTTTAACGGAGGCGTCTCGCGGAAAGGCGACGACCGTGTGTAAAAACACCTGTAATTAAACGCACGGCCGAGAAATGACGGAGCGCCGCCCAACATGGGCTTGGCATTGGATAATGTCAGCATCGGCGGTGATTTGGGCGTTTTCCTAAAACGTGGGTGTCCATGCTTCGATCCTACAATAAGAACAGCATGGACGAACAGTCAGTGAGAAATATACTCGTAAAAAGTATAAATATGAACTTCCGATTTGTTACTGTTAATGAACAAGAAACGCAATCTCTACCTAACACCAATACAAAATGTCTGCGGTGTAAATATTTTAGCATTCACGAGTGTTTCAACAGTTCTTCAAATGCTATTTATTTGGAACATTAATCAAGCACATTCCCCAAAAAATCTCATTAGTTTCATTTCCAATGATGTTTGTACATTTTAATGCTTTCATGTTAACACATATTTGTGCTATATTTTTTCAATTACGAGACTTTCATATTTCATATCGGGAATCAGTAATGTATCATTACAAATAATTACAGTTTATTAACTGAATATGTATTTCTGTGAGTTTTTAAATTCCAAAAGATAGTTTTAAAAATTTCAAGCGTCTTCCAGTCGGAGATTGTGCCACAAGGAAAAAATAATATGAGCTATAAAACCACAGAACAGCGCATAGAACCCCTCCACGAGTCAATGGACTTGACTCATTTCGAAAAGTTTATTCCTTCTTATCACAAATTTGATCCTTTGGGAACCTCACAATATATGAATAATCTTGAAGACAAAAATTAAAATGAAGTTTTTGCCGTGTAACATTAGTAGTCTTTGTTTGTCATAAACCTTAATTTATAATATTTTAGCCTCTGAGAGGTAATATTTTTGCCCAATTTTATTAAGGATAAGTGAATACTTTAGTTCTCCCTTAATTTATTGCGGGAAACAATATTTTGTGTCATTCGACCGGAGAAATTTATGCGGTTAAATTGCTTCAACTAATCCACTGGTAAATTGAATTTGAGTCTAGTTTAGGAGAAAGAAATTTTTGAAAATATTTGGTTGCCATAAGGGCTCAATAAATTTATGAAAGCCATAGGAAATGGAATGTTTATTTAGGCTTCAAATAGTACATATTTTCCACGATTACGGTGGTTGCTATCGTTTGCACACCCTAAAAATAGTATGCCTCGTATTTCGGGTAACTTAGCATTAGGTTATATAAAAATTGCACTTGAATAAGAGCGTAGATAAAGACATTGAATACACTTCTCATGAATAGAGCAACAGATTGGTGAAAAAAGGTATACATGGAATTTCGCCGGTGCCCGGAAACATCTGGCTATATACCTACATTGAGGAATGGGAATGGAGGAATTCTTTATACCATATATTTTTATAAACATATATTCCGAAACTAGGAGCATTTCCAAGTTCTTTTTTTCCGGATGAATACTTCATAACTGGGTCCCCCGAGGTGGAGGATTCAGTGTAGGCCGAGGTGCACAGGGCTCCCAAAGATGGGGATTGCGGCGAGGAGGAGGCAGACGGGCTGGAAGGAATCGGGAGAATAGGGTCGCTGAGAGGTAAAAGAATTGGGCTTTTGGGAAGACTTGCCTTAGGGTAAGGGCGTCAAATGTAAAGGTCACCGTTTTGAGAGACCTAAGCGGAAAGAGTGAACGGGCGACCCCAGTCGATAGCGGCATTATTGGTGGATCTCATCATGGTTGAGAGACTCGTGCGTGCAAGTTAGCATCATTAACGTCATCATTGGCCATTTATCTTCTAAATGGCTCTATTTAGCTACCTCCACTCAATAGTTGTCCTCCTGTTGGGTACGCCCATCGTTTCCATGCTTTTTCACCTTCTTATCTGCTCCTATGCTCAATGCATGTCATCCGGGCCATCTTCCGTAGCTTATTTTTTTGTTTTTCTTTCAAGAACGGACTTAGTCAAGTCAAATCGTATCAAAATGTGTCCATCCATGTTATATCGTACTCATATTAGCGTTTTTATTACCCATGCAGCCTTTCTCTTCGTAGTCCTCGGAAAATAACTGCATTAGCAACTCGAGAATCGTTTATTTTGTTGCTATTGTAACATATTTTCATTGTTTTAAGAACAAATTTATTTTACTGTTGCCATTCATAAATAATGTATAAAATATATCTTATAAATGTTCTCCTACGGCAAGATCTGTAATGCTGGTTGTTAGTCATTACGCTAGATGTTCTTCATTAGAATTCCATCTTTCCATGGGCTGTTCTATCCATAGGTCTTTTTGTTTTGCCTTCTGTTCTTCTCCCGTGGGAGAGTAAGTTGCTTGTTTTTTTTTTTAATTTTTATGTCACTTTCAATTATTACCACCATCCTTTCCAAGTTAACAAGTGTCGTCTTTACATACCCTTATTTGACCACCATTACAGTTACTCTGGTAGACAAAAGTCAACATGCTGAGTTTTTTTCTCTTTAAATAATTACACTTTTTAGAAATTCCTGTATTCTTGCTTCCCAGTTGCCGAGTTCAATTTTAATTACAACCATTCAAGAAAAGTTTTTCAAAGCCACGAATCCGTTTAGAGGCCCTCTAGAAACGCCTTAAAATTAAAATTAAAACCAGATCCTGTAGGGTGTACTCTGTCAACGAAAATTTCAAGAGTACTTTTCATTTGAAAGCATCTGTGTGAGCAATCTATTATTGTTTACGTAAGGATTCTTCGTTTCGAAAAACGAGTCTGTAATCTTGGTAAACGTTGCAGGCACCTTTTTCCTGTCACCAGGCATTCTCAGCTTAAGGATGGTTTCCAACAATAGGAACTCTTTTATTTCAAATAGACTCATCTAAATGTTTTCCAAATGCAGATATGTAATGCATCCATGGTTCTCGTTTTCGTCGTCTACTTGATGCGTAGTCGAAGGAACAAATTACTTATGAATCAACTTATTTCAAATCTAAATTTATATGCGTCACGCCAGAAGTTGAAATCTTCGATCGATGTATTTTCAGTTTTCTGTGCCGTGTTTCAACATTTGTTTGCAGTTTTATCTTGAGAAAAAATGTATCCTTAAAGTCTGCCGAAAGTTCATCGGTGCATACGAAACTACTCATTTAAAATTATATTTATAAAATAATTAAATAGAATGAACTTTTGACTGCTTTTTGAATTCATTCTTCCTCCAATATATTACATATACTGTGTCGCCTCGAGGTATTAAGTAGATATTATTTCTCTTGGTGTTGACACTGTGCATACTGTCTATGAGAACAAGTTTATCAGATTGCTTATCAGAAGTAGAGGGCAGGTTTATCAGAAGTTCTCAGGCAGACAATTAAAGTATTTTTGTTATGGAAGAGAAGTGAGGGCATATGCAGATTCCGCCTATCGACAAGTTTTAACCATAAAAGTTTACAATAACTTAATTGGATAACGATTATGAAATAATGATTATTACGTAGAATAACTGAACCTCTCAGTCGTAATGAAAGGAAAATAATGATATTTCTTACTTGTTGTAATATCAGCTAAATATTGGCATGCTGTTTCTCATATCTAAATTAAAATGCAAGATATAATTGATAAAATACAGTATTCCCGATGAGTATCGACTGGCGGAAAAAGAAATCTTAATTAACTGATGAAATACGATATTCTTGGCTAAAACTCTTCACTGTTAATATTCCCTCGTATTTCTCCGGTGGAAGGAAGAAAATATAGGAGGAACGACTGTCGAGTCTCCAAAAGTCTTTTAAATTAAATTTTCCTCGTAGTGTTGCTAGGATGTTGCGAAAGTCCAGAAATATGATCAAGCAAATTTATCGCAATTAGAAGTTATTTATCGACAAAAATCCGGATACGACCTTTCCATCCCCTGTATATTCCTGAAATTATTATTTTTTCCTCCGGAGAATTCCAAAACATGAGCCCTGCATGCGGCAGAAGGCTACTTCTAATGAAAGCAGCTTCCGTACACTCTACATTCTTTTTCGAAAGAGGCGATTCGGATGATTAACCTGCAAGTCTCCAATTGAAAGGATGAAAATGGGTCAAGTTAGGTATCGCGGAATGGATTATTAATACCTTTCCAAGCGTTCTCAAGCGAATGCTAAGTGGAAGTTAGAGGGACCAATCGGATTCCGTCGTTTTCTACTAGCAAGTAGCGCGGGGGAAACGAAAAACACTCCAATGGATTCCCACTTTGATTCGGAATGGGATTCGAAATTAAAGACGCCCGTGGCACCACCCAACGGAGGCGAGTTATTCGTAGCGATATAACTGGGGAAGGGGGTGGGGGTGAGAAAGGGAGAGAGTGCGAGGGAGATAAAGGAACGGAATGTGGATGGGGAACGGGGATCGAGTTGAAGGAAGGGAAAAAAAATGAGGATTGGGATTGCAGGGAGATAAGAGAAGGGAAGTGGAGTGGGGTGGCTCGAGAGAGGGGAAGGGAGTGAACGGAGCTGGAGGAGGACGAAAGTTCTTCTTAGCGTGGGCGGGAGTGGAAGCATTCCTAAGGCGAGGAGATGATGACGGTTGATAAATGGCTTTTTTCCACGCGGGGGCAAGGGAAGTTGGAGACGTGTATGCTGCAAGGAGAGAGGGAGGGAGGTAAGGTGAGAGAAAGAGAATAAGGAACGAGAGGTGGAAGCAAACAGAGGGAGGGAGGGAAAGAGGGTGGGATAAGGGTGCTAAAATGGGAAAATAATAAAAGTGCGTGCAAGGGTGGGGGAGGATTGTGCAGAGTGCGAGAGATCCGTCGGGAAGCAATCATAAACTACCGTGATGCGAATTTAGTAGCCCCCAAAGTTTATGGAAGCAAACTCTCCATAAGATTTTGGATGATTTATCGCCATTATATTTAAGTATTGTTTCATTAAGAATTAGCTTATCTTGTCGAGGTTGCTATGAGTGGATCGCTCTCCTAATGTGATTCCCGATTAGATGATTAAGCGTTTGGATTTTGAGAATTTCCACATCAGTATCCTAAACGGTCTCTTTAAAGATGTTTAAATTGTACTTAATTTTAGGACCTCGTGCGCATATAATTACGAGTTGTTTTATATCTTCCTTTTTTCTATCGTCATTTTGATAAAAAAAGTAAATGGATGCCGAGGGATATGAGCCCATGAGAGCGAAGATGTTGAGATAAATGTGGAGATAAAATCGCATGTGAAACTGCTTTACAGGTATAAATTTCCACGAATTACTGATTTTAATTGTAATGATTTCAATAAAAGCAAACTTTGAAGCGCTTGCAGAAATATTTTTTTACATGGTATCGTAAAATCTTGCTAGATTTTTAGGTCGTTTAGACCACTCACTTTTTTAAATTCAGAAATGACATCAACTACAACTTTCAAGTAGTATTCATAAAAACATACCAGGCACTATTGTACTGTCTTATTTTTATTTTCTCATATACAGATCAAGTTTAAAATAGGCAAAAGAGGTCTACAATAGGGACATAAACACAGTAAGCAACCCAAGGGTCGGTTTCGTAGGTGACGGTAAAGATCACCCAGCACTAAGGCCGACAGCGTGTGAATATATATATATATATATATATATATATATATATATATATATATATATATATACACATAATTATAATATATATATGGAAAATACTGTTAATCGGTGAAACATCTTTACGAATTCCTCTTCCTAGGAATTACACTTGTCTGTTAGTTAAGTATGAGGTTTCATATCGATAATCAAGACACTGCAGGGAAGTATCAGAAAAAACTCAAATATAAATTAAAAATGGCTCAAAGGTGGCTCGTGCTCAAGAAAACACCACCATTACGCAATTGATATGTTCAAATGCAATGCATAGAATTGTTCGTTCAGTTCTTGGAATTCTCTATCCGTCCTTCAACTCGTCATTGTATCAGTCTCACTACCCTGCGCTTGAGAAAATTTCTATAATCGTGAATAGATAATGGTATTTTTTAAGTAACTTCAGAAACGGTGGCTTTTTTATTAAGAAAAACGCGCGTACGCTGTCTTTTAACAGATTTGCCAGCGAAAATATCTACATCTTAATGCCTTTTGTGCCTCTGTTTCCACCAGTCTCCATAAAGCAGGCGCGATGTCAGTTCATATGTTCCCCCTTTAGAGGTAATAGGGATGATAAAATCTCGAGATGGTTCCAAGGAGACCAAGGAACCTGAACAGAGGAAATGGGAAAGGGGGAGGAGTAATCGGCTGGGCATTAGGATACGCCCAATGGCGGGGAAGAGAGCTTTGAGGAAGGGAAAGGAGGGAGAGGATTCGGAACGGGTACTGGTTTGGGAGAGGGCAGGAGGGGATGAGTATCCTTGGGCGGCGCACCATGCTCGCGCCCCCTGCCCAACGAAAAACTACCATGAAGTAATCACCCCTCGGCGAACAAAGGTGGGAGAAAGAAATATGCACGTATGGTAAAAAAAGAGGGAGAGATTTGATTCGAGGAAGGTACAAACAAATAGATAAGAAACGTGTGGGACGAAAGAAAGAGGGAGAAAGGGAAAGAGAGATAAGAGGGAAGCGATTTTGTAATCCCTTTGCGATAAGACGTTGACGGAGAGGGAGGGCGGGATCGGTTTGGGGAGAGAGGTCGGAATAAGAGCAGGAAGAAAGGAGGGCGTGGAGGAGGTAGAGGTTGAGGAAGAGAGCGGCGACGGTGGTGCTCGTGAAAAGGGGGGCGTGGCGAGGAAAGCAAAATACATGAGTTCTTCCGCCTCCGAAAATGTATGCAAATTGACTTTGAGCGACTGGTGAGAGAGATGTTCAAATGACGAAATAAAGTTAGGGGCGGAGGGAAGGAGAGATAGAGGGAGATAAAAGGGAAGGGGGAGTGTGGGAGTGCGAGGATCAGGGGGTAGGAAAGAGGTGCGGAAGAAGTCGGTAGGAGTGAATGGAGAGTGAGGGGAGGTGGGGATGCTTTCCGAAGGGTGTAGTAGAAGGAACGATGTTGGGATGGGAGATGGGAGTCAGAAGTCAGTGGAAGGCAAAGGGGATGTGTGTATGTGCAGGACAAAAAGGAACTTGGGTGGAGACGGGAAGGGGAGGCTTTAAAAGAGGCAGGGAGCGGCTGAGAACGAATACCTGTGAAGGCAAAGTTTTCAGGAATGACGATCTAGCCGGTAGAGTCCCCGGATGCAGAACTACGGATCACGGGATCAAATCCCCTAGATCTCTTGCCACGTTTAACCAAACCTTAGGTACGTTATTCCCACTGGTTTAAATTTTCCTCTGATACCGCAGCTGGCAGAAAGAAATGGACTCACCTTCAACCCTGAACTCGAGATTTTAGTTCAACATTGTATTTTATCCGAAGTGGTAACTGCACCTTGAGAACGACCTTGGTTTGCATTTTTTCAAAGATTAGCCATCTAAGAAATTCACTGTGTCAAAATACAAATAAATCATATTATTGGACGAACAAAATGATCCAATTTTTCAGTTAAACTTCAATTTACGGTAAACAAAAGGTATCAAAAATTAATTGTTTGGTGAGCTTATGATAATAAGTCCAAACATATGGGTAAAACGACGTAAATCAAATTCTCGGTATAAATACTAGATTAATGGGCAGGATAGTTGGAAAAACTGCCTGTATCAACACACTAAATGACTAGCATATACTGTGTTAATTTGGCGGTATGAAAGCATAGCAACATCGCTAAAAAACAAATTATATTAACTAAAAATCAATAGATAGGATCTGAAAAATTATCTCGAATGGCAGAAAACGTACATTTTTGGAGAAGACCTCCATTTTTACATTTTCCCTATAATGAATGTAAACATATGTGAATTTTTATTGCAAAATATCATAAAAAGTTTTAGTTACCAGTTGTCGTAATACGTCAATTACGATAGGCATCACAATGAGTTAGGTAATGAATTGTTTTAGATTTAGTTAGTAAGTATTGGAAGTGCTAAATCGCAGTATCTCAGTGAATGGAATATAGTTTTCATTAAAGATGTTTCCGGTCTGAGAGAAAAAAATGTTATTTTGAAGAAATCTATCCGGGTTTTTCATCGGATTCCTCCGATGTTACAATATGAGATCCGTAGGGCGTCTGTGTGAAGTGGATATACGATTCACGCATCAAAAAGTAAAGTATGCGTTACTTGACCTGTTGGAAGACCTAAGAAGGCTGTACCGAGAAAGTAATCTCAGAAAGCAGAAATTACACAACATGAAATCGGTAAAATATTATAAATCTCAATTTTCCATTGATTAGAGTCTAACGAAATTATAAAGTATCTCAGTGATTGAAACAAGTTTGAAGTATTTTCATTGACAAATATAATTTTATCCATTTATTAGCGTCTGATTTCAACGCTTGAAATTAGCTATAATTTTAAATATCCAGACATTTTTAAATGTCAATTAAAATACTTATATCTCTAAAATATATGCGAGGAATAGTATCGTATTAGTTTTCAGTACCGTCAATTTTTTAAGCACGTCGGGTAAGAAAAATGAGCGGCGTAAGTATAGAGTTCAAAGAAAATAACTACTTACCTGAATATTAAATTTGGTGTAAGGAGAGCCGAGAGACTCGATTTTACGACAGTACTAATGTAACAAAGGAACATTTCCACAGTATATTTTCTGTGCATGAATGGCGGATATCGTGAGACGTTTGCAGACATCAGAGAGTAAATGTAAAGGAAGTATTACGTAAGTTTAGCATCGATTTTGACAAATTTGCCTGGGTCATGCAATAGGCAGGGAAGCGAATGGAGAATATACTAATAGTTAGATCAATGTGATTTAAACAGCACGTTATTATATTTTCTGTATACTTTGTCAACTGGAGGAGTAGCATTATTTAGGTCCGACAAAGACCAAAAATTGGACGACATTTTAACCGGTGGTGACCTAGTAAATTACGTTATTTATATTTTAGATAAATATTAATTAATAGTAAAAAATAAATCAAGTTGTTGCTTTATTACTTAGCACAACAAAGGATCAATGTGATAGGTTTGTTATAGCTATATGTAATTCATAAGGAAACGGACAAAATATATTGATAGTGATATCTTTCCGTTGATAATAGTATAACCTTAATGGTCAATGTTAATTCAACTAAACGTAAGAAAACTTTAATTTGAATAAATGTAAATATTTATGTATTTGGGCAGTATTATAGGCGGATAATGAACTCAATAGAAGGAAAATTATTACAATTACGGGATTACAGTTTAAGAGAAGCTGGGTGACCTGATGATAGGAACTATGATCGATGGTGTAAAAAATGATAGAGAAGACTTTGACATGTTGAATGATGTTTTCCAGTTTAGAAATTAGGTACTCAGGACTAAGAGAAATTAACACGATGAGTCTTTTCTTAAGGTTATTGACATGTGGATGTGAAGTTACTTTTGCATATTTCTCTACCCGTTGGTTTTTTTAATACTGGATACAGTTTCTACATCCGCCATGCTGGGATCTTTATTTCAGAAGCGCAAGAGTTTTGCGAATCCTGTGGATAAATGGGCCGTGGTGTCACTTTTTGACCCAAATTGATGGAGTGACCGAGTTGCCGGATGGCTCTGATTGATAGATTTTCGATGAGAGGTCGTTTGGCTCTACAATCTTCTTCTATCTGTTGGAAGGGTTGTATCCGTCTCCACCTCGAGAATCAACCATCAGTCCCACCCGGTGACTATCTCATCGATTCCCTAATCAGACCCAAGAAACAATTGATCACCATAAAAGGAGAGAGAAAATACTACTGCATCACCAATTTTGACCTGAAGACATGACCAGATGATGGTTGGAGAAACTGCTTCCACCGAAAGACAAAGCGTTCAGGAGGGAAACCCGGAAGAAAATTATTTCCATATTTTTTAACCTAGAAATAACGATAAACAAATGGAGAAGGGATGCACTCACGCGCACATTTATAATAATTTGTTTATATACATAAATATTTATAAAACTTAAGGTAGTAATACTAGGAGAATTAGTTCATTTGGACGGTTCGTCGATAAGTGTGGTCATTTTGAACCGGTCACAGGTCCATTTCAAAGTAAAAATGTCAATAAGAAATTATGACCGTACCAAAAGCATTTACTTGAATGGTATCATATCATTCAACTTTTACAGTAAAAATGACTGTGTTCCAAAAGAATATTTTATTTTATGTTTTCAAAATTCATGTCCAAAGTAAAATCCAATTTAATGATGATATTTTAGAATACGATTTACATCAGCTGCGTCAAACAACAGCTATGTTTACCTTAATGATCATCTTTTCAAGCCCAATCCAGTATTTATCACACCATAGAGAAAAGTGTTTAAGGCAGACAGAGTATGGATTAAAGGTATTGTAGTGACGAATAGTGTGTTTGAAAGAAAACTTTGATAATCATGATAGAGAGAGAGAGGAAAAGAAAAGGCGTTGGACAACTTAAATGAGTAGAGAAACGACCAAAAGTCTGAAAAAGAAAACGCATGAAATTATTTGCGCTTTTCACGCCTCCTTTTGAAGTAAATGTCTAATGATATTAGTTTTCAAGGACCTTGCAATATCTACTACTTGAATTATCAAAATAATAATAATGGCACATGTTTCATCATGTGCCTACGTGTTGTGACGTAAAATCAGCGGTGACGTAAAACCATGATTCAAATAAGATGTGCCCCTTTATTTTTAATGTAATTGAAAGAGTGATGAGAAATAAACGTGGCAATAAAAACTAGCTTGAGAACTTGAGAAACTGCATTCTTATAATGGTTGCTGAAGTCTTCTTTTACCATTTCACTATGGAAAGACATCAAAAGGGGCCAAACTACAGTCACAATACTTTTCTCTACGATAATGGATTTTTAATTGACGCGGAAATTTAATTTGCTAGGTCGTGAAAGCTGGTTCAGTTCTTGCGCAGAATGCGATTTTTGGATGCACCTCCCTTCTCAGTTTCGGAAAAAAAGCACTCGTAAAAAAGCAGATAAAAAATGGAAGCTAAAAATACCGCTTAATTAATGCAACATGCCCTTGTAGATATTCGCCGCTGAAGACCCAGGAGAAAGGAGATATATGTAGGGAAACGCGTCGAGGGCTTCCCTACGGTCGAGCATGGAACGGATAGCTGACGTCAGATCGTAAAAGAGAGTTTGGGGAGTGGTAAAAACCGGTGATGGGAGTGAGTGGAGGCATGGGGGAGTTGAGGGATGGTGAGAGGAGGTGAGGGAAGGGGGACATGAGGAGGTGAAGTGATTGTGGTGCCGCCTTCGGTGGGGGGGGAGTAATGGCAGGGGGTAGGGGCTTCAGAAAAGGGTGGGATGCTGTGGAGCGGGGTGGGGAAGGGGGCGTTTAAAGCAGGCTTGGATAAACGTCTGGCAAGTGAAGGGTTTTTAGGGATGGGGGATCTTGCCTGCGTGGGCGTGAGGGAGGGTCTTTGAGGAGAGGAGGATCGGGGGGTAGGGAAGGTGAGGAGAAGGGTTTGACGAGGAGAAGGTGTGCCGTAAAAAGGGAGGGAGTCGACGGAAAAAAAGAGTTTCTTCTTTTTTCTGTCGACTTCCTTCCCCACCCATCTCCTCCCCGCCATCAGGAAACAGGGCGCAGCAGGGTAAGAGGGCGAAAGAGAGAGAGAGAGAAAGAGAGCTAGGGAAAAAACCGGAGGAAAATTTCTCCCGTTCTTCCTACGCTGTCTCACTCCGAAAGTTATCGCGTGGATTAGGACGAGAGGAGAAGAGGAGAGCGTCGAGGAGAAGCAAAGGTGAACCGAGGGAAAGTTAGCGGAGATGTCGTCGGGTGGGCTGCACCTGCCCGGGTTCCCCATCGGTCCGCTCCCCCTAGTCGTACTCCAGCCTCCTCAACTCCTCCCTCAACCGACACCCCTCCTCCTCCCTCGAAAGAAGAGAGATTAGTGTGGTGGGGAGAAGGGGAATGTGCAGAGGGATGCGTCTCAAGGAGGAGTGGGGAGGAGGAGGGTTATGGTAGGCAGGGGGTTATTAGGAAAGTGGAAAGCAAAAAATTGTTGAGAGGTAGAATTTCGGAAAGGCCGTGTAATTAAAGGCGAGATGTTGTACGGAGCGACCGGATTAAATGTTAATGGGGAGTGCATTCGGGTATTTTTCCTGCCGGCTCTTGTTTTTATCCGTTTCGGTGATTACTGGGAATACGAACTAGGCTTGTCATTCAAGTAGCATTACGTCCATTATCTCGCGTTGACGTCTGCCCTCGAAAGTCGAGCGCATCAGTTAAAGAAGGATTACTGTTTTATTTTATTTTCTCCCGAGCTTTACATTGTTTTTAATAAGTTAAGTTCGTGCAGTGAAACATCGAATTTTCTCCTTCTAAATCCATGTTACTTGGAAACAAATATTTGCGGAAATCATTATTCAATTTTCGTTTGTAGCCAGGAATATGATATGCCCTCAGCATCATCGTGAATGGCAGTATCCCATAAGTCCTTAAAATCTCGCAAACCCATGCTTTGAAAAATAAAGAGAGAAGAAGGTACTGTTCCCACCGACCGAAGATGAGGGTCACGAAAAATTTACTCCTTGAATGCAATGTAGAATGAATTCAAAGAACTTCAAGCGATGTTTGGGATACCTAGCGTTCATATGGTAAATTATGATATGGGAATCAAAATTGTCGGTTCCTTAATTGTTTAAAGTACTTGGACAGAAATCAAGGAGATATAGGTTCGGGTTCAGGTCAATGATTTTATCACGTATTGAATTTTCTGTATTACAAAAATTGTACAGAAAGTGGATGGAGGGTTATAGAAAGGCACTGGTATTATGTACCACTGTTATCAAGGTCGTTTTGGTAGGTAAGGTAGATCTCACTTAACACTAACTTCATCTGGCGTGAAATTAACATAGCATGGCATGATGGGGCTAGTTCCATTTCCTTGGCCACCTAAGGTTTCCGAGGAAGATCTGCTGCCCGGAAAATCACAAAGGTTTGGTGTAGTTGAGGCTGTCCAGAAGCGCTCAAAGGAATTGAACCTTGGCCATCCGGTCAGTAGTTCAACGCTCAACCAACTAAAATACCACGTCGTCACTCGTAGAATAAAGTTTGGGAAATAAGGGAGAATGTTGGTTAAGTGGGGAATAGGAAGAAATATGCTTTTTGGGCACCATAAAGGGAGGCAAATGCTACGAAGAGGTGAAGAAATAAATGTAGGGCATAAATGAGGAAGTTCTCACGGTATTAAGAAGTATATAGTCATTAGGGGCCGTAAAAACCCCGTTTAATATTTAGGGTACCTTGTCAAGGATTCTTATTCGTAGTATACACCCGATTTCATTTAACTTTGACATGTGTGGTCGGAACTGACGTAATTGCAAGCGAAATTTCTATCGCTTTTAATGCTGTAAGTATTTCTTTTCTTTCATTTACATTAGGGAAACGCAAGGCGTGATTAGCGAGACCGTCTCTGAATTTGAAGAAGTGGTGGGCGAGCGGCAGGCTAGAATACAAAGTGAAAGGTTTAAAATATCAATTTTACATTTTTTAGGCATGATTAATCAGTAAATCATTTGTCATATTTCATTAACCATTAAAAATTAATAACTTTATTTTCACACACTTTTTTTCGCATCAATAATAAATGAACACATAAATCTTTATCAAAGTACTTTCATAAAGTTATATAACCCCCGTAGTCTACTAAAGAGACACTCGAAGATTAAGTCTTCCCACTTTCAAACGTCACCCTAATTCAAGTCGATTTTCCACACCGTAAAAATAATGGAAATCATTAAGAGAAAATTTCACTTTCCATTGGTTGTAGAAGAAAATAATTTCCTCAACGAAACCGAACTGAGAGATCCCTAGTTCTCTCCAAACTGCTGACGTCAATGGGATGAAAACTCGCGAAGACGTTTGCGGATCATGAGTCCCACACGAGAACATGGGGCATTCGGGGCGGGGTGATTCCGGCGGCTTGGCTAGGAAACCCAGTAATCCCGCCCGCCCTCGTGAATACACCCACCTCTCTTCCGCACCCGGAGAAAACAAAAAGATCCCCTCCTTGACTCGGAGTCACTGGGATGAACCCCCCCCTCCTTCTCACGTCCTCCGAAGTGCCGCATCACGAGGGAAAATAGCTACGTGCGCTCGGGGTTCAAACGTGCACATTTCTCCGCCAGCCCACCCCCTCCTGTCCCTTCCCCCGATTCAAATGAACTTGTGGAGGAGGGGCAGGATGTGTCTGGGAGGAGGTGTGGACGGCGGCGGATGCTGCGACGTGAGGGAAGGAGGATGGCTCGGACGGGGATCGTGGATTCCGGGAGAGGAGAATCGAATGGAAGGGGGTAGGTTTTTTTGGGAAGAGAGGAAAAGGAAGAAAGTTGTAAGCTGAGGGGGAGCGGATGTGTTATCAGGGAATGGGGGAGCAATTGGAGGGAAGGATAGAGAGGACGAGGGTGTACACCGTGAGTGTAGGGGGATGAGGGTGCGTTGGGGTGTGGAAGGCGGAGAGGGAATTTCTTTTTTTTTTCTTGCTGCTCCTGACGCCTAATCCAATCTTCCATTTTCTTCCGCTCTCCCTCCCTATCTCTCCTTCCGACCCCTCCCTTGTATCCGCCTCCCTTTCTCTCCGATTCCAAGAAGTTCCCCTTTTGTGCGAATGTGTATCGCGAAATGGATTTTTTTTTCTCTCCAGTCGAGCCAAGTACATGCGTCAGCGTGTGGGAGGGTCCCGCTCGGCAATCTCCGGGTGGGAGTTTCGCCTTCAGCACGGCATTCAGTTAGAGAGGGCAATGGGTGGTGAGTGAGGCCATTAGTGGACACTAGCTGTTCCATAACCGGGCAAAACGCCTCGAGTGTTG
Organism: Hetaerina titia; assembly: GCA_037158775.1. NCBI lineage: Eukaryota > Metazoa > Arthropoda > Insecta > Odonata > Calopterygidae > Hetaerina > Hetaerina titia. Next base: position 81,030,596 of record CM073770.1, read on the forward strand.
CCCACTCCCTATTTATCTGATCCTCATATTCATTTGACCTCGTATTACGACACGTATTCACCGCAGTTAAATATGACCTTTGTAACTTGATTCCATGTTTTCTTTACCGAATTGGAAGGAAAAAATATTTAAATCTACCGGTTTCACATTTACTTAGTGTCCCACAAGACACTAGTAGGATTTTGGCGGGGAAGAACTCAACACTAGGCATGTAGCATCAAAATTAGATTTTCTCAAATAATTGTTGGTTCATTCCAATAAATTTTATGTAATAGTTGAAGTATTGCTAATATCAATTACATACACGATGGCAAATAAGTGAAAAATACTACTCTAAGCATGTGAGGCGAGTTGATAGAAATAAAAAATGCAAACAATAGCAGATAAAATAATGACAGAAATCTGGGATACTTAGAATTTTAAAAAAATAATAATTTGTCTCATTGGCCGTTTGCAGTTATTCTGAATTAAAATAGTGCGCGCGAAAAATAACTATGAAATTGTCGGATCTACATTTGATCTCGTAATTTTTTTTAATTCTTCATTTCCCCACCATAATATAATTGGTCTAACAATAGAATTTCAGTATCATTGCTAATGAAACCAAATTTCAATTTATGCAATAGATGTATTCTGAAATCAGAATACATCTTACACATACCCACAAATATATGTATATATATTTATTATATTTATGCGTTTCGACGGCACGACCGTCATCATCAGATATATGTTAAAATATATTTTTTAAAATATATAGATATAAGCAGAACCGACGTACTCAGTCGTTGTTCAGTTGTCCATGCCACTGAGCAATCATAAAGAGGAAAATTCGATAGGATGTACGATGAGTTAGAGGATATAATCGCGTGTGTTCCTGTAGGGAAGCATTTGATAGTGATGGGGGATTGGAATGCGACAGTAAGCGAAGGAAGAGATGGGGATGAGGTGGGGACCACGGTATAGGCACGAGGAATGTCCACAGGGTAGAAAGCAATTGAGTTCTGTAAGAGACAGAGGTTAGTCATCCCCAACACTTAGTTTATACACCAAAAAAAGCAAGATACATGAAAAACTCCAGGTGACTCAGAAATGTATCAGTTAGAGTATATTCTATTTATGCACAGGTTTTAGGAACAGTGTGATAAATTGTGAACAGTGTGAAGTATCGGCAGGCTTTAGAGCAAATCATGGAGGACTGTAAAGAGTACTATCGAAGAAAAATGGGAATGCATCAAGAAAGTGATAGCGAAAGCCGCAAAAGACACTATAGGAACCGTTAATGGGAAAATGGCGAGAAATCCATGAATCGCGGATTAGATGATTACAAAAATAGAGATAAGATAATGGAAGAATATAAACACAGAGACCTAGGAAGTACAAAGAGTTCAATAATAAATTAAGACGGGCAAAGCTAATTAAAAACTACCAGTTATGGATGTTGTCGATTAAAAATCCCTCAAGCACCGTTATCATCGAACTTTAATTTGAGTCTTGCATTGAATTAAGGCGTTGAAAAGAAAAGGAAGTGTTTGGAGTCAAAAAAGATTGCTACGGACTACGAGCAGCGCTAAATGTACTGCTACATTGATAATAAAAAAATTTTGTTTACCAATGGTTTTTCCCTCGTTGATATTATTAAAAATGTTTGGATCTCAATGTTTCCATTTGATGTCATCTTGTAGCGTGCGTAATTTGTGACAGAACTGTTCTCTTTACGGCTCTAATGAGAATTTTACATTGTATTTCCAAAGTATTGAAATAGCAGTGTTTCAATGAGGAAGAAAATTTAAAATTATGTCGAAGTTTGTTTCACCGATTCTCTTATGACCCACTTTTTAAAATATAAAATATGCCATTTGGTATCGTGATTATTGAAATACTTTTTTGACAGCAGAATTATAAAGAAAAGAAATAAGCCTTTGCTTATGACAAGGTGAAAATCCTCTAAAAGCTACGCTATGGCAGCCATTTAGGCTCTAGTTAAAATTTTTCCCGACAGAATCAATTAATAAATGCTTGGAAAAGTATAGCAGTAATTATTGACTTAATTGAAACTTCAATAGCATTTAGAGAAAACCAGTAGAAAGGCAAGAAGCACAGAATGGTTTCGGGTATTGCAAGGTAAGGGAACATGAAAGGACACTCATTTTTCTTTAACTTGTGCGCTAAAAAGTAATACAAAAGTAAAATATTAGCTAAAAGTAATAAATACTGCAGAGATTTGGAAGCGACATGCTGGGAATTCTTGTAATATTTTCACCAAAAATAACTGACATCATCCTAAATTAACGTGTGCAATGTTGGCCAAAGATAGTTCTAATGAAAACGAATGTAACGAGGTTCTCAATAATTGAGATGATCAGAGTAGGTGAGAAGGCATTGGAGCAATTACGTATATCGTTTTGCGTATTTCTCTAGGACAAAAAGTGGCATGAGAGAAAGGGTAGAGAATTATTGGGTAAGAATTATTTTAAAAGTGGAGAAAATAATGGTTATAAACTCATAAATAAATAAATGAATAAAATAAGATGACATTTTTACATGTTGTTTTGAATAGTAGCTATCAGATACCTGTTGTTACGGATGATTTTTAAGAAAGATGAGTAATGTGGAAGATTATTGAAGGAGGAAATAGGCGTATGTGTTACAAACGCTTATGTTTGTATATATATATATATATATATATATATATATATATATATATATATATATATAATGAATGAAAGCAGGGAATGAAAATGAAAACTGTAAGATCTACATCTAATTAATACCCCGCAAGCTATTACAAAGGAGTATGGCGGGGAGGTTAGGACACCACCCGTAATGATTATTATTGTTAGGTAATCTACCGGTTAAGGTGGGTTTTTGGATGGACACAACTATCAAATAAACATTTTGTGACTCCCCACCTTGCAAACTAATCTATATCAGGTCCCTCTTCATCTCGATGTCCTTCTTTCCTCCCTTCATCCCGTCCAACATCCCTATCCTGTTCCTACCCTTACCTCGCTTGCCCAACATTCTCCCCTCTATTACCCTCTTCAACATTCCACTACCGCTCAATACGCCTTTCATCCATTTTTCCTGCCTCCATAGGATTTCTCTCAACAAACCCCTCTCCTCCCCCACCATTTCTAGTACTTCCTCATTTGTTTTCCTTTCGGTCCATTTCACCTTCTCCATTCTTCTCCACACCCACATTTCAAAAGCCTCCAATCTACGTCTATCCTCCTGCTTCAGCGACCACGTTTCCGCGCCGTACATAGCTACGCTCCATATCAGAGTTTTTACGAGTCTTGTCTTAACATTCCTACTCAACGTCCCCGTCATCAACTCCCTCCTCCTTGAGAAAGCCTCCTTGCCTAGCGCAATTCTTCTCCTTACGTCCCTACCACTTTGACCGTGTTGGTCCAAAACACTTCCGAGATATGTAAACTGTTCTACATGCTCTATTTTTTCCCCGCCTATTTTAATATTTAGCTTAGCCTTTTTCTTTCTGGAAAATCGCATAACCTTTGTTTTACTAATATTGATTCTCATCCCATATTTATCGCACTGAACCTCCAATTCACTCAACAATGCCTGCAACCCTTTGGCTGACTGAGCAACTAATGTTTGGTCATCAGCAAACCTAACCGATTTTACGAATTCCCCTCCGACTTTCATTCCTACTTCCAGTTCTTCCCATGCCTCTTTAATCATTTCCTCCACATATACGTTGAACAGTACCGGTGACAATGGGCAACCCTGCCTTACACCTCTTCCTAACACTGCCCATCCGGACTCTCCGTTCCCCACTCGCACCTGAGCAGATGGGGAAACTCATATCTATTGGAGATTGATAGACAATTGAGGAAAATTAAAGGTTTAAATAGCAGTTTTGGACAGTAAAAAGAACTTTCAATATATAAAATTCTTCAAAGGAGGAAATAGTTTGTAAAACATGCTTATTCTGTTCTGAAGTGCTTCAGAGCCCCCCGATAGTGTACCGTACAAATAGCTTTCTAGGACCGACCATTGGTTTTAACGATAGAAGAACTTCATTAAAACATATCCATTTGCAATGTGAATTCCACCATATTTACTGTCTCGACATGCTTGAATGAAATATATAAATGATATCGATTGCCTCTTGGACTTCTTACATTATCAAAAGAGTTCCATCCCTGCATTTCTTTAATTCTCATTATGTTAGAAGATATTTAAGAGTTAAAAAAAAAGTAAATGCGACAACGGTAATAAGTTACCTTCATTATTTCACGGTCGAGAAAAGGGATGCGTGGGAAACTCAAGAGCCATGCGCCGCATATTCACCCCAGGAACATTAGCATCACCCCTGTTGGACACATAGTTTTGAGAACGCGCTAGGATTATTACTCATGGCTTGAGAGTAGCCATTAGCGCATAGGAATGTGGCGCTTAGTGCGAGGCAGGGGTGGGTCGGGGAGGAAAGGTAGGTTGGTGGGTCGGCGTGGTGGTGTCAGGGGTGGTAAGTGAGAGGAAAAGAAAGGGTGAGGGGAAGTGGTACAGACGGATTCTCTCGTCCTTGGCGCGCCATTGCAAGAAGCGGAGGAGGGAGGGAGGATGGGAAGGGGTGGGGGACGTGGGCGTTGGGGAGGGGGGGACGGGAGAGGATTTGGGGGGGGGAGAGGGTTGCAGGGTAGGAAGGAAGTAGAGAGTGTGGTGGGCCAATGCGACATTCGAGGCAGCACATCATTAACCTGCTACCACTGCAGTGAAGAGTGCGAGCGTACGGATGCGAAATAATAATGAACGGTGGGAAGGACGACTTGGGAGGAAGAAGTCGAGCGAAACAAAAGAACTGCGAGTGGATGCAGGTATCGATCCCGGGCGGGGGAATTGTAGCGATACAATTATGCGCCCCCCTCGGGCATGGGAACCTCGAGTGGTAATAAGCTCTCTGGCTCCGTTTAAAAAAATTGGATGCTCGGGGTGACGACGACGGCTATGGTGGTAATTCCCGTAGCCAAAGGAGAGCAGCGTGCGGAAGTAAGATGCTTAAAGATGTCCTATCCTTTAATTTCTGACCACGCAGCCACATCCTCCACTTAGCAAGGTTCGGCAACGTTGGGACCGAGTAGTAATACGGCCGTTGGCCTTGATACCGCTGCGGAATGCACTGTAGGAATGCCTAGGTACAGCCTCAAGTTCCCACTACGAAGTTGGTCTTCTGTTGTGTGTCGTGCTCGGATGAAGCTAGCGCAGGGAGTCGTATTTGATTATACGGCGATATCGGTTTTGAATGCTTTATTCATATCTTCCTATAGAAATTAAATTGCATTTCATCGAATAATGGAAGGTTTTAAACAATAAAAGTTAGAAACAAATTCACTTATCATGTATGGGATTGTCTTTGGAATCATGGTCAGCTTAGAACTGCAGAATCGTGTCGTCTTTAAATCTCTCTTTTCAATCCTCACTTTAATAAAATCAGATATTTTAACCAATTTACACATGGAATTTTTTCATTTCATTCACAAGAAATTTTATGCTATAATAGCTTTAAAATTGCGTATTTAATATGAAATTATAAAAAGCAAAACACTTCAAAATTTTCAGATCAAATCGAGTTAGAATATACATACAGCCGCCGATAAAATATATAGATATAAGACTATTCTATTTGTAATATTTTGAGTTATTCTTTACAGATAGTGATAATTGTTTAACTAATGTCGTTCGTTGAATTATATCACTTAAATTAATTATTGAGTGACTACCAAAATATATTATCGTATTATTAATGAATAGAGACATGGAGAAACAAATTTTAATGCATAGGAAAATACGTTAAACAAAGAGTTCATATTTTTCGTGATAAATTGTGTTTAATATTTGAAAGGCAATTCCCTCGCGTTAATATGCAATGTGGAAGCGAGTGTCTCGCTTTATAAGTTGGGAATGAAACATTGCCATTATTAGTTCATACGATATCCCGCAGAGACCTTTTATTCCAACAACGCATGTGATAAAATTGTGGGGTAGGAGGAAAATTGGCTGCGACCTCTTGGGTATTTGACCCATAGGCATTGAATGTGAATCATAATCTGTGGGCGGGACTTACAGGTGGATAGCGCTCTCGTCTGATAGCCCAAAGGACGAGGGTTTGAGTACCAAATAGGACCTGGGTTTTATGAGAAACTTTTGCGACTCGGTTCCTGGAAAACCAGTAATCGAGAAGTGCATGAATATCACCTTTACCTTTAACCAGTAAACGATAATTTAATCTAAAAACCCGCAAAAGAGAAATGTAAAGGTGCTTATTAATATATGTACGTAAAATATAACAAGGGATGTGTTTGCATACGTATCCGTTCCAATTTGGAGGTATTTAAGCAAAAAATTATATTTTTTTAAATACTCCAAATAAGAGAGCCACCAGAGACGTCCGAAGAGTGGACGAAAATCACCTTAGTAAAATATAAACAAAAAAGTAAATGATTAATATTTTTAAATAACAGCGCATCTTTGGTATTTCTAATAGATATGATAAGGTTAGTTACGCCTATAGGGACTTTCAGAGGAAATGTAATCAGAAAGCAAAGCTCGATTCTCAATTTCTTTATTTTTCATCGCCGTTCACGCGCCCGTACATTTTCGTTGGCCCAAAAGTGTTTGCTGCTTGTACTTTTTTCCCATGGCGATTCAACTGAAGCGACGTCGACTTAGCAAATGTTTGCTTCATCAATCCTCTTGCCTCGTCCAACTGCGTGAGCGTAATGAGCGGCTGGAAACCGAATTTTCGACAACACTCGATAGTTAAAATTTCTGGAAATTCCTGACCGATGGGAGGCGGACATCTTCGCATCCCACGCGACTAACCTCGCGAACACGGGTAAGCACGGGGATTGGACCAGGGAGACGGTCGAGGGCGTTTCGGGGAACGGAGAGGCAGCGAGAGAGAGAGAAAATTGGAGAACCCATCCAGTCTCTCTTTGCAGACGAGGAAGAGAAGTATGGAAAGGAGAAAGGGTAGTGCAAAAAATATTCGGGGAAAGTTGAATGTTAAGAGTGGGTGGCTAATTAAGAGAGGACGGGCAAGCGAGGGATGCGCATCGGAGAACCCAAACGAGAGAAAGAGGTTGACGCTGGGGGAGGGAGGGAGGTGGGGCGGGGTGGAATGGTGACATCTGAGAGCAAAGGGGTAGGACCGAAGGGAGAGTGGCGGTGAGGAAGAGAGGGTGGAGGTGGATCGGCTCCGAAAAGCCTCCGAGGCCGGTTGATCCCGGCCAAGAGGAGGCAGCAAATGGAGCGAAGGAGAGCACGAAGGGAGGTAGGGAAAGACAGAGATGCATGCACGGGTAGGAGAAGGAGTAAACGGTGGGCGGGCGAGGAAGGAGGAGTGAGGGAATCTGGGAGAGATAACAGAAGTGGTTGGATGAGGTTCCGCCGCCGGGTCATTAGCGGGTGAGAGTACATGATTAGGAGCGAGTAAAGAAAGGAATCGGGAGAGGGCGCAAAGGATAAAAGACGACATCGGCAGGAGAACTGTGCGTGTGGTGTGTGTGCGTACAAGAGAAAAGGAAAAGGGTGGGGAATCCGGGTGGAGGGGGGGTGGAATGGAAAGGAAGGACATGGGATGCGAATAAATGAGAAAAGACAAGGAGAGCATGGAAGGACGGTGTCATGACGGAAATTAGGATTGGGGAATATGAGACTATCGGATTACGCATGGGGCCGTAATTTCAGTAAGCAATGTCTCTTGGAACAAGGAATGTGTTTGAAAAGATAAAAGTCGAAGTAAGCTTTGTACTTGGGCCAGTATATCGTAAGTAATTTTCAACGCGTTTTTAACCCTATAGGCGGGCGCTAGTCATCTTTGTCTCGTTTTCAATAGATTTCGCTCGGTGAAAAGCATATAAATGGAGAATATTTACTGAGAAAAATAAACGGACATTTTTAATGCGTTAATGCTAACCACTCATATGTATCATATTATTCCTGATTTTTTGTGAAGACTCAGACATACCCTGACTACAATAGTCCCTGTAGATGGTAGAAAGAATTTTTTTCACTCCAAATTATTAAGTATTCATCGAAATTACATCCTTGTTTATTGCTTGTGGAAAATATATTGTATATAGTTAGGTTATGGACACTTCTGTTTGGTTATTTCACGATAACATGTGAAATTTTAAAAGCGGCAACCCGTATTTAGTCCGGGGTACCTCTTTGTTTTACATGACTAGGGGCGCCTGATTTTTGTCTAAAACATGCAACTCTCTCAAATGTATTTTCATGCTCTCAATTTGGCATAGGGTGAAAACAAAATGAAGAGAGAAAGTAAATAAAAGAAATTAAGGTTTCCAAAAGATATAAGAAAATATTGAAATAAAGAGCTAGAGGAAGTTCAAATTGAGAAAAGCGGAGAACGAGGGGATCTAGGATAACACGAAAATTTGAGAGACAACGGAAAGTGGAAAACATTGGCCAATGGGATGAATTTTTGCAGAGAACAGGAGGATCGGAGGAATGTGTTCGACTAAGCATGAATGCCAAAATTATTTGACGAAGTACCATGTTGTTATAGAATTTTATGATATTTTAAAAATTTTTGGGAATGATACTTTTGCAACTTGAAATTTAGTTGCGTTGCCTAACGGTCAGGGTCATACCCTTTTACTCATATTTTTATTATCATTCTTTGCTTGATTGTTAATATTAATGCGTGTAAACCGTCGTTCAATAAATCCCGGAACTTCTCATTTTCAAGGTTGTCTGTGTAAATTTCGACAAATATAAAGTCGGGTTAATATCCCGTTCAATAAGTCCCGGGGTTTATTGAATGATGCGTTAATGTGGGCAAAATGGCATAGCTAGATTATAAGCTAAATGTAATATTTTCTATGCATAATTTATTTAGTATTTTCCATAATTTCGTCTTTTTAACTCATTATCGAACACCGTATTTATTAAATTTTTCATACTAATAATTAGAAGTATCATTGCGTAGCAAAAATTTCGATTCTCCCTGTAGCCGATTTTTCAATCCAGTGGGAACCGAAACAACCGTGTCACGCACCTATAATTATGTACATATATTCCATTTTCACCTCTGCTTTTCAACGTATATGCGGAGGAAATGATTAAGAGGCATGGGAAGAACTGAAAATAGGAATGAAAGTCAGCGGGGAAATTATAAAACTAGTTAGGTTTGCTGATGACCAGCTTTAATATATTAGTTTTTACAGTCAGCTAAGGGATTTCAGGCATTGCTGAATGAATTGGAAATCTAGTGTCACAGATCAGAGAGAATAAATATAAAGAAAGGGAACAGATATGAAGAAAATAAAGGTTATACGGTTTGTCAAAAAGAGAAAGGCTAAGTTAAACGTTAAAATAGGAGGTAAAATAGTAGAGATGGTGGAACATTTTACGCATCTCGGAAGGGTTTTAGACCAAAATGGTCAAAGTAGTATGAACATAGGGAAAAATTGCGTTAGGCCAAAAAGGTTTCTGAAGGAGGAGAGAGTTGTTGACAGAATAGGATCAGGCAGGAGAATAGGGATAGATAGGAGGCTTTTGAAATGTGGGTATTGGGAGAAATGATTAGAAGACGGGAAAAATTAATGAAAAGCATATTTATCGGCAGTGGGATGTTGAAGACTGTGGTAGAGGTAGAATGTTTAGGGAAATGAGAAAGGGGCAGAAATAGGATTGGGATGTGGACGTAATGAAGGGAGGAAGGAAGTACAAGGAGATGAAGAAGGGCTCGTTGTAGAGTGGGGTGTTGGGTTGTGTTTTTTTAGGAGAGGCTATATACGAGGGTAGGCTAAAAAATAATACACACATGCTTGTAGACCACCAACAAAATGACCTTCAGAAGCACTCCTGGTGGCATGTAGAAGTAACATTCCCCCTCAACACGCATGCGCGAGTTTGAGGTTATTTGATTCATTCAGTGTATTTTGAGAAGCGGAAGTATAGAGTGGTGTTCTAGTGCTATGTCAACGGAAGTTAAATTGGTGGTACTGTTCTCGAAGGTACTGTTGTCGAATTTTTTAACTGCTGAATAAGTGACTCCTACAGGGATTCATCATAGTTTATAGGATGTTTATGGTGATGATAGGTCTACTGTAAATCGATGGGTTATAAAATTTCGTGCTTGCGAACCTGAAAAAGCCATAATTGTTGATGAAACTTCTATTGACTGTGTTTTGGGATGCTCACCGAGTATATGTGACCGATTTTCTGGAACGAGGGGCAACGGTAAATTCTTCTCAGTATATACAGATTCTAAAACACCTCCGACGTCAAGTTTGTCATGTTAAGTTTGCTTAAATATGGTCAAACCGTCAATAGTAGCTCAATGTCCCGAGCTTCAGTCTGTTGACTGACTCGGGTTTGTTCCTGGGCAATATCATTGGACATATTCAGCTAAACTCAAGTTTTTCTTGGCTCCAAATGGTCCTGAGAAACCGCAGCTGGTACAGGAAAAGAAATAGACTCCGTGTTTTGAATATTTAAATTTCTCATGCCGTTGGGTTTACCACGATGAAGCTCTACCTTTACCTAATTATCAAAACCAACCTCAGTGTGAATTACTATGCTAAGCACATTTATCAATTTGGTATCTTGAATTCCCTCCCCGAATATAGCGGTGAAATTAATGAAATTGTTAATGATGTTTTATGCCGTTTTTTGATATCAATATCGGAGCATGATGCTCATTATTCATGCAATTTTTTAGGTCAAAAATTACAAAAAATGCGTAGCCAGTGTTTAAAATTGGCAGGTTTGTTTGAGAGGTGAAGGTGGCATGTTTCTGCTTATCCAGAGGCATACTGAGCGTGAAAATCACCTCACATTAAGGTTAATTTATATTTACAAGCCTATCGCTTGCGGCTTTCTAGATAAATTAAACTAGAAAAATAAGCGGTTTTGTTGAAACAGAGGTGTCCAGGGTTGTCACCTAAATTGGAACTAAAAGCCTTTGCCGGCTAGGTAGAGTTCGTTGAGCCTTCCGTAGAGTTAGTCCATCCGTTTGCTCACAAAGTCGCTGTAAGATTCCTTCTGTAAACATTCCCTTGACAGTCTTCAAGATCAAGAGATGAATAAAAGTCCGCGCGTAATTAATGCAAATGTGCGGTGTCGTTTATTTACTCATTTGGAAAATAAAGCTTCAGGAAAAGTGTCTGAATTTAATTTACGAGAAAATGCGAGGAGTTATGCGTGACGGAGTCAGGGGGATATGGCGAATGAAATATGGAGTCTATGTGACATGTTTTAGAATAAGAAACGCGAAGAAAGTAGCGAAAAAAAAGGAAGGGAAGGACTGAGGAAGGTCGATGGAGAGAAATTGCGGGGTAAATGAAGGGCAAAAAGCGGAGGAGGGATGAGCCATGATGAGAGAAAAGCAAGGAGTTAAATGGAGCGGAAAAGACGGAGAGCTGAGGGTCATGCAACATTGTCAAGGGGACGTTTTATTGGCCGGGTATTCCTTAGGCAGGGATATAAAGGGGGAGCAGTAATAAGCGGTCGCAACACGGTTAATGCCTCAGAAATATGAATGGCCAGATTCAACGCTCACGGACGCTTTGGTTTCTTCCGACTCGGTTGCCGTCGAGGAGGGTTCCCTTTCCTCTTGTTTTCAACTTTGTTTTGCATAAATGGTGCCAGTAGTTCTGGTGATTTTGTCGAAATGTTATCAGGAAGAGTAATTACTCCTTTTTCGTCGTCGTCCCGAAGAGATGGATTTGGAGAGAAGATCAACCATTTTCGTCATACATACTTATATGCATTGGGTGTGCATGGGATATGATATATGCCTTTATACGCCGTCAAAGTTGTATTCTATGGCGAAAGAAATTTATTTTCTCCTTAAAATTTTATTTACTTTAAACTCATTCTAAAATATATTTATTTAAACGTATTCAAAAATATTTCTTTCACACATGTTAAATCTGCGTAGCGGTGAAGGTAACATTTATATTGTTAAAAATCACTGATGAGTTTGTCCTTATAGGCTAGTGAAATACTCAGATTGCTTAGAAAAATAATGGACCTTAAAGAATCGTTCTTGGACAAACTATACCCTTAAATGACAGAAACTGTCTAGCTCACAATCTTCTGTGATATCGGTTTGCACAAATAAAAAGAAAGATCTAGAAATGAAGGTCAAGCCTTGCAATTCGGCTCTCTGCAGCTGTATTTCCCAACTATTTCCGCTTTTCTTTCTCCTCGTCTCCTCTAGATATATTCAACAAAAACTGTAATGAAATGTTATACCTAAGACTTTGCGAATTTAAGTTACAATTTTACCTTTGTGATTTTGGGAATGAGAATTTTATTTTCTCCCATTATAAAATTAGCAAAGTGCACTTTTAAGGTTAAAATTTGGGATTGGGCTTTGAAAAAGCGAGGTAAAAGGAAAAATCTTGTCATAGAAAAAAAATGCAGACACTCTTGGGTTCAGGTCAAATATCCTCGCAGCGCGTAATTGTGAGCGCGAGGTAGGCTGGTTGTACTTCTTTTGTCCACTGCTGCTTTACCCATAATTGAGTTATAAATCGCATTGCCCAAGGTTACTGTGAGAGCGGTAGAGATGAGAGACTTGCGGGAGAGTTTTGTACTTACGTTTAAATATACTTTCAGTGACTATTCTCTCCCTAACTGTTGCCATGTACTTGTCTTGCCCTATTCGCTTTATAATTAATAAAACAAATATTCCTTGTATCCTTGAATGAATATTTACGGGATGGAGATTAAGTAATACATACGCACAAAATCCAAGCAACACTGGCCGCTTTCACCGGTGTTAAATGGAAATTGGATTGATTCATTAACATATACACTGTACTTCAACGTAAAACTTCTCTAGCAGCAATGAAGGTAGAGCATTCGTGTTTTTGGACTAGCATACAGTCATCACTAAGCGTATGGTTTCAGAGTACAGTTATTACATTTTAAAATTGTTGCATTAAACCAATTACAGGTATATCACCAATTAGCGTCTCTAAATGTAGCACTGGAATAATAATATCCACGATATAGCATCGATTAACTTTGAATCTTAGAATAATCAACTAAACTGCCCTACAAAAGTCGTAGATGACGATAAAAAACCATTAATATCTCCCGATGCAATGTTTAGCTGCAAACGAAAATAAACTTATTCAATCTCTTTGGTGTAATTTAACTTCGAAATATTGAGAATGTACATATGACATTTTAAAAAAAATTCATTCGATAAAATATTACAAAATTCCGGAAATATGAACTCTTTTTCGTACTTTATCATTGCTTTCGTATTAAATTTTGGCAAACGCTTCTGCTTTAAACCCTTGAGATCCAGCGTGGGTAATTGTTGGGATCCCGTGATTAGAATGAGAGAAAATTTCTTATCAATTTCATTTAGCTGATTCGCTCAAGTTGTAGGGTATCCCAATATTTTCTAATGATATAATGCATAGGTAGAAAGACTTTTTTCTTAAAATAAGCAGACCTTTTATATGAATATGAAGCATAGATGGCAGGACAGTAACTTTTTTTTACGGTGTGCATGTTTGGAGTTCGCTTGAGTGAGAAGCGAGTTTCATTCGTAATATGGCGTCGTGGTGTAGCAGAGTAAAATGTAATAATTCGTATTCACCACTTGCGTGGTTTACCACCCATAGAAATACAATCAAAAGAGACATAGGGTGTTAGTGTTATTGATGTTTATAAAGATGTTCGTACGTGGGTGCAATAGTTCAGAGAAGGAGAAGAACGTCCTTTACCAACAAACTCAAGAAACCCCTGCCACGGTCTAATTGGTTTTGCCGGTTCAAGGAAAGGATCTATGCAGAAGAGTATTCGGCGGCCGTGAGACCATTGTTTAGACTGTAAAAAATGAATACGTCTACAAAACAAAGATTTTCAGAAGAGAGTTTTCAAATTTCAGATGCACGCTCTTCACCAGAAAAAAAACATTCGGAGATCTCAGAGCTTGAACGAATCTTTTTTCACCCTTTGTTTTTAATATAATCGCGAATTTTTCCAGAAAGAAAGAGTTTTTGTTTCTCTTAGTTATCGAGTTTACCTGTTTAATGCGGGAAGGAAAATATACCGAATTTGAATAAATATACCTGTAGTTCAAATATATCTTTTTGTGTCTCAAAGAGCGGTTTGAACGTTTTACCTTGTTTTGGAATAAAAAGTGTGGGATCACAAATATGTTTGAGAATTTTAATTAATCCTTACACACACAGAAACTACATAAATATATAGTATGTACTCAATTTTTCTATAATTTATGTCATTAGTACTAGTAAACAATATATATATATATATAACATTATATATATATATATATATATATATATATATATATATATATATATATATATATATATATATATATAATGATTTCTTCGAAGTAACACGGAAGTGTTGAATAAAAAACTTAGACAGTAACACACAGCACGAGAACACATAAAAAGAACACTCACAATAATATCTTGATAATTTCGACGGACTAGAACTCCATCTTCTTCGGAAGATAAGATAGAGTCATATGTTATCTTCCGAAGAAGACGGAGTTCGAGTCCGTCGAAATTATCAAGATATTATTGTGAGTGTGAGATCGGAAATATAGGATGTATGCGGACTCGCGAATCCGCATACATCCTATATTTCCGATCCTTTAAAATTCCCACCCTTAACCGCCATCTTTAATTTCTTTCCCAACAGTCCCTAAACCTTCCGCCCCCCTTCCCCTCCCCAGGCTCTCTTCCCTCAAAATCTCTCAGTCTGACCTGAAGAAGGCCTCGGAGTAGGCCGAAAGTTTAAATCATCTACAGTGTGAGTGTCCTTTTACGTGTTATCTGTTTTATTCTGTGCTCTATTGTGCCGTCCAAAAGTTTTATATATATATATATATATATATATATATATATATATATATATATATATATATATATATATATATATATATACATAATCTTGAAAATGACGCTCTCCGGCGGCGCATAAACACACAAACACTCAGATTATAAATATTCCACACACAGAAACATAAAAGAAGGATATATATATATATATACATATTTATATATATATAGAAATATATTTTTTCTATATAATATGTATATATATATATATATCTCGCGGGTTCTCACCTCTATGCTGCTTGCGGAATTGGGAAGGAAGGCTTGTGATGACTGCTTCCCTATTCGGTGATTGAAACCCATCCCAATTCCGCAAGCAGCATAGAGGTGAGTACCCGCGAGATGGCGCATATCTGGGTGTTTCAGTCTTTTAAACCCCTCGGGCTGAACCAAGCCCACTGATCACCCTCTTCTCCCCTCACCATTCCCTTGCACATGTCCTCGCCGCTCCTCCCCGAGATCGCCATTCTGATGACGACGGTCAGGCCGTCGAAACGTCAAATATGTACTATGAGTGTCCTTTCTTTATGTTTCTGTGTGTTGAATATTTTGTATATTTGTTTACATACATTTTTATGAAATTTGGGACGAAATTGTGGAATTCCGAATATCTATCACAATTAAAATCGTCGTGTTGTGTTCCTTGCCTCGGCCATTTTCAGCGTGTTTGAAGGGGTCCCTATTGTTTTTTCTTCGGTAAACTCGTGGAATACCTACTTCATCGAGCACTTTTTCACAAATTCAATGTATTTAAACGTTATTGAATCCTTTAAAACCTTCCCCCGTGTAACCCACTGTTCATTTTTAATTTAATAAGTATCACTAACCCACATTTTTACTCTGAATGTTTATTATTCCACGTCTTTTAAATTTAATCTACATATTCATACGTTCTCATGAAAATTACTCGGGGATAAAATTGATGCGTTGCATAGCGTACTGTCTTACCATCCTGTGGGTCTGTGTAAAAATCACGAGGTGGCTGGATTTTTAAGAGGTAACCCCATGTCTATGAAGAGAGCACTTTAAGTTGAGTACGTCAACCTTCGGTTGGGACGTGAAATTCTTGACCCATTTGGGGCTTTCGTTAAGAGTAGGTAGTCTAATGACGACACCCACCTTTCCCCTAATCTCTTAACATTCTACCTTCGCTAAATTACCCACATATTCCTAATGGGGCAAGGGACCTCAGCTATCGGACTTCTCCTAAACATTACTACTACTGCGAAATATTCCATCAATGGAAAGGGAAAACCAGGTGGCCTACTGGGGTCTTTCCAGGCAAGTTGTTTCTTAGCTGGTAAAACACTAATAACTATGATACTACTATTGGTACTTATTACGAGGGTATAAGGGTTTTAGTATGCCTTTCAAAACTCGTATCAACTCCGCAGTCCACCTTGCTCTATTCGGTGCATTATTCGAAAAAATATCCACTAAGACTGTGTCAAGTTCTGTTTAAATCTCTAGTATACGACCTGCCAAACAGAATATTATGCATAAGTCATGTGGTAACTATTATGGCACCGAATACGAGACTTGATTATTTTTTACTTCTTCTTTTAAGGTTCATGAAGCATTGACGATAGCCTTTTATTCACATGGGTTTGTTTACAATATGTATATATATATATATATAGATATATGGTTTTTTATGTTTTCCTATCCCCTTTCCTTATATATATATATATATATATATATATATATATATATATATATATATATATATATATATATATACATATATATATATATATATATATACATATATATATTATTTTCGCACATAGAAATAGGCATATAAGGAAAGGGGATAAAAAAACACATAAAAAACCATATATATATGTACATTTATATATATTCGATGATTTCTTCGAAGTAACACGGAAGTGTTAAATACAAAACTTAGACAGCAACACGCAATATGAGACCACATAAAAGGAGCACTCACACGTTATTTCTTGATAATTTCGACGGAATTGTGTTCCGTCTTCCTCGGAAGATTAGTTAGTAGTCCCCTCTTTCTGTTTCGGTGTTTAGTTTAGTGAAGTTTTGAACTCAAGTGCCAAAGTGATATAAATAACCATAACTTAAATATCCATAAACAAAAAATCAATTGACATTCTTATAAATCCGGAAAGACTTTTTGGAAGTTACTAGCAAGTAACTTGAATATTAAATATTTTATACTGATAGGTAATGAACCGCTATACGACCGCTCGCGGATAGGTAGTAAGGGTAGCCAACATGAAAATAAAAATAATATGACGGTCATTAATTGGATTAATAATTATAAAAATTGCATGAGAATATGAAATAAAATTTTAAAAGATTTTCATATAATGCATTTAACACCAGGGTAAGTAATTACTCTTTATTAAGGGGCATTGGATATAAATGGTTGACGGAGACTTAGAAATATGCTGGGAATATTAATTATCAATATTTTTCACCCATACGAATTATACAACACTACCATACTAATACCCATAATTAGGTTTTCTTTTTCTTTTATTTCTTAGGTATGGAAATAAATAGGCTACTGAGAAAAATCCCTAAAAATATAAAATTCAAAAGAGCAATTAAGAGATATTAAAATTCAAAAGAGCAATCACAGCTTTGATTTTCAGATAATTTAAATAAAGTTTAATATGTTATCATTTTACCATTTTGGCGCAGCCCATTACATCCATCCTTCCCCATCCATCTAAACTTCCAAGAACGGAAGATAAAAGAGGAGCCACTCTCTGAAACCGTGGTTCCTCTTCCTAAACTCCTAAAACCCTCTGCCAAAATTCCGAAAATATCAAAATATGGAAAGAAAAGGAAGTTTAAAGAAAAAAACGACTGTATAACGCCCGATACGCAAACCGTGTTTCAATGGTGTACGTACGGTTCTTTTCAATGGCTGTGTTCCCTTCTAACGACGTGTGTAAACACGTTGCAAAAATGAATCCCGAACGGCAAAACACTGCAACTGTGCCGATATAGGATGGCGAGGCATTTTGTTTCTGGGCGCTTTTCATTCCAGCAATCCAATAGAGGTGGGACCTTTTTCCATCGGCAGCCGTCCTTTCTAGCTTGCTAGTCGTTATTCCACCGCTTGAGTCCTGGAATCTCATTCGTCGATGTCCTGTTTCGTATTTTCTACCCTTTCCCAATGACTCCCTTGGATTTATTGACATGGGAGGCATCGTTCCAATTCATCGCCAACTAGCTCATCTGAGCAACTAGTTTAGCCAAGATATATTACGCTAAACTTACAGTTTAGGGGTAATACGTAAAATATTTCGCTATCTTATTCATTATACTTTTACTTAGACGCCGTTTCCTTAGACTATTAGAATTACGAACGTTATGTGTACAGTATGTTTGTATATATTCACACCGAACCGTCAGGTATTAAAATACATATTCAAGGATGGCTCCATACTGGTGGTTTCTGGGATTAAACATTAAACCTTATTCCAATTATATGAGTATCAGTCTATGAATCCTGGGAAATTCGATGCGAGTAAAATACTTTTATGTTAGAATTTTTATTATGCGCGACCGGAGAAATATTTCATTGGTAGTAGGTTGGTATAATTTGCGAAAACTATTCTGCTTCGAGTATTGTGTTTGCTGCAAATATATTCGGCATTGTATCGCCATTATGTATGTTTTGTTTACATTCAATAACAGTGCGAAATTATCAGCAACCAAAATGGACCAAGGTAGTTGGAAAAAATTTGATAGCCTCATTACTGTATCAAAATTGACAGCTCGCGGGGCAGGTAGTGCCGAGAAATATTCATAGTGTAGCGAATCTCGCAAGCGGTGGCTGCGAAAGAGGAGCATCATAGATAATATGGAGGGCGGCAGAGGGGGCAGTGTTCTGGTTGTTTGTACGAGATACGGAGAAAGACAGAGATCGAAAAAAATCTGCACCCAGGAATTTCCATTAAAACCCCAGCGCGCGGGGAACAAAATTCCGCACCACATTAGTTAAATCAGCTGCCGCGTCGCACCTATCCCGATAATATTTTCGCGACTCGGACGGAATTCTCCCAAAATGGAGTGGCGGATTAGATTAGCGTGGCAAGTGGAAGGGTGTGTTGGAGGGAAGAGAAGGGGTAAGTGGGCAGAAAGAGAGAGTGGGAGAGATAGGATGGGTTGAAAGGCTAGGGGACGATAGCATTTCCAACCATTCCCTCTTCTCACTCGATATCTCCCCTTGATACCCTTGATAGGAAAAAAATTATTGGAAAAAAATATCTTTACGAATCGAAGGAGGGGGGCGGATGAGAATAGGGAGCATTTCAGTCGTCGTGCTATTCTATATACAATGTACGCCTCCAATTTCCTACTCGGCGGCCCTGGGGAAAAAAAAGGATGCAAAATAAACGAAGGGAAAATAAATGACAAAGAAAAGCCTTTCTGCCACCGAGAGACACCCACGCCCGTCCTCCGTCCACCATTCTTAAAAAAAGAACACCCCCGCATTTCATCCCTGCTTTTCTTTTCTATCTCTCCACCGCTTCCCAATCCCTCTCCTCTCCATCTCGCCCACCGCTCCCTTCCCCCGACGTAGTCTCCCCATCCTCCACCTGCCTCCTGACGCCCGGGGAGGCTGCAACGGATGCGACCGGCATCATTTATGCACGAATGTGTCGATGGGTGTGGGAGAGCCTGAGGAGGGGGGGAGGGCGATTCCTATAAGGTGGGGAATGGAGGCGGGGTCATAGCGAAGATTTTTTCCATGCACCGCCGTATCGAAGTATCTGGGAGAGTGGGAAATGGAGATAGAGCGTGGAGGTAAGGGATCTGTGAACCGGGTGAGGAGAAAACGGGAGGGGCGAGCGATGGAGGGAGAGGTGGGGCGCGGGACGGTTAGGTTGCAGGAAGAGTGTCGTGCGATACACGAGCAAGAGGAGAGAGAAAGGAAAGGGTTTAGGGTGGTGATGGCGCAGGCGGAAGCTGAATGTCCAAGAAAGTACCAGAGCGTGTCAAATGCCCGTTCGTGAGCTTAAGTTTTTAGGACGGTGATGAAAAACTATGCATGCTCCCTCTCGTTTATTTTTGCTCGGGTGGAGGGGGGAAGGATTTTCTTTCATCATCTCCAAACCTTTGATTGAAATTTTTTCTCAAAATGAAGAATTGTTTGCGTTAGCATTCACGGTTCTTTGATCCGTGATTCAAGCCACCGAGAAAACGATAAATTTCCTTGTTTTAAAATCATTTTTCCTTTTTATTAATTAAATTTATCTTTAATTGAGCATCTAACGTTTACCATGTTTTTAAGATGATGAATTCCTGTATGTCAGAAATTAAATTGGTACCCAGAAAATGTTTGACTCACTAGTGTATCTAATCAATAGATTTACAAGGCAAAAAAATCAAAACTCTCGTGAATTTGTAAAATCAACGCATTATGACCTTAGAGGACACCGCATGCCAAGCATTGTCAGCCACTCTAGTGCTACGAACGCAATAATGAAGCATGAAGCTTGCTCAGTAGGTGAGGAGAGAGCTAACCATGTACTTTGGCCTACGGCGTGTGAATTTCACATTTTAGAGTAGGCGAACCAATTCCTTCCTCAGTTGATAGCCTCAACACAAGGGAGCTTAGGTGAAACATAGGGTGTACAAGGTCACTTGGGTTTGGACATTGACTCTTCGGTTCGTCGCCAACCCCTCTATGCATAAGTGTAACACTCTAATCTACTGTAGCGGCAACAAGGTAAGAAAACATTTGAACGTGCAAAAGGGCTAAGTAAATATCACGAAATATACGAGTCGTATGATAAGTCGAGCATCTGAACTCTTCCCACATAATTTGCATTATTAAATGTATTTGCTATATTACCCCAGAGAATTTGCCAGAGAAGTGAGAGGACCGAGTAAAGATTCCGGATGCATCATAGCTTTTTCTTGAAATTTACCAATCACGTGATTTTTTGTGCATGCTTCCTTGCCTGTTTTTCTTCACCCAGACCCAATCAGTTTGTGTGTGTATCGGTATATATATATATATATATATATATATATATATATATATATATATATATATATAGTATAAAGATATATATACATTATATATATAATTGTATATTTGTTTATAATATACATATGTATTAATATATATTTAATTCGCATGGATAGATATATAAGGAAAAGTAACACGTATGCAGGAATCGAGCAGATCACAAATGTATAAAAGTGTCCTTGACCGGGACTTGAACCACGAATCTTTCTACTTGCCGGACCAATATTTTTAATCACTTGAGCTTTCAAGGAAACTTAAATAACTTAAAAATAATTATAAATAAATATATATGCATACATAATTGTATAATTATGCAGGAAAAATTTGAAAACAGTGCAACAATAATTTCTTCATCTTTTTTTTCCTTCCTGTCCTTGGCTTATTATTGTATTCTCCATCATGAAGTCAGCTGTGCTCTCTTGCTTCCAAATTTTGTTTAGTATGTTAAAAATGACTCATTTTGTAATGTGAAATGAAGATTTTATTTCTTAAGAAAATTATTTTTTTGGAGAAATTATTTCTTGATTTAACTGAATTCTTACCTGGTGAAGCAAATGAAACGAAACATTTTTAGTAGTTGTTCCCCGTCACCGTTTATAGTCACATTAAGCTTGAATTTGATTTCTTAAATCCGAATCGTTGAATTTGATTTATTACTTCTTTTCCCCCGCAGTTAATGGTGGGATGTAAATTTTGGATATTTCAAATTGTGGTTGGTACTAACTTGAAAGTTGTAATTTTTCCTCGTCTCCCTAAGAAATTTTCTTCATCATGATTTTCGGTAGATAAAAGAATCCATTTCCCATAGCCAAGCGTTTATTCCACATATTTTGAATCGGTCCTGTGCGGAAATTCCACCGCATTTGTTTGGAAATAACGCTCGCGGAAATAGACGAAGCGGTTCGAGAGTGCGTCGCCAAAAATGTAATATCCATTGGAAGTCGAGTTAATGCACCGCCGGGTCCGATCGGAATATCTCGCGCTGCGGTCGCGGACCCGGTGGAGTGCAGAGGCGCAGAGGGCAAGGGTATCAGGCGGGGCGAGGTCTGGTTGAATGCTTTTAGGGTACGTCGAGGTGTGAGCGAGGTAGAGGGAATATGTGGGGCAGATTTCGCAGGGGTCGGAGTTTGAATGGATGGACGGGGAGTTCTCTTCACTCCTGGGCATCTGGGTGGAGTGGCACTCCTGTCAACGGGGGAGTTCTGGGGAGTGGGGGAGAGGGGTGGCGGGTTACCGCAGATGGAAATAAAGGATGAAGTGCATAGGGTGAGTAGGGGGGAAGGAGGTGCAGGTGGAGAGTGGGAGAGGAAGGCGAACATATTGGCAGCCTGAAGGAAAGGAATGGAGCTGGGAGAGGATGTGGGAGAGAGCAGGTCAGGGTGCATGAGTCGGCTGAGTGAGGACGAGGAACTCCTTGAAGTGAGGCGGGGACGGCGGTGGCTCGGGTGAGGTGTATTTTAAATTGGGTGTCTAGATGCAGAGTCACGAATTGCAAAATAATACACGTACGCATGTATATATGTATATATTTTTTAGAAATATTATTGGTTATTATATATATATATATATATTATTGTAAGGTAATCTACCGGTTAAGGTAGGTATTTGGATGGGCACAACTATCAAATAAATATATTGTGGCTCCAAACAAAACACGATCAACCAACACACTCTACATCCTATCCAGTTCCTGCTCTTTCCTCGTTTGCCTAATATTCTACCCTCTATTACCGTCTGCAACATCCCACTGCCACTCAATACGCTTTTCATCCATTTTTCCTATCTACATAGGACTATATATATATATAATAAATACTTGTATTTGTATATAGATATTTATTTAATTATAGAGTTATTTTTTATAAACATTCGTATACATATATAGTCATATTAATGTACATAGACATAGTTCAGAGGTGAGCGGCAAGTGGGCGGAGGAGGTAGTAACAATGGGTGAGTATCCAAGGAAGGGAGACAAGCACGGTTACTTGAATATGTAGCTCAAGTTCAGCGTGTTAGGCGATTTCCTGATTTGTGAACTTTTCAAAACGATAGTATGGGTGGAAAAAGTGCTTGATGGCGCCCTAAAATGTGGAAGAAAATGGATTTGTTTCAATAACGGGCGGGCAGGTTAATGATTGCTCTCACCCAAGAGGCCTTTGTTTCGAACACTCATTTTTCAACAGATTTTGTTTTTTTTATTTTTAGCTCACCAATCCCCTTGCGCCATTTTTCAAACTCGCCATATAATCCATAGTTTCGAGCGTGGCGGTGTTGGATTTGAGATCCGTGATCACTCATGCATGTATTACTTTGCATGATGATACGTGCTATGGCAAATCCCCAGTCTAATTTAATTAATAATTCGAGGGTTTGCCGGTGGTGACACAAAAACGCTTCACATCATTTCAACTGTAGACTCTTAAAAACTCCTGGCGCGATGATTAAAACAGCTGTTTTTTTCCAGAAACATGGTAGTCATACCGATATCTGTAAACTAAACAGGGAATTTGAATGGCTAAAATGGCTCTCTTTGTAAGTAATTGTTTATTTTGTTACTTCATATAATTATAATAATTGATTTGTCGTTGTTTTTGGTAGTTTTTACATTTTGAACGTTTATTTTATGTTTCTGTAGCACTAGTGCTTTCATTGCGTAGAAGAAAATTATGCATATAAACTTCAACACATCATCAGTTTTAAAAAGATAAGGCTTTTTTTAATCAAAATTTAATCAATGATGAAATCTTAGGAGTTGGATGGAGTAAAATGAATGGATGAATTTCATTATCTTTATATTCTTTGATTGATAAAAGTAGGTCTTCATTCTCCTGCCCTCCAAATTATTATTTATAATGTTAATAACCCACGTCAACCCAAAGGTTTCGGCGGGTAATTTAGCTGAGGTCTTATTTAACTTTTCCTTTAACTACCATCAATCGCTCTTCAGACTTGGAAGATTTCTTATGAAAAATATTTATTTTAGGTGAAGTTGTAGCATCTGAATCACCACAGCATTCTGTGAATCCTTTGTATCGTTTAACTTCAATTTATTTTATTAACCTATAATTGATAGTTAATCAGTGTTATTATAAAATTAGTTGTCGGAGACAACAAGGTGGCAACACTGTCATAGCCGCGAAGATGTACGGCGGCTGTGACACTGTTGCCACCTTTTCCTTTGTCCAGTTGCGAGGAAGACGGTGTGGGACGGCGACTTGTCGTGGCGCAGGTTCAAGTTGGCAAAGGTGTCCATTCTAACGTTTTCCTTAGCCTTTAGAGGATTTCATCTACATCTATAATATTTCGCTAGCCACCGCAAGGGCGTTTGGTGTTAGGTCACCATCCGTAAACTAGAATAAAACCTCATGCAAAACAAAATGACATTACCTCTGCACACATGTAGGTTTGTTCATGCACTCGACAAACCTTAATCACAAAAAAGAAAGTACATAAGTGTAACAATATTTAATAACAGGATAAGTACATTTAAATCATGATGTAGAACTATTAAAAAGATGAGTCTTTTCAATGAAAAGAATAACATGCAGGAAGAAACATGTTGAATATCGAGGAATATATCGCAAGATCTACCGTTTAGGAAACCGTGTTGGTTTTTTGTGAGTATCTTCCATGAATATAGATAGTTCATGATTGATTTTACAGTTCTGTGCTCAAAAATGTTGAATTAGTCGGATGTAAGAGAGATTTCTCGGAAAAAATACGAATCTTCTCGGTTGCCTTTTTTAGATATGAGAGTGACATTGACTATTTTCTAGACTTTGGGTAAATTTGTTTTGGGATTTCCACGTAAAACTTGCTGTTTACTGTCGGTCCCTCAGGTACGTCCCTACTTATTTTGCGAAAGGCCTTGTGTGTAGCAACTTAATAATAAACTTTGACAAATAAATGGTGGATAAAATGGTCAAACATGTATTGACGAAAGATTCGACGAGAATTGATAAAAGTTCTCACTGGAGGATTGAAATTCCAGATTTGGTGGAGCTAAAATGAGCTGATCTTTGATAAAATTTGAAATATTTGACCCTTCAACTGAAGTGAGATATAGCTCATTAGGGGACATGATTTTCTTTGCGTGGTTTTTATCGTAATTATACGTATATTAATGGGTGACTCCGCTAAAGTCATTGTTTCTTCATTTCGTGCACGTTTTTGGAACACTAAACATATGTTGGCATACATATCATACCGTAAGATATTTGTCCTTCCGTAAAGTTCTATTCCTTTTTAAGTTTAAGATTATCATTCCCTATTAGTTCATATTCCTACCTATTTTCTCTCATCACCTAAATGCGAAATGTAATAAAAGAATCGAAGAGTGACGCAATTTCCAAATTCTCTCTAAAAATGCTCTTAAACCTTCATTATATAATGGGTTCTAGGAGAGCTTAAACTTTAATGCAAGTCTTCAAGAATATTCCCACGGGTACCTCACAGTTTTAGCCGTGATTTCTTCATCTTTTCCCAAATTCCTCTCCAGTCTGCTTGAAAAGAAAGACCAAATGAGACATCAGATTCCGCCAAAGCACTTCCTTGCCAGTGACTTCTCTACTTTTCGCTAATTTAGGGAGCCCTTAATTTCCCGCGAAGGAGGTCAAGGAGGAATAACTTCCGAAGTGAGGTGTGTGGTACTAAGAAAAGGGAGCTTTTCGGCCTCGCGAGTGTCCCTTAAGGAGCGTTTACTCCATAAACTACTTCTCTCAGATCGCAGATGTCGTCAAAGTTTGGAGGAAGAGCTCGTTTCTCTTATGGTTTTTCTATCAATTTTGCCAATACACCATCGTTTTATATTTCATCCAAGCTTTTTAAAACAACCTTTAAGTTACATTTATGCTCTCAGTTGTGCATGCCCATGGGTATTACTTTGCCAATGAAAAATATACCCTCGCAAGTATTAATATTCGTTAACATTTCAATGGAAAAGAAAACTGCCCCCGATCATGTCAATTGTGTTCGCTACACAGCAATGGTTTCACTTGACAATTCTTGGTACGCAGAACATTCATCTGAGACTGTACACAGCGTTATTAATTTATATTTCTTGCGTCATTAAACTCGTCTATCCTTCATTATTTTTCCAAAGGTATATGCTCTTCTGGAACTCCCTGTAAGTTATTAAAACGAACGCATTCTCTATTATTAAATTTGGCACTTGCACTCGTCTGTAATGGTTGATATTTAAGCTCTCCCCTTATGTAATTGAATCCCAAACTTGGCTATCGTCATAATTCATCTTTGTAAAGGGAGTAAATCGGAGGTAAACGTGAGATGCATCTCATTCACTTTTTATATCTAATTTTTCTCCTTTCTTAATGGAGCACATGGGTGAAGTCTGAGAAGCCGGTTTTAATTCTGAAGGTGATGGAGCAAAGGCGACCATCCTCTCTTGTTTCCCCCGCACTTGTACGTGACCTGGAATATTTACGAGTGAAAGTATAATGACAAAGAAAAAAGAAATAATTTTTGTGAGCCATGACCTGCTTTATATGAAAATGTAGCGATGAGAACTAATTGATTGGAGGCTCGACATTCATTTAATGGTCGCATTAATTACTTAATATAAATTAATTTATCGTTTTAGTTCTCATTCAAGGAAAATATTGTCAGAAAAATTAAATTGAAGCACACTCATCCCAAAATAATTTTATACCCTCTTTTCATTTTCAGGCAAAAAGCATTAAAGGATATTTATTTTCCTTTCGTCGAAGAAATCAGATATTAGGAAAAGGAGTCAAATTGTTTTGATAACTTTAGGAAATGAGCTACAGTAGTTCGTTCACTGGGTAATTGTAGCTATAACAAAATGAAGTATTTTTAGTGGCACAAGCATGAATTAAAATACCTGATATACATATTATTTTTCTTTTTCCAGGAACTTATATATTATTTATATCGTAATAAACTCTTTAAAAACAGAAATAATTGTCAAATGTAATTTCAGTTCATGATACCTCCGACACTCATTTTCTATTTTATATTTTGTGAATTCCTCATAATCATAGTCGTCTCCTAGCCATGGCATCATCAGGGAATCTTCTTCGTCACGGAGTCTTTTGCATCAAGATTTATGAATATATCTGACTTAAAACATCATTATAGAGTCACAGAGATGTTAGGCGATGACAAATACGTGCTTGAGTTCTCATTCGATAAATTTTCTCCTGGCACAGAATTCCAAAGGACAACTTTAAATCTTTGAACGGTAATATTTTCTCTTTGATAAATATTTTGATGAGCACGACTTTTGGGATTGGTGCGTGAGGAAAATTATAGTTGAAGGTTAAAATTCCTTAATAGTCCACATCATGAGGAACCCGAGGTCAGTTTCCTGTATAATATTACCGGAAGACCTGCAATGCAACGGATGCAAAATTTAGCCAAGCGCATTCAAAACCGAGTATATCCCGAAAGCCATCGTTGCCGACTACTCATTATCCTGGTTTCCGGATGCGGTTTACTTCAGTTCACGCAACAATTCCTGAAACTCTGTGAAATGAAAAAAATACTTCATTATTTTATTGTGTCTCTAAATCGTTTTTGTTGTCGTATGGGGTGATGCTGTGGTATAGTGCGTAGGCCTTTCCTTGTGCGGTCAGGAAGACTCCTGATTCAAATTCGCGTGGTTCCTTTGAACGCCTCAAGTGAAACCTAAGATGCATAATTTTATGGGTGTCAAAGTTTTACCAGAAAAGGCTCGTGCCTAGGGGCACTGAGGAGCAACGGCCCACTCTGTCCCAAATGTGTGAAATTCACATGCCGCCGGGCTGGGTCCGAGGAGGGCTGTACGACCAAGTAAAACTTCGGTTAGATGATGATTCCGTTTGCTGACTTGAAAATAAAAGTTTGTGTTCATTTCCACATTGCGGCGTGGGAATTATCAATTGAATCAAGCGGGGTCTGCAGAAGCGTTCGCCGGTAGTTGAACTAGAGGGGTGGTGGGAGTCTGTGGGAAATACGCATCCCTCACGCAGCTGGGTGATATTGTGTCCATTTTATACCATCCTCTCCCTGAGGACATGGGTTTCAATCCCGGTGGGGGCAAAATTTTTAAGAGGTATCCCGATCCCTACTTTGGTGCCATGTAAAGAGCGCCTCAAGTGTAGTAGGCTGTTGGTCGGACGGGGCGTTAAGCTGTGGATGACTTTTTCATTCGTTTGTATATATTAGGCTAATGCCGGAGCCGGGTTTCTCTCCTCCCTTCTTACCCCGTTCCCTAAGAATCATAATTCTATCAAATTACCCAACTATTGCCATTGCATAAAATGGCTCTGGCTGTTTGTTACCTCCCAGACTATCTACCAAGTCTTGGATACATTTTACCGGTAAACAACACGGTATTATGCGACCTTATTTCTGGGTGCGTCTTTGTTCTGTAAAAGAGTAAGACGCGCGGAACGTGTGAGAGAGAAGGCCGAATGATGATCTCGAAGGACTGGTGGCAAGGAGGCAACCGAAAGCACCGCGTGTCGAGCAAAATGGAAACGAACCGAAGGAGAGGACAGGGAAGAAAGGGAGCGGCCACGTTCGATCGCTCCCCCCTTTTTTTGATAGGAAAACTTTTTCGCTTTGCCCCCACTGTCTTTCCCCTTCAACGTCCACCACCTATCTCCCTCTTATTCGTCCCCGTCCCATCTCCTCCTCTCCGCCTCCAATCTTCCTTCCCAATATTCCTTTTCTATTAAAGCCATCCTCCACTTTCCTTTCCCTCCTCTCCACTTTTACTCCAGGTGGACTCCATTCTCTTCCACCCCTTCATTCCCAATTCACTTCCCTCCCCCATTTCTGGCCCTCCGTCCCTCGTTTCCATCGTCCACTCCTTGCCTCTCTTCCGCCTTTCCTCATTTACTCCTTCCGCTTTGAGATTTTTTTCCCTTCGGCCAGTTTTCTTATATGCACAGGTGAGACTGGAATACATGCCTTGTGTTAAATGAGTATTTTTTGGGTAGCTTGGTCGTCAGTGTTTATCGGAGTAGGAAAAAGTATAGCAATTTAATATTTAATTATATGGTAATATTTTGGATACGGCAAGCCCTGTGTTTGTATCGTAACCTGAGGAGAAATTAATAACAACTTTTCGTTGATTGTTAACTAAATTGGGATGATTCGTCAAAGTGGGGACGTCATTTTATTAGTCGCGCTTTATCACTTCATGATCAACAAAGGTTAGTTTGCTACGAAACGCAGCTTTAAATAACAATTAAGTGAATGGAGCATTCAAATTATATTAATGTAGCATCATAAAATCATCGACCAAACTCTGTTAATAATTACCAAAAAGCACATGACACACTTTTAAAGCACGTAAAGTTAAAAAAAATTAAATTCTAATCAGTTCCTTTTTCATTATTTATTTCACCTCTGAAGAATGCTTTATGCAAAGTGTCTGCCAGCACTCCCTAAGCAATCACCTCATTCAAATTAATAAATTGCAACACCTCATTTTTGGTTGCTTAGATGAGATGTGATAGGATCACATCACCTGCTATTTACTATTAGAATAGTATTAATGTTACATATCGCTCGTTCCTGGTGCCGCGTGATACTTGGATTTAACCCCTAATAGTAAAGAGTACGACTTCAATTATTCCGTTGCGTCCACATCAGAATCCTTTCGTCTACCTTATCGATCATTTCTCATTGTGATTCTACCTCTTTATTTCATATTCTGTTTTTTTACGAAGTGCCATAATAATCCTGCTCCTCCCCCGTTCAACTACTCGCTCCTTCCACCACTCCGCAACAGAACTCATTTGTATTTCCCCTCGCTTCGTTACTTCTAATCTCATCTGCACCTCTTCCCTTCTTTTGTTATTCTTCTCCTTGCTTTCCCTTTGAACCCCTCCCTCTTCATTATTTGCCTTCACTCTATTCCGCCTCCCTTATTGCTTTAATCCCCTCATCCCACCTTTCCCTCGGAGTGAACAAAATGCGGAAAAAAATTAAAGCAAAGACTCGCAGATACTTCTCGCCATTGTTTTCGCCTCCTTTAATTCCAGGGAATAGTAATGTCTTCGTGGACAAATTAAACCCGTACCAAACACGCAAAATTACTCTCAATGCTGGTGGCCTTGGCGTTGACGAACTTTAAGGTGCTAGCTCATCATTGCATTCACCTTGTTGTACTATAATGGTTTTGAAGTTGCTCAGCTCTTCTCCCTCTCGTTTATTTATACATGACAGAAGCCTCACAAGCCTCATGCACGGCGTACACTCTTTTAAATTTGTATATTACTCAACATTCATGCGGTGAAAAGAAAATGGAGTCTTTCGAATACGCACGGAACCCATTGATTATCCATAAATATTTTTTTTTATATATTCGACTTAGTATTAATATATTTGCTGTCATTAAGTTGTTTAATGTTCGAATTTTTCATGAAGCAATATTAAAGATATGACCCCAATTTAAGTACCGTAGTGTATATACCTGTATGTTGAAATATTCTGACGATTTTACAGTTGGATAGTAGTTAGGCATACCCATTAACCAGTGTGACTAAAATACATTTAACATCCTTATTGTATGAGCTTAGTGACCTTATTTTGGCTCTCTGAATAACAAAACATATAAAATAACAATGGTTACGCTAATGGTGAATGATGATTTAACATTTATTATTTTTATGGTCAAAAAAATGCTATTTTAACATTAACTTATTTAATAAATTTCGTGGTAATTACTGTTTCCTATTGTCTACAATACAAATTATATGAAATTAATATTAAATTAGCAAGCTATGGATAATTGAGAAATTCATCCATTACGGTAAACGAGAGTAGTGCAATTAGTTGTTCATTAGTGGTCCTCTATATCAATAGCAAACCATTTTTATGTTCATATTAATTGGGTTATTATTCTGTTGTTTCCATATCGGCAAGGGAGAACAGAAATAATTCAGAGAATTTTTTTTTAAAGAAGAGATGGTACTACCATGTAACAAAAATTATAAAACTTTGTTCAATCACCCTGGTGCTTTCCTTTCCCTAGTTGTTCGTACGCCTATACTAGTAGAGTGGTAGAGTCAGTCACTAGTAGAGTAGTTAAACTCAGAAATGTCTTTGCATCTTTAGCAAAAATATTAATCTGGAGCCAGTTTCTCTATGATGATAAAATAGAAGAAATAACAGCACCCGAATTGGAATAGATTGGAATCACTAAAAATGTGCTACTGTATGGGAATGAAAAAACGGCCGGATAGAAGTCTGAAAAGGAGTCTGGTTAATTTTATGAAAATATTTTGATGTGAGATGGATTGAATAGGGTGTTTCATGAAGATAAAAACTAATAATAACTAATACAATAATCATAAGAACGATATGTATGGAGAATGTGACATTACAAATTTAGCACGGAGGTAAGTCAATAGAAGATGTAAATTCTGAACTATGTCAAACTTATTTTAGAATTGAACGTATTTGTCGATTTTATTAAAAAAGGAATTACCAATTCTAATTTAAAATTATGCATCATTAGCATTCATTTTTACAATACCAATGACTATTCTCTTTAATAACACTAGTATTGTATGTACCTCTCTCACTTGCGATCAAATGACTAAATTGCTGGCAGCTGTCTTCTTACGGGATTTCCTCCACGCTTCAAAGTGTCCATCCCTGTCTTCGATTTATCGGGCAACACGAAGGCATTTAGAGGTTCTGTGACCTTTCCTATCCTTTGAAGGGAGTTTTTCAATAAAAAAATGTATGGGAATATCGCCACGTTGGAAATATATCAATTTAGTAATGGGTGACCTAAATGATGAGGACGGGTCCATTAATTGCGACCTACTGAGGAAATTAGTTCCGAAATAGCTTTCGGTGAAATTCACTCTTGCATTGATAGTAGAGGAGCGTTTAGGGAAAGCTTTGACAGCGAAGTGTAATTTCAGTGCGTCAGCTCTTTTCCATTAATTATAATTAATTTTTTGAGTGGGTTCAGTAAGAAATACAAAAAAGTTCAGATGGATGAGAAAATACTAATGTTGATGAAATTTCTTCTCGATTAATATTTTCATGG
The DNA here is from genome assembly GCA_037158775.1 of Hetaerina titia. Taxonomy (NCBI): domain Eukaryota; kingdom Metazoa; phylum Arthropoda; class Insecta; order Odonata; family Calopterygidae; genus Hetaerina; species Hetaerina titia. The sequence continues at coordinate 81,062,553 of CM073770.1, forward strand.
TTAAAGACCTTCGTAGTAACTAGTGCTTTCAGCATTATCTTCGGTTCAAAACGGCTGGACTTTATATTGTTTGTGTAATTTAATCCAGTGACAAGCCTCATTTCATGACAAGATGAAGACATACCTCAAATAATAGTCATCCTTTGACGTAATTCAGTGACATCAACTCATACTTATGTGGAGTAAAATATTTAAGTAATGTCTTTCACAAAACATAATTTATAAACTTTAATAAATATATGTTTACTCATTTCCTAAAGAAAACGTGATCTGAAATTCAATGGCTCAAAATCATTTCTTGGGAGCAGTATTGTAAACTGATCATTAATTAATTTGATCATATATTAATTTTTACATTGACCTGAAGCAAGATATAATCTATAAATTGAAATATTTCCCCTTTGATATTCACTTATAATGCATCAGATGAATCAATTCAATATCTGTGGAGCACGCGCCGACCTAGCAAAGGGGAAGTCTCCAGGTTGTCCGTCGATTGAAGTCTTACGATCAAAAGTGTCTTCGAATCTGGGTCTCTGGTACAAGAGGTAACACTGAGAGGGTAGGATTTCATACGGCCGCTCTCGATATTAGGTGGAATTCCCGAGGGAGCGTCAGATCTCATAAGGTCTAACCCATGTGACGCGGATGTTGAGGCTCGGGCACACTTACGTTCGAATAGTAGTAGCCTCAATACGATCACGCTTTATCCATCCCACCTCCTCTTCCTCCTCTCTTCCCTTCACCACGACTCCCTGACAACCTCTACCTCCTTCCTTTTGCTTTTCTTCCACTCTTCCGATGTGCGCAGTTTCCAGAATCGACACGTGATATGCCCCACTTCCCGCCCCTCCCCCTCCGTCCGCTATTACAAACGCAGCCCGGCCGTCCTTTGGGGACGCCAAAATCACGCGCTAGACATGGCCGTGGGACGTCAAAAAAAAAGTTTCACTCCAATTCCTTCCTAAATAAAAGAGAGAGGAAGAGGCATCACAGGGAGGAACTGTTAGAGCAAAACCAAGATTTTGGGTTTCCTGTCTGTCGTAGTTAAATAATTTACACAAAAAAGTGCATCGTAGAGGACATTAAAACACGAATCCTTGTTCCAGGACTAATATTCTGAGTTGCCAACATTTCTTTTGGTGTTTTTTTTTGCACAGTGAAACTGGGTCGGAAGGAGAAGGATTCTAAAAATAATTTAATGGATTCAGGACGAATCACCGAACTTATCCTTTCACCACAAGTCTGGAGTGAAACGGTACATCCAATACAGTTAGTTGGTCTACATTTGAAAAATACGAGTGTATTTTTACTTGCTTTATGATGAGTCGAATAAATTTCATTATATTTTTCCGATTTCATTGTAAGAAGTATTTTATTGTTTTTGTTTTTTCAATTGAATCGTAGAAATATTTTATTTTGTCACAGTAGTTTTTGATCTATCATCTGTCAAAAGTTTAACCATTGAGACACTGGGTTATTAAGTCGTCTCTTCTCGTGTGTTAATATAAATCTGATTAGCTTTCATCACTATAGTGAAATAATATCAGTGATGAATGTGATAATAATAATTATTTTTCATGGAAAATAGAAGGGTAATATGGGAGTAATGCCTTGTCTATAAAGATAAATGCTTTGAGCAATGATGTTTAAACTCAGAGTTAAAAAAGTACTTCCTTGGAATGAATGACTGTAGTACATGTAGAAAACATTATCTGGTTTGCCCTTATCGTAGGCATAATCGCTTTATCACCAGGTGACCTGATGTGTGAAGGTTCCCCTCCCTAGGGAGTCTTTCAGAAAATCACTTCCTCTTTGAAGACTCATGACAAACTTCAGTTCTCCTCATTCCACAGCAACTTCTCCCATAGTCCTGCATAATTCGCCCCTTACGTGGCTATCTCCAGACTCCCTTTATCTCTCCGCTTCGTTCATAGTTCCCTATTTACACGTCTCCCCGTGATCTCTCCCCTATTCGTCGACCTACCCCCGCTCCGTACCCCGTCCTACTTCGCCTCATTCGTCTACCACTCCCTCCCGTTGCCTTCTCAGACCGCCTTTCACGTGGCGTCGTTTGGGAGCCGGAGAAACAGAGGAATGAGATGGGGAGAGAGAGGGAGCGATGGAGGTGCATGTAGCATGTAGCCTTTAGCCGGAGTGAATGGACGACCCCCCATCCAAAGTGGTCGAGATTGCGGTGATTTCCCATTGCCGAGGTCAAGACGTTGCGACACCGCCACAGTCGACAAGCTCCTTCCCTTTTTACATGAGTTTTAGTCAATTTTCTCTGTAAAGTCGCATACATTTGAAGCCAGATGTTATTTGGACATTTTTCGACAAAAATAATCGAGTTAATGTTCGAATATCTACAGATCGACATAAAGTTTAATCGCTATTGTAAGCGTGCTCAATTCCAAATATGACCTTTAAAATACGATCTAAAACTCTGGAAAACCCTTAGGTCCAAGGTCTATATACTCATTTAATTCTAGAACCCCTATTTCATTTCAATGAATATATTAAAATATTCCTTCTTTATTTCCCTCTACAAAACTCATTACGAATAAAGTTGAATTAAATATGACTTGTTTGAACTAAAATATTATGTACCAGCATTAAACATTCCCGCGTTCGATATTATATGTAGGATTGACGAAAGATAAAATGTAAACATTTACTTAAAAATAACAAAAGTATTCCAAAATAATACAATTTTTAATCCTGAAGTTTTTTCCAGCTCTATAACATAATTAAGATATCCACAGTTGTAATTAAGGAGCAATGTGTAGCGTTCCAAAACACACAATTATGTCTAGAGGAATGTCCTACAAAGAATTTATAGAAATAGTTTACACCTGTATATTTTTAACACACGGAGAGTGAAAAAGTTGACGATGGTATAGATTTTTACGATTATTCAGTTTTAATTTCCGGCAATAATGGCTGGTTTTTTCCATTTGATTGGAGTCAAAGATTCCCATATTATAGGTGCAAGAAAGCCTCCTACATCAGTGACTGCTACGTTTTTCAAGGCAGCTTTATTTCTTGACAACATAAAAATAAGAGGAACTACAATCCAGCTACAAATGCAAGACCGTTGGCTTGTGTTCTTATAAATACTTTGGTAAACTTAGTTCACATTTAGTCCAGCAAACTGTCACCGTACGTTTCTTGCTGGAGGGTTTGCTTATTAATGTTTTTTCTGAGGCCCGTTTCAACGTCTCTCTGTTCCCTCGGTTTTCCCCTTTCCTCTCTGTTCCTTCCTTCCTCATTCAAACTTTTCCACCCTTTGCCACCCAAGTTTTTGCCTTCCCTCCCTCTTCTTCGTTCTTTCCTTGGTCAAAAATAAAGTCATTTGTCCGTCCGTCTTCATTCACGCCATCTCCCCCTCCAGCTTCTCCCCGACCCTTCACAAACTTCCTCCCCCCTGTTATTCCTTCGCCCTTAAACTATCTTACTCACTCGTCCTCTTCCCTTACTCCATCCCCTCCATTTGCACCAACTCTGCACTCCTCCAACCTTCTCTCCTCGGAGCAATCCCCAGCCATTTGAACCATTCCCCTTCCTCGCCCTCCGGAGGCAGTCTCCCCCAGTGTCTCAGGTCTTTCGATTCCCGCAGTCTGAGGGGATAAAATAATAATCAAAGCTCACTCTATTCCTCTCCCTTCCACTTTGCTCTCACTTTTGATGCAAGAGTTGTCCGAAAGTCAAAAACGGAAAGGGGAAGAAAAATTTCCTTGTGGCACTCACCCTCTCCCCTTAGGCACTTGCGCCGACATATAAAAGTTCATGCTGCTTAAGAGCGTGTGTGTGTGTGTGTATAAGTATATTTATATATAATATACACATGACACATTAATATATATATATATATATAATCATAAGCAGTAATCATCCAGATGGTCGGTTTTGGTAGGTGATGGTAGAGTTCAGCCAGTACTAAGCCCGACGGTGTGTGAAATTCACACATCAGGGGGGCCAGTTATATGTGTGTGTGTGTGTATATATATATATATATATATATATATATACATATATATACACACATATATGTATATGTATATATACACATATATGTATATGTATATATATATATATATTATAAATGAATATGAAGTTAGCACGAGTGGACGAATACAAAGACAGAAAAATAAAAAAAAAAGAAAATCACTAGGTTTATAATTTTCGGTGGTACACGCCACCTTTCTCAAGGAAGATAAGGACAGAACCCTGGGTATTTCTTCTCATTTTTGTGTTTCTGTGTTTTTCTCTTTGTCTACTAATGCCTCATATTCAATATTATTCACGTCCATGAGACTTTCACAAAAGTATGGTATGTATGTACAGGATCGCACCCAAAACTGGTAGGACTGATTTTTTTTGCAAGAATTTTATTGACGATATATTTACATCGACTTAATAATCTTCAAATTATGCTCCTTGAGCTGCTTCACACATAGTATAACGTTGCTCCCATTCCCGGTACGCCCGCTGGAAATTTTCTTTGGGGATGCCTTTGATGACCCTCGTCGAAGCCTCTTCAACGGCCTTTATCGAGTCAAAACGTCGTCCCTTGAGCTGTCTTTTCATCAGGGGGAAGAAGAAGAACCGGTGGTGCCAGATCGGGAGAATAGGGCGGGTGCGGCAACGTGGCAACGCCGTATTTGGCCAGGAGCTGTCTGACGACGAGCGCGCCATGGCACGAATATTCGGCACCATCTTGGCGCACATATTTACATACACAATTTATTTTTTGGTGTTTATGTATTTACGTATATATATACATAATGTACATGCAGCCATGGAAAGGGAAACCTTTATAGCTAAAATAAAATTTGTAGTGGACAGTAGTATTCTAAGAGATCCGCGGATGGTCTTAAGTTGACGACTAGTCGAGCAGTCACCTATTTGTGGGACTTGTGATATATTAATTCTATTTTTTATGACATATTAATTAATTATTAAATATTGATAATATAATTTTAATTAATGTTTATCAAAATACATCATTTTAAATTCGCACAGCTGTTAAATGTATGTCAGTATAATCTTTGTTGGTGTCCTACTTAATTTTGTCAATGTTCTATGTGCTACCTGTACCTATGATAAAGTTTAGGTTAAGTGTAAATTGTTGATATCACTCTGAAAAGACGAATGAAAACGCTTGTTAAGTGTTAATGATGGATCACGTTTCACCTTTTTGTAATTACTTTCGTCGCAAAAATTGCTAAAATATGTAAAAGAGGGTTACCGTTATTCCCTAGGTAAAACCTTGTGAGCTCTTGGATTTATATGTTCATCCAGAATACATGCTTAATGGGAAGGTTTGGAGTTGAAATGGCACCATATTTAGATATGAAATAGCCTTCTGAGGATCATCCCTGAAGTTTCAAGAAATTCAAATTACCGGGCATGGTTACATTTATGCAACTCCTGTTAATATACTTTTGGGAAAAGAGGCGTTCTATATTACTTAAAATTCCACTTTATTGTGATTAATGATATTTTTTATTCTCGAGTATATCGACATTTTTGGAATATTTTTGTATTAAAACCTCTCGTAACACCAACAAAGTATATTTCCGAATATTAGATCTCTTATCTTTTGTATTAATTAATATCCTAGTGATTTCTATGCTGAATTCCAGGAAGCCTTCATTTTCTAACTTAAAACCTTAATGTTTTCCGCTGACATAATGCAGTCCTCCGAAAAAATCGGTTAGTGAACTAACTTACCTCGGAAATTGATAAGGGAAGGAATACCCTCATGTCATCCTCAAGCTCAATTTGCAACTTCTGAGAACCGTAATATTGATTTCCACCTCGTTTTGTATCGTACTACAGATTACTGTTACATGGCTTTCTCTCTGGCACAGAGATTCAACATCTGGACTCTATTCACTGAATTCACGCATCTATAACTTTATATTTGCAATGCAGCTCTCCAATTTCTTCATTCTGATTACGTGAGATTACAAACTGCGGGAATAATTCTCTCTCTCCTGGATAAACTGGACAAACGTTTTATTCAAAATTAATTTTTTTAGGTCCTCTTAGGATGGCTTTCGTGGAACCTGCGACTAGTCAGCTACTGATCGACCACTTTTGCCTACCTCATGATTAAACGTGGCGTAAGACTTATTATGAATCATCAATGACCAATTAATTTTGCAGATGGTAATGATAATGAAGAAAAATGATAAAAAAACAAAGTAGTTGATGCTTCAAACTAGTTTCATTCAATTCATTCATAGTACTCTTTTATGTTATACAAGTAGCCGCTTTTCAAAATGTTTCAATTCAATTTATAGATAAAATACTTTTGTCCTTAAGTTTATTTTACATCTCTTAAAAAATTAAACCTTATTTCGATGAGAACATTGATATTCTATCCAAATACGTAAAATTACTATTTAACCAAAAATTTTACAATAGTAACTAAATACTTCAGACAAAAGAAAGGTATGGGTATAAATCGGTGTTTTATTGACGCACAACTCATACTGATAAAACTGTACAAACATTGATTTTGAATATTAGGTATAAATATCAAATATATTTAAGAACAAGCATTAGGAAGTTCATCTTTCTCAGTGTTAACTTAAATATATAACACCATATACGGCCATATACGAGTATAGCAATAAAATGTAATAGCAGATGTGCCCTTCCCGGTCACTCTTTTTATTTTTATATTTATGGTCGAAATTAAGCTGGTAACTCTTGTAAAAATGGGTAAATAACAAATAACAGCCAAAATATTTTTAACTGTTCTCAAATCCTGTAAATTATTTCGTAAGTGTTAAAATTTCATTAGGAAAATGTAAATGTTTTTTTATTTAAAAATTACATTCGAAATTCTATTCCGTGTCTGGTTTACTTATTCCCATATGTCATTATGAATATCACGCTAGCATATTTCACTATGGATTATAATTTTGTCTCATGGACACGGTTATTTTAATGTTCAACCTTAACTTTTTTATTAATCCTATTATGTTGCTGTTAAATAGTATTTTAGGACACATATATAAGTATGAAGCTATTTCCAATATGTTTTTGGGCGAACTGAATGCAAATTTTGAATTGGAACTTCATAAATGGGCATAATATTAAAAAAAGAATCCCCGTTGATTAGAAATGAGGATAATAAAAAAATAGCTGAAAGTTTTATTTTCATACCATGGCCTATTCCTAATAGAACGGGATGGATAGGCCAATTGAATTTTAGATCCAGCTTAGGCGTAAGTGATTAAAATCGTTATTTGGCAGAAGAACGGTAGGTCCGAGTGCTAGGATGAAACTAAGTGTTTGATTTATTGGAAAGACCCATCCATTGTATTTACAGTTAATGCTGAAAATGTGGGTCATGGTCTCGTCTATTTTCAACAAAAATACTTACATTTTCACAGCTTGGGAAATTTTATCCCTAAGCTGGACGGTTTTATTTTCGGTTCCTTTTAAAACCATAATTTATCCATTCAGAGTTTCATCCTTTATCCATGATCCTGGATTTTCACTGCAATTTTTCTTAATCCCTTGGCTTTTCGTTAATTAATTTGGGAAAGTTTCGAGAATTGTCCGTTGGAGCTTTGAGATGATATATATTTCAATATAGTTTTCGGATAATGCCTGACAACGTTAGCATTTATCTTTGGCGATAAATGCAATGTTATATATTTTATAAATGTTTTGTTTTCCACTTTGTCTTCGATTGAAATAGTAGAATATAGCAAGGACAGGGCCTTAATTTTTTTTATGTGACCTCAGATGACTTTAAAACTCTTAATTCGGAGATCCACATTTATTCCTCGGCGGGATGTTTGGGTGTGGGATTTTCTCTCGGGAACCGCGTACATTTACCCCCAAAGGTAAAAGTTCCCATCATCCTAAACACCTCATAATTCTCCTCTTCGATTAGGGCGATCTTTTGTGTCGATTCTAGATGATGGGCGCAGCACTATTTCATGGACACATCCCTTTTGATACGGAGCTTTGTCCCGTGCCAACCACCTCCCTGTAACCCATCACCGATTCCCTCACCTTCCCTCGAAACGTCCCTTTTCTCGCCTCCTATCGCTACATGACCACGGACCATCAACGGGGTCCCCACGCTGCCACGCCATATTCATTTTGTGGGGGTCGCAGTTTCATATTGCGGGCGTCATTCCACGGATTCTCCCTAAGATCGTTATACAGCACCCTAGAGGTCTCCCCACCCCATCCCTCGTCCTGACCGCGTACATTTCCCTCCCCCTACCCCCCTTCTACGTCACGCCCCTCGACCTACTCCCCCCTTTCCGACTCCTTCCATTCCCACCGCCCCCTCCTTCCCTGTCCCTAGCAGCCACATCCTCTTTTCGGCGCTTGCCGCATTCACTCCTTTATTCCTCCCTCCAAAGAGGGAGTCGGCGCACCGTGTTGGTTTCCTAGGGGTAAGGACCGTGGGTTTCATTAAAGACCCGGGCTAAATTTTTGCCAGGCCCACGATACCATTTCTCCGCGCTAATATTTCAGCCGGGTATACTGAAGGACATAATTTTCATGGAACTATTCATCACGTCACGTCTTTTTCAGCGGTCGTAGTTGAAGGCGGCTTTTGGGCGTTTTAAATCCCTCGTGCAATCTACATCTGCTCTCACAAGCTATCCACATTTCCCAAGTTTATGAAATCGTCTGCAGTTTACTCTTATATTTATGTTTAATGATATCTACGACCGGTATCACTAAAGAATTTTAATCATTACAATGTATTTATTTATGTCAGTGTAATGTAGATTCAGTTTTTAATTATTAAATTTCCAATAACTAGATAGGAACTCAAATGCTTATCTTTTGAATTAGGTATGATAAATTAAGAACAATGAATCAGCAAGACACGATAATTTCCGAAGTAGATGGAAGTCCTGTATGGATTTGTTTCGTTCTAATGTCATGGCGTGATGACCTTATGCCGTGATATCAAAATAGAGTTCTTTGATCTCTACAAAAGATACACATTGAGACATTATATTGCGAAAGCCTTACAATTATTCCATTTTACAAGACATTGATTTTGGAGATAACTGTGACAATTTGTTTTAATTATTTCAAGCAAAACATTTGTTAGATAACGTTTTAATGATGACTTGGAATTTCGTTTATTCTTGACAGCATCCTACTCTGTCGGTATACGATACCAAACCGAGCAAATTGATGCCTACCTAGGTGGTAGTTTAATATTTTATCTTTTAACATTTTTTTCCTCCTATTCTCAGAATTCCATTTATTGCGGTTTCGTACTCTCAACATAGGCAGTAAAAGGCAAACTCTTATTTTTATTAAATAAACTATATCAGGATTTCAGTGGAAATATTTTGAAGTCTTACTATATATTGCTCATATTAGTGCCTGCGAGCGCGTGCATGTGAATAAGCGTTAGTTTTTGGAACTTGAAATTTGATTTTTTTATGGAAACTTAATTTTAAAATGTTAAACAGAATTTCAAAATTCTAACACTTTGTAATTTGATTCGTCAGCACCTAATATTCAAATTTCACAAAAATTGAACCATAGAAAATGACCTCATGTGAGCATTATTTATTCAAATATTATTTTACCGACTTTCAAAATTTCTGGAAAGTTTATTTTTTAATGTTGTTTAATAAAATGCTTCCATACTTTTTTCCAAACATTTTTCATTTGAACTAACATTTTTAAGAAGTGGCTTTGATGCTAGATGTTAACTAATCAAGGTATCGTTGAGCCTAAACTAGAATGATGCTAAGGTCATGGAAAATAAAACTTCCTTTGGCTTGTTTCTGAACACATCTTTCTTTAATCGGTAGCTATAATTATTTTTGCCCTAAAATTCAATGATACTTAGCTTTTCATTATTATTTCCATTTGCCATTAGATAGTGCAAATCTTACGTAAAAGAAAAAAATATGAGCAAAAGAGACTCTATTTACCAAGAAACTTATATGAAAAAACTGCACGATTCCAATGTGCCAGATGGAAAATATTATTGTTTGATAAATACTAAGAGTAAAGAATTTAAATTTAAAATTTGATTCATTAACTCTTGTCTTAGTAAAGGTAATATAATATGTTTTGTCTGTTTTAAAATGTTGATTTATTATTACTCAACGCGATATTTTATAAAAGGTTGCCTAAGTTTCAGAGGGCTAATGCCTCCGCCATATTCAATGTTTTACCTTACCCTCGGTACAATTAATAACTGACCATTTTTATTTCATTTAGTCATGATGGTACTTTACGAGTGCCTTCCAATTTTTTCTTATATATTCAAAGTGAAAATTATAATACTAAATTTAAAATTATGACAAGACATCTTTGTTTTTATTTAATCGCTTTGCATATTTATTTTATTTTAGCCCACTAAGCAATCTGGAATAATGCTCAAGTAAATTTCTTTTTCAATTTTTATTATCACTAAATTGTTATTCTTATTACCACAAAATATTCTTATTTTTTATATTATGCATATTTATATTTATTATGTATATTATAATATACTTATATTTTATATTATTTATATTTATATATATATATATATATATATTATTCAAAAAGTTCTTATTATCACACAATATTGTTTTTTAATTCCCCGACGAAACGTAAGTAAAGCCCCGACGAGACGTAAGTCTGTGTAGCAGGACTTCATGCTCCAATTCTCAAATTACTGCTACAGTACATTTCATGTTTTTTTAGTCCTTTAATTCAATTTTTTCGAATCTTTTAAGTTAGTAAGCAATTGCACAACAATTGTTTTAACGTATTTAACTGATTTTCGATCATAGTAACGTTTTTCAAAGGCCACTTCACGAAAATACATTAATATTTCCTGAAAATTCTGTGTTGCTAATGCTAAGTTATAATTGCTTATCAATTTTCCAGCCATAATTATTATTGAGACACACGTATATGAGTGGATGACGATAGTGTGGCTTCTTTTGATGCACATAGTGGATATGGAAAATCTATTTAGCTGCAGAAAAAAAATCAATAATGATCTCGATCTCGATCTCGAGATAATTCTCTTAACTTATGACTAGAGTCGTTATTTCGAGGGTAGCAATAAAATATTTAGAGAATCGCTGTCAATAAAATGACGCATTAATGAAGTTGATATCTATTGGCTTTCGTAAATAGCGTGAAACTGCAAAAACATTTCATTTACCCTTTTGAAAACCCCATAAACACTTTAAATTTGTCCAAAGAGTCGCTTTATCCGATAAAGAATCTTTGTTTTTTTCTCGTGTCGCATCGTCTCCTTTCTTCGACGTATTTCGTGTGAAACCATATACGTGTGTGCACTTGTTTATTTGTCATCTTTAAACACATTTTTTACCCTGATTTCCACACCTCTGTCACATCGACGTACGTATTATTTCAAAGTTGACATGGAGAGTGTCTTCATTCCAATTCCTTTCAATATCCCGTCTACCCACACACAAGCTTACACAATCCGCATTACAACACATGCACACGCGCTCACACAAACACACACACACACACGAGCACAATCGTGCGTTCGACCGAGCAGCTCTGTCTCTCTCACTCTCCGGCGAATACTTTGATCTCTCGCTCCCCGCATCGGAAAGGAGGCGAGACCCCAGAGGCCACGCCGATGGCTGAACCCACCAAGTACAGCCAGAGGAAGGGAGAGAGAGACGGAGAGAGTTTCCGGTGGTAAGGTTTTGAGAACAAAGGAATAAGTAAAAACGACTTGCCAGTGTCCTCTTCCTCCGCCACAACATCTCTCCAGCCCCGTTCCCAGCGCCCTCTTCTGACACAGTCGTCCCCATGCGACCCCCCCTTCTCTCTCTATCTCCATCACACAACGTTACCACCCCGTTTCCTGACCCCGTTCTTCCTCGCTCCTCCGCCTCCGTGCCCTTTCCCGAAGGCGAGTGGGGCACGCCCCTGTCCCCTACCCCGCGACTCCTCTCACTGCGTCACGCTCCAACTACATACCCCGAACGGTTGTCGTCCATTTTTTAGCCCACCGGCACCAAAGTCCTGCTCCTCCCAACCTTCTTGCCCCTCTCTCCGTCCTCATAACCCCTACCCCTTGGCACCCTCCCATTCCTTACGGCTTCCGTCCCCCGTTTATTTCGCATTCCTTCCCTCTTTACCTGACCCTCGATTCGTCTTCCGGCACCTCGATTTCCATCTGCGATCATCCCTTCAGGATTTTATTAATTTTGAGCGCATGGTATTATCTCTGTCGTATTTCCTTTTACCATCTCTACTCTGTTATGTTATTTTGCTCGCTGTTATTTTATTGATTCTCGAATGGGGGACTTCAAAAAGATGTCCGTGTATTGCGACCAGAAAATCGAAAGAAGATGGTTGGGCATATGAGGCATTCAATCCTCCAGAAATAGGTTCGTGTGTCAAAATTTTAAGAAAATGCGTAAAATGTGTTTGAAGAATCTCAAAAGACTCCTTTTGAATTGCTGATAGTGACATATAGTATCTTCGGTATTGTTATGGTTAAGATGAAGAGAGTTACAAAGAATTGATAGCAGTGGATGACGATGGGCTGAAAGCTGACAAAAGATGTGTCAGTTCTCAGGTAATTGTTGAGAATTACTTAAGAATTCTCGTATGTAAAAGTCAATAGTTGGTCATATAAGTAGCTGAAGTAAGATGGCTAAGCGTAGGAGTAAGCTTTCGTATATATGTACATAGATGATGCAGAAGTACTCACGAGAGCAATACTATATAACATTTGTATGGCACAATAGAACACAAAATAAAATAGATAGCACGTAAAAGGACACTCACATTGCAGATTGTTTAAGCTTCTCTGAGGTCTTCTTCGGTTCAAACCGAGTCTGACTCTTCTACTATTGCTATTTACATTTTGAGTCTAAATAATATGAGCCTAATAAAAGTAATTTATTGTTGAATATGACTGTATTGTTTTTCAAAGTATTCTCCATGATAATCAATACAATTTTGAATCCGCTCAAACCAATCTTCGTAACATTTTTTCCATTCCGATGGAGTTACCTCCAACACGGTTTTTGAATGCAACAGCGGCTTCTTCAGGCGTCGAAAAACGTTGGCTATGTAATTTTTTCTTGATAAACAAGAGTAAAAAGAAGTCATTCGGTGCTAAATAAGGGCTGTACGGAGGATGAACCATCAATTTTATGTTGTGGCCAATGAAATAGGTAGTTGTTTCAGCCGATTTGTGAGAGCATGCATACTAAAGTGAGAGCTTCATGATAAAGAATGATTCTTCGTTGCCGCTTCTTTTTCCGTATTTTACCAAGCGATTTGGCAAACAATTATCCGCGTACCATACATCATTTACGGTTCAACGTTACTCTAACGGTACGGTTGCCACATGTCCAGTTATTCCGAAGAAACAGGCGATCATTTGCTCCGATGTGCTTCGTGAACGAATTCGGACTTAGCTCGTCTTGGAAGACCCATTCAGTGAATTACTGATCTTTTTCGGGCTAATACGCATCGATCCAAGAGTTGTCACCTGTGTAAGAGTTGTACAAAGCTTTTAATGTAAAACGATTGTATTTATTGAGCATTTATTTGCAGCAATTGACAGGAACATCTTTTTGAGCTTTGGTCAAATCATGTGGGGTCCAAAGCGAACAAATTTTTTTAACAGCTAAATGTTCAAGCAACTTGTTCATCTTATTATTACTCGCCATACTAATCTCCAAGGATGCCTCATTCTCACGATAAATCACATGACGATCTTCCTCTGCTAGTTCTTATTCAGCATCAATGTTTTCTGGCACAACAGCTGATTTCGGACGATCTTCACGACTTTTGTCGCTGAGCGAACAACGACCATGATGGAATTCGGTGTACTAGCGTTTCACAGTGGCAAAGGATGGGGCTTTATCGCCAAAAGTGGAACTATGTTGATCGATGCACTTATGTTATGATAATCTACGTCGAAAGATGTAAAGTATCGTCCTACGAAAGTGTTCACGAATTAACTCTATCTTTTCGCTGAAACAAAATTTTCGAAACACTGTAAAAAATACAAATTTTTATCAAACGACAAAATGATCTGAAGAAAGTTAGCGTTAAAAGGGTCAAACTTTCACTCGGAAACGTCAGATGGCGCCTAAAGCACTTAGTGTTGTTAAGGCTATCTACCGCAATAATAATAGTTGTTAATCTCATTAAATAACGTTTTCGTAATTATGCCTGCTTATATATTTTGATAAAAAATTTCATCAAAAAACTGGCAAAAGATACTGAATTCTAATTAGTTAGCTTTAGATTCGATTATAATTTTACGCAAAAAGTGTAAAATTAACCAATAAAACGAAATGAATTCCTTTTTTATGGCTATTTATAGCACATTTCTTATATCCTATATGTTTGCATGAGGATTAGTTGACTGAAACCATTTTCCAAATATTGTGCAAACGAATTTTCTACGTTTATTCGTTAGGTCGGTAAGAATTTTACTGCTTTTGAAGTTTTCCAATGAATGAACAAAACATTCTCAACAATCTCATATATGCTCCTACGTTAATTTCCTTGTGTATTGAATTCGTGTCCAACTAATTAATTAAATTTTAAAAAATTTCATCAATAAGGGTCCCAATAATGCCTCATTGTTAATTCCATTAAAATTCGCATGTTCATATCTTAATGCATTCTTCCATTCTGACCAAAAATAAGATCTCTATTGCTTTATGGCCCATTTTCTTTAAATCTCACTATTTTATTTGCTTTCCTCCAAAATGTGATTTCTGTAGCCATCGTAATGTTACAACCTTTTGATCCATTTCAGATAATAGAAATAAGACTTTTAAGAAAAAGATTATAAATAAGAAAAAGTTAACTAAGCCTAATTTCTCTAAATTTTTTAATGAATATCATCAAGCTCTTATACCATTCTTATTTAATCAAATATGTACCTTATATATTCATCGATCGCAATTGATCTATGTCCTCCAGTAAATTTTAATTTGAAAATTATATTAATAAAATTATTTAAATTAATTCTTTCCCACTAACAAAAAATAATATTTCTCTTCTACATAAATTCGGGATGACCAAGTCAATGCTTTTTCCTTGCAACATAATATACACTGAATAAATCCAATGTGAGTTTGTCATTTGATTCAGGAAACATTTACGTCTCTTCAGATAAAATAGACCGTTTGAATAGCCTTGAAAAAATCTGAATGATACTAGCCATTTATATACCTTGTGAGCTTTTTAAAAGATCTCTTGGACACCGCGTCCATATATCCACCAATCTCTTGTATATATCGCTAATTTATAGGTGTTGATAACACTGATAATTGATCTTATTCCCTTTGATCATACGTTATATTCGAGGTCCTATTTGGAGATAAATAACAAGTCTAAAATATTTCTTTCGCATAAATATTTTATATTTCTTCATACAGAATTCTTATATTCATTCTCCTACCTTATATTTTTTTTAGGCAGTTTGAGAGAGATTTTTTTTTCATAACTAATCTTACCAAAAACAAATTTCACCACGGTATAGAATATGAAAAATTCCCGCCTAACTCACGTACGGCGTATGGATATAAATGGTTTGGGCATAATTGATCGGACTTTGATATAAAAAAACGATTATGTTTTATAACCTTTCGTACAAATTTGTATTGTTCTGTTTATTATGAACGTATTTGTTGGATGGTCAATAATAGCTCACCATCTATGATTGTTTAAAAGCCATCGTATTTGATGGAGCTTGGAAGATATTCTGACGGATTTGACACGATTCTCAGAATTTGTTTTTGCAGCTTCGATAGCTATTACGTTTTCTTGCGGCGTTAGTAATGTCATCTCCCTGCTAATTTGAATCTCTAATTGGAACTTTCCTTGCAATGTGTGGGTATTTTATGTGCTAAAAAGGAGCGCACTGAATTCATCTGTTTATCAACCTATGACTAATTTTGAAAAGCTAACTATATACTGGAAAAAAAACGAATCACAATGAAGAAAAGTTTCCCTGTATAATAGCGGGACCTCTATATCTACCATATATAAAAAAATGTTCCCAACACAAAAAAATCCCAAAATATATGTTTTAATTACGTGTTATATACTGTAAAGATATTTAAAATGTGATTTCTACGAAAAATAAAGGGTTGCATGTAACTTTTCTAATGGATTCATTTTGCATATTTCTCTTTCTTGCTATGACTTTTTTTGGTAATTAGTTTTTATCGCGGAAGCCTAAGAGAAAGAATCCGGTTCTAATATATTATTTGTTATTTCATGTCGATAGTTACTTTTTATATAATAAATGTTCGGGGAAAGGCAGAATGAAGTGTATGAAGTATTTTTGTTTTAATTTTTAAATGTTACCATTAGTCGCGAGTATTACATAAAACAAATTATCAATGAAAATGATGTTCCCGTTCTTACAATGTGAATGTGTATTCACTTGTAGTTTAATTAGCTTATTTTATTTGTTAAGCCACCTAAATAGGGAATTGATTGGTGGTACAGTTGACATTTTTGAAAATACATCTCAGATGGGCGATTACGTTCTTCAAAATTATACAATTTTAGAAAATATCATGAAAAACTATCTGTCAATAGTTATGGATCCGCATATTCCAAAAGTTTAATAATAACCGTAAGCTTCTAAATTTGTTAAAAATTCGTCTTCTGTATATGGTTTTTTAGAGGTTTCGCGGTCTATAGATGTGCATGTATTGCTTCTAAAGCGAATTTCTGTTTGAATCATTTTTAAAATTCCAACTTACTAAAAGACGATCATAAACAGTTAACAAAAGTTAATTCCTCGAACATCCGCCACAACCGCATTTCGTAGATTAAACACGCGAAGATATGTTTGCCAAAAATCCATATCAAATTTATTCTCTTAGTATATTTTGTGAAATTCATTTGCTTGAAGCATTTATCGATTCCGTAATCTTCTAGTTGGTTATGAAATATTTTAAAATGTTTATCCTTAGATAGCTTTCATCGAAAAGTTAAGAAATAATTACTGGTCCGAGGAAACAAGTTTACATAAATTTCCAAAGCCTTTTTACTCTGCGGGAGTACTACTCCGTTTTGAATGGCAACCTGAATTACTGCCCAGATCCGCAAAGGTCTCGCTCCATTATAATTCACTATCCGTCCTTTATTCCATTGAAGTCACCATTAGATCTCTCTTTCCCTCCTCCATTTCCCAATCTTCTTCTTTCTTTCAAACACACCCTTTCTATGAATTGTGAACCACGTTACCACCTCCTCTTTGAACCTCCCCGCCCAACTTCCCCACATTTCCTTTGCATTAGCTTCCCCAGGCAATTGGACGCTGCCAGCTTTGTTGATTCGTATGTCCTCTCGTTGTGTTATCGTCGGCCCAAACTTCATCGTCACCCCTTCCCCCTCTCTCCCTCACTCTACGTCCTCGCTTGCTCTATCTCTCCCACAGGGCTGCCAATCCTTCATCTAATCTCGAGGGCCTAGCCGCACGCCACCCCTTACACTCACCTCGCTCATACACACCTCGATACAATGGTTTACTGCTCGCAGCTTGGCAACCTCATCCCACAACAATGTTGCCGAAATCTCTCTACGTGCACCATTTCTTTCTCACACGCTTCCTCTCCTTTTCGTTCGTTGATTCCATCTTCGAATCCCAATCCTCTTTCCCTTACTACTCCTCCTCTTTCCATCCGTTTAAATTCACTGCTCCACTGTTCATTTTGAATGTACTTCGATGCCTTTTACTATCACGTCGGTTCTTCTACTCTTAATATATATTAAACTTTATTTTGCGCATTTTGAATGTCAATTTAGTCAATATTGTAAACATTGATCTTGTACTTCTGTGTAACTGGAAGTCTTCGAATCCTACGGTCAATATTACCAAATGGGGCTATTATCATTCAGTGTCAGAGTATGGACACGGACATATTTCACTGAGCTTTGCAAGCATTTACTGAAGTCACCCCTAAGGGGTTTATTACATTATTCCCTACGAGCAGCACATATAAGAGGGACATCAACTCAGTAGACGTCAGAGGCGAATAATATGATGAGGAAAACATTCTTTGTCATGCTCGGGGTTCAGCCGACCGTGAAGAATAAAATTCTTTCTCTGCTGAAGGAAGCCAATTTCTCTGGACAACATTCATGTATAGTAAATGTAAGCGATATTCACTGTGTGCTGGTGGCCTCCTATCAAATTTGTTATTAAAGTCATTATTCTAAAAGGCAAACAAATGACCATCATCACTCTGTTTACACAGTCGTGTTATTGGTAGTAGCTGTGATTTTTTTCCGGGGGAAGAGACTTCCTAATCTCATTCTGCATACTAACTCACAATCCCAAATTCGCCTCCAACCTTCATCCGTCCTCCCGAGCCCTCATCCCCTACACCGAACCACATCGTCATCCCATCCTTCTACGCACGCACACACGAGCGGAAAACCCCTATTTATCCTGGGACTCGAGTCGTCTGCGTCTGACAAGCAATCATTGTTGCCTTGGCTACCGTTTTGGAGAAATCTCGCGTGGAGAATAGTGGGCGGAGGAAGATTCCATGCCGTGGTGGGGATCTCTTATTCGGATCGGGAATGCGTCAACTGTGTCTACCTTTCTCTCCGCCTTCGACTCCCATCCTCCCTCGGCCCACCTTTCGTGGTTCCCTGAGCTCTCTCCTGTTCACTGCCCCATTCTCTGTTTCCTCTCTCTTCTTTCCCCCCCTCTCTTCTCTTCATCGACCTCTGCTTTCATGTCGCTTTTCTGTCGTTTTTCGTCGAGCAGAAGTTGATGTGATGTCGTATAAGGGAAAAATTTGATTACTCTTTATCATCGAGGGGAGTCCTTGGTTAATCGGAAAGAGTCAGTCGTCCGACTTAACTTCCTTTCGTGGCTACTGATAATTACGGAGAATCGGATTCTCATTAGAAAAATGCTACCTTTAGGATATTTAAGTTTATATTTAATCGGCCAGTCTTACCGGAAACAGGTGTAACGCTGATTAAAATTGCTGGGAACATATATTTTTATACTTTTGGTAAAACGTTCTCTTAGGCATATGATCGTTTATTTGGAGCGTAGCGATCGACTTGCTAGTTTGCTTATTTTTTCAGGTTGTTATAAATCATTTACCTTAATTTAAATATAATTCTCATGATTTTTCTATAACCGATAATGGATTGATACCATAATAATGTGTATTCAGTTTTTTTAAATTTTGGAATGCTCAAATAGTTTTAGATGAATTGTGTTAATTGTTCGGTATAATTGCAGACATTGAATCACGTGTATCCTTTAAGTGAGTTAGAAATTGTTGTGGCCTAAAGCAATTTTTTCTTTCCTGAAATTATTGTCAGTGAAATAAAGATTCTGAAATATTAAGAATATTCTGATTTTCATTGCTGCTCACCTCGATAAAGGTGTTTTACAAATAATTAAAACTTACTAAGAAGATTAAAAACAGAATTATGTAGGAAAAGCACGTGAGTGTGATATCCAAAACAGGATATTACATTTTTCTGAATTTCCGGCCAGATGGGAAAAAAGTGGCTTTGTACGCCGTGAATGTATGCAACGGTTTATACATATGTGATCTCCTTATGCATATCCTTCAGGCGCTAAGAATGCCCTCCGTTTTCACTTGGGTTATTTTTATTATGGCTAGAACTACGAATTAATTATACCACCTGGACCGACGAAATTTAACAACAAATTTTAAAGAGGGGGTAAATTAAGTCAGAAGAATATAATGAATAGGCACGCACGCTCATAGATGGATAAAGTTTCTGGATGCTATTCGATGAAATTTGGATGTTAAAAATAAAAACTTCTTGAAATACTATGGTTGACACGGCGTGATAGATATTAAGCGAATTGGAATGAAAAAAATAAGAGTAATATAGAAATAAACTTTAACGAAATAGGGGCAACAGCTATTTTGATGCCAAAAGCATCTGATTCAAGGAAAGCATTATTCAGAATTTGCATTCGCAATTGAAATATAGTAAATATGTTTGCAACCGTAAATATCGATTCATTACATGCAGCTGTTAATGTTTTTTTTAATATTATTACTTCTTTCCTTCACCTGCGGATAGTTTTATTACTTTTTATCCTAAACTCATCGTGTTTCCCTTCAGTTCTTGCTTCTTGAACCTAAAAGGTGATCCGTGTTTCCTGATGAATAGAAATATAAAATAAAATTATAATGACTTGTAAGCATTTCAAAAAACATTTTCATGAGAGAGTGATGCTATCGAGTCAGTAGCTGTTAGAGGGAAGCCGGATAAAAGTCGTGATTAAAGAGATGCATGAAATTGTGTGAACTATAAAATAAGGTGGTTTAGTAGTTCAGATTAATATACATCAGTCCTACCTCGGACGAATGTGTTCTCAAATATTTCTGAAAATTGGTGACAATAAATTCATAACTGCGCAGGTTGGATTCGCATTTCTCGTCCTTCAAGCTTTCATTTTTTTCCCTTATGTGCGCCGTTTTTAAGTGACTCTAGTTGAAGGATTAAATGATTAGATTAATCCCTATACAATTTTATTTTCCTATCTCCGAGGGAAAACTTTTTCGTCATATGATTCTGTCGGTTGTTATAATAATGTTTTATTTGGGGAAGGATGTATTTAGCTGATCCGAGTCACGTTACGTAACCCGTTCTTCATTTTTGGAATAACAGATTGTAGCCATGATAAAGACGTAAAAAATGAAGCGCGTGTATGCTTCTTGTGGTAAACGTTCTGAAGATCAGACCAAAATGACGACAACTCTCATTAGGATTCATTTTGTTTAGTTATTTCAAACTCAATATATCTTTTTGATAACTTCGAAAATTAACCATCCATCCATAATGGCGAAAATGATCTCATCTGTCTGCCGCTTTTCCTAAAAGCTACTGGAGGATATGTCAGGTGTGCAAAATTTGGCGGCGTGATAGCCGAGTTGGTAAATCGTTCGACTATTCATCGGGTATCCCGTGCCTTAATCCTGATGACGCGTTTGGTTACCTTTAGCTTCACACAAGCTGTGTGATTTTTCGAGTACTAGATATCCCTGGGCAACCGCAGACCGCGCACACTGTCCTGATGTATGATTTTCACTCACCGAATAGAGTTCTACACCCACCTCTCAAAATGGCATTTTGATTGATTATAATGATGACTGTTTACTTCGGTTACCTGAGATTCGATGCAAGGCATATTTTTATGCCATTTTTACTAACTGTTTATTTTTTATTCATAGGCCTAATTATAGTCCGAGTGTCCCTCGGATCTACATTTTTTGTCCTGTTATCGTATATCATAAGCTCAAGTAACGAAATTTATGGTACATAGTTACCAAATATGGAACCCTACATAAACTACTAGCTCAACTTACCATCTTAGAGTACATATTTTTCTTTACGGTTAACAAATATCATTGGTGTATACGTTATTAGGAAAGAAAGGAAATTTCTAAATTGTTTCCAAAAAAGTGGTAAGTAAAGAGATCAACAGTTTACGGGCAATGGTGAAATGCAGAGTTAAAAAAAATAATTTTACGACAACTTTAAACGATTTATGGATTCGTAAAAGAAAACTAACCTTATTAAATATAATGATGGATGGGTCAAAGATATTTTAGATCACCTATAGAATTCCGCGTTCGTCACATAGAAGGAATAAATTACCAAGAAAGCACTGCTTCTTTGGCATATCTACAGACATACGCTGTTTTAGGGGCACAATTTCGAATTTTGATGAAAACAATTTATGCCCTAATTCTACTAATATTCCACATTTGGCACGATTAAAAAAGTATTAATATCTTCTAGTTGAACTTCTGTTTATTCGTGCGAAACAAAAGTGATTTTGTAATCAATAACTGATCATTTTGATGAAGCATGAAATTTGCGAAAATTTAATTTTGTTATTTGCTGGCTCTTGGATGTGATCGTTTCAAATCATGGATAATATCAAAGGAAAATGTTATGCTCATGAGCTGCGCATGTGGATTATCTGTTGAATATTTCCCTCATCAAGGAATCCAACTGGGACAAAAATTATTCTACCGAATATTTGCGATTGAAAATCGGGCTATCGAGCTAAAAATTAGACTATTTCATTTTTCTTCCATTTTTCGTCATCATAAGAAGCGTCCAATTGCTTACTTCACTCTTATGTGCTTTTCTAATATATTTAATCATTCATGCACAGTAAATCATTTCATAAAAAGTAAGATATTTACGAAATGGTCTTCAGGTACCATCGATTTTTACTTACCGTATTGCACTGCTACGTATAGCAATCTGAATTAAATATGATTATCGTAGTAATTTACCATTTCTGTCTTTGTTTAAAAAATCTTTGTATTAATTTAAAAAGTAAAGGTGTCTCTTGTAATGTTTTGTTCCATATCCCATATTCATTTTTTTTCTGTTCGGAGGGAGAGGTAATCTTTCAGTTGCCATTTCAACGTCTTCCTTTCCATCTTTAGAACTTTCCTCTTCAAATTTATTTTCTTTTGAAATACTTTTCATTTCTATCGTTCAACTATATCCCACAAAACCTTTTCTGCATATATTTATCTGGGTAATTGATAATTCAAATTCCCATTTGAATGGATATAGTTTTTCTCCACAAGTTTGGAAAGTGTAAATAATTTATTTAAGCGTTATCCTGTAAATTATTGGTATCGAATATCTAGAAAAATAAAAATGTCTTGCCATTCTAAATTTTAACTGAGGTAATATTCGCTCGATGGAAAATTTAACGCTATAGCTTCTCCGAAACTGAAAGGAAACCATAGTTTTATAGGCAGTATCTTTTAATCCCTCCCCACTTTAAAGCTTAAATAATTCCTTTGAATATAGTAACAAATATGTGTTAATTTGCAAAACACGATAAGTAAAAAGTTTTTTAAAAAATCAGAAAAAATGTGTACATATATTTAATTTTGAGAAAAAAGTACATGGATAATTAGCTTAAAGTAGCGGTGTTTTTTCTCAACGATGCAGCACATGCACATGTCGTTGAAAAAACACTACTTCTTCAAGTGAATTATCTACATTATTTTATCTTTCTACATACATACATATATATATATATATATATATATATATATATATATATATATATATATATATATATAAATGTTCATTCACATGAATATAGATATAAGGAAAGGGAACACATAAATGACAACCACGTGAAAGGTGGTGAAGGCGAAATCGAGCAAATAATTTGCGCAAAAATAATCCCACGATGAATCTTTTGGTCCCACGTATGCTGTTGTAAATTCATTTTCAATCTTCTCATAATCGCACGACATATCTTTACCAAATCATGTATAGATATTAAATATTGTGATGGTAACAGTCCGGGTTCATTCTCTGTTGCTGCAAACATATCGCGTTGTAAGAACTAGTGTGCCCTGATTACCCCTAAAGCTGTGCTACCTGGAGTAAATAATATTTACTCCTGAAAGGCTCACCCAAACAAGATAGGCCTAAAATATGAAAAAAGAAGATTAATTGTCATAGGAAATTTATCTGCTTATGTCACAATGAAAACTTCGTTGCAATTTTCCACAGTTAAAACTTTATTGCCGACCATGGTTTTGATACACTGTATCATCTTCAGGCACCTTCAGGTCAGACCTGAAGATGATACAGTGTATCGAAACCATGGTCGGCAATAAAGTTTTAACTGTGGAAAATTGCAACGAAGTTTTCATTATGTCTCGATTCCACAATATCACGCCTGATTCTTCACTTTTCGTGCTTATGTCACATCTTCTTCTTTCTCGTAGGGTATCGCCTTAAGTTGTGAATAGGTAACAGAAGCCTCAAATATGGACATTAAGAAAAGGTGCGTGAAAATGTTTTTATTCAATCCGGTTTTTTACGACGCGAAAATGTATGTATGAGAAGAAGGTTGGGAAAGGTAAAATAGAATGGCAAACAAACGCGGTTGTGTTTGGTTTGGTTGGGTTGGGAAACAGAGTGAACTTCCAAGGAGACAAAAAGGTTGAGTGGATAGCAGATTGATTGGCATGGGATGTTTAAGTATTTGATTAAGGGGAGAACGCTTGTCAAACGAGGAAATGGTAGAAAAGAATGGGCAAGAATGAGAAAGTAAGAGATTATGCATAATTGATGGATTTCAGGTTAAAGTAGGAAAATAATCACATCGTTCCATAGTCTGTGTCGGTCCAAAATCAGCTCAATCGGTAGAGTAGTAACAATAATTATATATATATATATATATAATATATATATATATATAATATATATATATATATATATACATAGTGGGTCGCGGTGGTCTAGTGGGTAGAGCGTTGGACTACTGACCGGAGGGTCCCGGGTTCAATTCCCGGGCAAGGCACTTTGGGCACCTGCAGCTTCACCCAAGCTAGTTGATTTTTCGGGTACCAGATCTTCCTGGGAAACCATAACCGGCACAGGGAAAGGAACTGGCCCCCCTACCCTGATGTGTGAATATTCACACGCCGTCGGGCTTGGTACATGGGTGAGCTCTGCCGTCACCTACTAAACCGACCTTCGGGTTGATTACTGTGTTTATGGTTTTTTTATATATACATAATGAAGTATACAATTCTGCATTTATCGTTTGGTTATTTTACAATTAATCTACGAGTATGATTCCGCGTGCATCCAAAAACCCATGGCCATCAATTTATCGGTTGATTACACCGTTTTCACCTTCTTTGGAGTCGGATGAACTTTAGAAACCCATTGTTGCGTCTTTTTCTGTCTCTGAAGGGTAGTTATGTATCCTCGTCTTGTTTACTGGTAAATACTGACGCGGAAACTGGACATGTTACCGACGGAAAACCGCCACACTAGCCTCTGAATCGAACAAAAAATTTTATGTATTCTCCGATTGCAGGATACACGATATCCATCTTGCATAATTTTTTTCTGACAAACTTTCTCGTGCAAAATTGGAAATAGTGTATCTTGTCATTTGACTTTTGTCTCAACAATTACTCAAACTTTAATTCGTAGATCAATCATGTACAATATTTTTTATATCATTTCAGAAGAAGTTATTGCCAATGAAAGTCATGAGAAAGAAATGAGCAGTTTTCATCATTTATAGTGTCACGGCCAGGTTTAGACTAATTTACTCATTCATAAACAGTCTACCTCTTTGTAAATATGTAATTTACCTTTTTTATTGTTTCACTTTCTGCTACGTCATTTAATATAATATTGACTCGTGCCACTTCTTATTGTGAGAATGTTATTTTCATCTTGACAAGCGTTTAACTATTATTTGCAGTTGTAATTGGTCTCATTTATTTCTGTTTTGTTACAATATTAATTATATAATGCGTGTCTGGGTATGCCAAGAATATAAATATCGTTCACCTTTCTTTGTCTCTCCCTACCCTCCCGCACTCATGCCCAAGCAGAGTCGTAGTATTTTTCCCTTCCCTATTCCAAGTCATCAAATCCTCTCCTCCCTCACTCATGTCAGCCTTCTTAGCACCCCTAACCCCGTTTCCAACTCCTGTTCTGTCTCTGCATCAGCCAAGCCGACCCGAAAACGAATTCATATTCAAAGACCGTTTCAATTTCCATTCATTTCACGGCATCGAGGCTCCTCATGTGAATGGGACCCCGACCACCTCGTCAGCCCCGCCTTCGCCATGATATCTCTTCCCCCTGCGTTCCCCCTTTCCCATCCGTCCGCTTTCTCCTTGCTCCCACTTTAGTGTCTATTGTCCTGGCCATTTTCTTCCTTTGCGTCTAGTCTTTTATCTTTCGTGTTTCTTCCTCAAATTCTCTTTTCTTAGTACTGATAAAATTCGCAATCTATTGGCAATATTTCTTTTTATGTAGCTTCTCAATCACTTTGTAATAATGCGCTAAGATATTACTGAAATATATCATGCGCATTTTTCGGTTCAATTCAAATCTCTATAAAGCTTTATTTTGACGGAAAAGGAGGAAATATTTTTTACGTTAATTATTGTATGTTTATGTTCATATTTAGTTGTATTTGATACCAGTACACTCAAGAACTGAAATGAGAATACACTTTAAAATGAGAGTAAGACTTCTCTTTTTTTCTATTGAAAAGGGGTAAGTGATGACAATATATCGCTAATATTAATTTTAGGCATGATAAGAGTCGTAACAAGACGGTTTATTTAATCCTTTTGTGTTTCAAACTTGTCATCGTTAGTTGTTGGGACGTGAGATGTAACTAATAAATAAATACCTTCATTTTACTACACATTTAGCTATTCTTTTAAATCAGTTTGCTAGAAAGGTGGTATATTAAAGGATTAATACAATATATCTGGATTATACGAGATAATAGAAATTCATATCTCATATACACTCAATTTATTATGGTTTTAATTATAATCATAATGTCCTTTATTACAATTAACTATTATCACGTACATACCTTGTATTTTTGCTTACCTTTAATTAAGTTCTACGTCACATGTTTTTTACAATTTGTTCTCTCTTGTCCTCCTAGTAGTTTCCTTGTCCTTTTCTTTTTTGCAAAGGCACTGTGGAATTTCTAAAACTCTCTTTTCTTTTTAAAACTAATTAATGCATTATATTTACCAAATATTTTTCTTTGAATTCATTTTAATGAACGGTATATAATTTTTTAAAAAGTAGTTATCATCCATTTTAAGAAAATCAATTAAACGCGTAATTGTTCCTCTGGACAATTCCGATAACTGCTTTTCTGCAATACTTACCCTTTTTCAAGATTTTTCAATTTTATACCTTAATGTTGAGATAAATTAAAATGTTTAAACTGCACATTTTATTATTTAGAAAAAAAAACATTTTCGGCAATTAACAGTCGTTTCTTTTCTGTAACACGTAATTACAGAAGTTAAGTCTCCAATTGCATATAGCAACATTTGAAAAATTATGCAGAAATTGTAACGGAGCAATTTGTCGATGCTGACTGAGCATTTCAGCGTATCTTTAAACTCATCAAACGCACATGAAAGGAAACACGTCGGCCGTAATTCCTTTGGCGAGACCATTTCCGATTGAGGAGTTTTACTCGCCTTTGTCACGACACAGTTTCCATTCCCCCCATTTCCCCAACATAAAGGTATGCTATCACTCCCAGCGTTCGCTCTTCCAAAAACACTACGTCCTCTGATGGTAAATGTGCCTCTTTTCTCGCCCGCTTCACTCCTGACCCGTCTACCGCTCTCGTATCATATTTCCATCTCGAGCAATATCACCGCTCTCCATCCACCAGTATACCTTTGCGTCGCTCTTTATCTGTCCACAGCTCGCCTTTCCCGAAGATCCGTCGAGGCCCGCCCGTTTCTTTCCCTCATCACCCCCTTTCTCTCACTCCCAAATCCGACTTCCCGCACGCATCCTCCACGCCCATCTCAGATCTTCGCATAACATGTCGCATTCTTCTTTGAAGTTCACCTCTATGGCTGCCTTTTTTTCTCTCCCTGTCCTCTCACATACGCGTCATTCCCTTTAACGTCTGTCTCCCTCTGTTCACTTTTCTCCCGCCGTCCCTATCACCTCTCTCTTCTTCTTCCCTATCACTTCTCATGCTATGCTACTAAAAATAAAATAAAACCCTTCCGAGCCTTTACCGATTCCGAGCGCGCTGAAATCATAACATCGCCTGGCTCCATGCGCACGGTTTATTTTATTCGTGAGCAGAAAAGAAACTTTTTCAATGGTTATTCTCCCCAATGGTTCTTCTAAGTTCATATGCTACTGTATACTTTTGAAACTGATGAAATGGGGAGGAACCCCGGGGAGGGAACCTTATGGAGAGACTTTACGGGGTAACAATTGTTTTGCTGATGTTATTCATGCTAAAATATTGACTGTTATAATATATATATATATATAGACTGTGTACATATGCATATGTATATTTACATACTATGCATATGTAAGAAGGCAAGATCTGTGCTAACAGTTAAAGATAAATGGGGTAAGATAATAGTTGAACCAGGAAAAATCCAAGAAAGATGGAAGGAATATATAGAAACACTGTATGGTAAAGAACTTAAGCCGACAAAGTTAGACATAGAAAAGGAACATGACGTAGAAGAAGATAGCTTAGGTCCAGGCATACTCGACGATGAAATAGAAAGGGCATTAAAGGAGATGAAAGCAAATAAGGCAGTGGGGGTGGACAATATTCCTGTAGAAATGTTGAAATGGTCAGGGAAAGGTGGGAAGAAGGCCATATATGGACTGATTCGTAGTATCTATGAGGAAGGAATCTGGCCGGAAGATTTTGTGAGATCGGTGTTAGTTCCTATTCCAAAAAAGGCAAAGGCTTCGTCATGTGAGGATTACAGAACGATAAGTTTGATATCCCACGCAGCTAAAGTTATTCTCAGGATCATCAACAAAAGAATAGAGAGTAAGGCAAATGATTACTTAGGGGATGATCAGTTTGGGTTCAGGAAAGGAAGAGGTACGCGTGATGCCATTGCAGTAATGAGATCACTAGTCGAGAGGAATATAGAATACAATCAGGACGTTTTTGCCTGTTTTGTAGATTTCGAAAAAGCGTTTGATAGAGTGAATTGGGAAAAATTAATGCGTGTATTGCAGAAAATAGGAATGGATTGGAGGGAAAGGAGACTGATCCGCAACTTGTACATGTCTCAGACTGCTCAGGTGCGAGTGGGGAACGGAGAGTCCTGATGGGCAGTGTTAGGAAGAGGTGTAAGGCAGGGTTGCCCATTGTCACCGGTACTGTTCAACGTATATGTAGAGGAAATGATTAAAGAGGCATGGGAAGAACTGGAGGTAGAAATGAAAGTCGGAGGGGAATTCGTAAAATCGGTTAGGTTTGCTGATGACCAAGCATTAGTTGCTCAGTCAGCCAAAGGGTTGCAGGCATTGTTGAGTGAATTGGAGGTTCAGTGCGATAAATATGGGATGAGAATCAATATTAGTAAAACAAAGGTTATGCGATTTTCCAGAAAGAAAAAGGCTAAGCTAAATATTAAAATAGGCGGGGAAATAATAGAGCAGGTAGAGCAGTTTACATATCTCGGAAGTGTTTTGGACCAATACGGTCAAAGTGGTAGGGACGTAAGGAGAAGAATTGCGCTAGGCAAGGAGGCTTTCTCAAGGAGGAGGGAGTTGATGACGGGGACGTTGAGTAGGGATGTTAAGACAAGACTCGTAAAAACTCTGATATGGAGCGTAGCTATGTACGGCGCGGAAACGTGGTCGCTGAAGCAGGAGGATAGACGTAGATTGGAGGCTTTTGAAATGTGGGTGTGGAGAAGAATGGTAAGGTGAAATGGACCGAAAGGAAAACAAATGAGGAAGTACTAGAAATGGTGGGGGAGGAGAGGGGTTTGTTGAGAGAAATCCTATGGAGGCAGGAAAAATGGATGAAAGGCGTATTGAGCGGTAGTGGAATGTTGAAGAGGGTAATGGAGGGGAGAATGTTGGGCAAGCGAGGTAAGGGTAGGAACAGGATAGGGATGTTGGACGGGATGAAGGGAGGAAAGAAGTACACCGAGATGAAGAGGGACCTGATATAGATTAGTTTGCTAGGTGGGGAGTCACAAAATGTTTATTTGATAGTTGTGTCCATCCAAAAACCTACCTTAACCGGTAGATTACCTAATAATAATAATGCATATATATATATATATATATATATATATATATATATATATATGTATATATATATATATATATATAGATATATATACATATGCATAGTATACATACTAAATACGTGGTCTATTTAATAAATTCGCGAACTGGTGCAATCTGACGGTCATGACAAAGACTATTGCCCCCCCACTAGCGGCGCTAGTTGCTTGAGACCCAGTTAGCCGTCTGTGCTTGGCGGATCGTCGAGCTGTATGTCCCAGTTATGTTAGTTTCTGTTGTCCTAGTTTTTACTGTTTGTCGAAAAACGGAAATTGACGAAATCACGGAAGAACGAATCAACATCAAGTTTTTTGGTGAAAGGCAGTAAGAGTTATCCAGGAATTACTGAAATGTTGACGGCTGTTTGCGGTGATAATGCTCAGATGAAAACATCCGTTTTCAATCGGACTACGCGTTTTAAAGATGGTCGAGAAGACGCCACGGATGATTCAAGGCTGGGACGAGCTTCAACCGCCTGTGTTGATGACAACATTGAACGTGTAGAGTCCCTTGCCCTTACAGATCGTCGAAAAATTGTCCGGATGATGGGTGATGAACTGAATTTAGGAAAATCCACAGGGCGCACTATTTTAACCGAACATAATAGATTGATTCCTCACCATGATAATGCACCTGCACATTCAGCATTGATTGTTCTCTAGTTTCGGGGAAAACATTTGGGATCGGTGGTTAACGTACAGGTTTCCCACCGAGAGAACCCGGATTCGAATCCCGGAGGTCGCAAATGTTTTTCAGTGGTACCCTGATCCCTACTCTGTGTGAGTACAACGTCGGTCGGATGGGATGTTAAACTACGGTCTCTTTGGCGCCTTTTGACAAGAGTGAGCTAAGGGCGACACCGGGTTTCTCTCCACCCTTCCTTACCCATCCATCCCTATTTTAGCAAATAACCTTAGGTGCCTGTCGCCTACCGTAATGAACCGCTACATTTCATTAAATTGCACATACCTGCCCCAACACTTCTTACCCAGTTTCCTATGTTGAATATGGAATATGCGTGATTCGTTTACTCATTTCAAAGTTTCTAATTTAGAATGAAATGTATATTTATTATTTTTACTCACATTTTGCATGAGAAAAGTGTTTTCACATGAAATTAGAAACTATCCTTTCCCTGGGGAATTCTTTACAGTTTTCGTTTAGTTCTTTTAAGAATACCATAAACAATCAAGTCTCAAATTCACTGGTTCATGCCTTGGGAATGTGTATCAGGTCCGGTTTATAAGGTGGATTATTTTTATTAGGAACCTCCTCAACCATTAATTTTAAAGAAGTCGACCTTAGTTTAATTCAAAGTGCATCTTTGGTGTTTTAGTTCTTCAACTTTTTCTTAATATCTGTAGGGTTTTTTTCAGCATTAGATGTTGCCTCATTTTGGCTAAGAGCCAGGACGTGTACTTTAGCGCCAAAATGGACAGGTAGGAGGAGGTATCTGAAGAAATAACGATTATTTTTTTTATTATTTCCTGTCTCCATAGATGAGAACGTTGAACGCACGTGAACATGTCAGCGGGTAGATCTCTCTCTCACTCTCCACGCTTATTTTATGTAACTTTTCCCCTCCCGCGTAATGCTTTTCCCACTCCTAATCCCTCCTAACTTCTCGTACCCTGGCCCATTAGGCTAAATCCTCCCCCTTCCACACACACCACCCATTTCCTGGCATCGACATTCGGGGCACCCCTCCCGTGTGCTCTATCGACGTGGCTTATGCTCTCTCAGATGTCCCTCCCCCGTTACTTCTCTTTCTCTTCTTCCACCTTGCCGTAAGCTGTCGTCCCTTTCACCGTTACCCCCAATCTGCTGCAACTACCCCTTCCGATCAGCATAATACTCTCATATCTACCGACGGTGATCTTTTGCGAACAAGAATTCTACCGCGTTCTCTTAAATCTCATTTCCATTTTTCTCTCCTATTTCCATCTACTTGCCCAAGAGTTCTGATTTGAACATTCATTCGTAGCAATTTTAGCATCTACGAGGTAATATGTTCACATAATATGTCTCAAGGACGAGGGATTGAATAATCTGATAGTGGCTATGGGAAAAAATATTGGTCTAGTTCATCTTCATAGACGTAAAGGAATGCATTTGAATCGCTAATGGTGCAGATCATATTTATTCTATAGAAATTTTCTGTAATCTTTTGAAGTGATCAGAAGCAGAGTCGGAAGATCCTATGAATATGTATAAACTGGTTACTAAAATTGCTTTGCGTATATATTTTTCTAATGTTTCTATTTCAATGAACTGAAATTAATCCAACTGAATCAATATTTTACGTGTTACACATATTTTATTGAAGTAAACATCATTCACCGGGTGTCATGCTTACTCATAATGCTTGATTCCCGAGCATTTATTTTAAGATTTATGCAATGAAAGTCAGTTTTCGTAATCTAACATGTCGCCCGTTTATTGGAATGATTTCTGTTTGGTTTCTACATCCTTCGAAACTAAAATGGGTGATGAATGCATTTTACTTAAATAAAAACAAAACTGACGTTAGTAAACGTTATTACTTTGATAAAGTTGTTGAAATAAATTCCCTTTATGTTACATCAATGAATATTACGTTAATACCGTGGAAAGTAAAAGTCTAGCTTTAGAAAGAAACAAAAAAATTCAACGAATTAAGTTGAAAATTTCGACTACACACTCGTAATATTACAAAAAAATGTTCAGGTTTTCAAAAATATCCCAGATTAAATGTGTGTTTGCCAGTTATTCTCTTGCTCGGTGAATTATTCTCTCACCTGAGGTGCGAAGACTGCCCCTGAGACAACTAAGGAAAGGGAAATAATGGCATAATCTCTAATCCCTAAAATGAAAAAAATGTATCAGGTAAATTTTTTTCACGCTATCCGCCAAACATTTTATGAAACTTTCAATATTTTCCCGAGTATCACTACTATATACATAATGATATCAATTTTCCTTTGTTGGGACATTTGATTTTTTTGTTTTTATATATTTGAGTTTTGGATTGTTATTGGCATAGTTTGATATGCGTAAAAATTGTTGTGAAATGAGTGAACAAAAATGAGTTTTACGTCATCTTTTTTCCTGGGTGTTCGGTAATTAGCTCTTCTCTATTAATGTCCTTCTAAGTGTTTGCAAATGTATAATCCTTTGAATATATTATCTTTCAAAATATTTTCTCTTTTGAACTCAATGAGCATTTGGTCTTGCACCTTAACTTCATTATTTTCCAATAAAAGTCTTTTTTTGTTGTTTCTGCATCTTTTAACAATCCCTCTAGCCTGGAGTTTTTCCATTCAGAAACCCACTACTGAAAATCCATTTGACTATAGCTCATCATTGTACCTTTATCTCTGGATGAATCTCAAACCCATTTATGTGGTGATATTGATGGTTTTAGCACATATCCATCGGTTAAAAAATTAGAAAATACTGCATATTTGGTACTGATTATAAAAACTGCATAGTGAGAGTTTTTTGAAGCGCATATTAATTTATGTTAGCGCACAAGAGCTCATCGTGAGCAGATTAAACACTAGACATATAATTAGCGGCTCAGGGAAGTCGAAGGGGGAGGAAATTTATACGGGATGTATTCAGTGGTCTGCAAGGTGAACCAAAGCAATTAAAAAAATAAATTTAGCTAAAGCAAGTGAACTTGAATATAAAATATATCTTCTCTCAGCAGGCACACAAAATAAATCTTCTGAGTTTGTGACGTCGCCTTATGAAGACGCGTGCCATGAGAGAATTCTTAGTTGGTGTTTCTCTTTTTCCGCATCCCGACCGAAACTCCCTATTCTCGAACCTTGGCGAGCACTTTGCCCTCTCAGTCTGCACTTTCCTGGCTTGAGTAATGACGTAGTTTGGTAAATTTTTATTTTGTTGAAGGAGAACATATTCTGTGGCAAGAAATATTTCTAATGAGATTTTGTTTATCGAATTTTTCACTCAAATGACGATTAAATCAATAATTTAGCGGTATTTTAAACTGCTCTTTGATTGCGACATGCTAATTGGTGCCATCGAGGATGTTGTAAAAATCATCATTGATATTGTAACCCACAGTTAAGATTTTTCAAGTTTTAACCTCCATTTGATAAGGTACTTTTCATTAGGTTTATAATTTAAAAAAATAATAAATGAAAGCAAGAGGCAAACGTCAAATATAAAATTTGATATTTGTCTAGAATAAAAAATTCATTATGATGGGGAGGTCTACTTGATAATCTATCATTAGATTTAATATATTTTTATAAAGAAGGTTATTGATAATTTGATAACATTCGTTACAACTCAATTCTTATGCGGTCAATTTTCACTGTTATTTGCTTAATATAATAAACAAGTTGATTTAAAACATTTCTGACGAAAGGATTACATGGTATTTACTTTGAATTTTTAGAAACACGATTTTTTTTATCGATTTCAGCCAGTAGATATTCAAATGGCCGCTGGTGCACAATTATAATCATACATTTGCCGACCCAACTGCTTGTTCCCTAACACAATTATGTCTCATTAAAATAAATTTTGCTTATATTTAATCCTACATTTCAATGACTGTAATAAGGAATTCATAAAATCAGTGAGGAATTCAGAATATCTCAATTAAGCATTAAGCTTGTATTCAGATAAATGAATACCTTCTCATTTCATTATGTTCCAAGGGAAGCTGGATGTGATTTCGTCATGCAGTGCAGCAGCAGATTCAATCTCATTTCCAGAAATGGGATTAATGTTCAATGATCTACTTAAAAAAAAGTTTTAAATTGACACGTGGTGGCATCTGAAACCCAAACTCGAGTTATGTTGAAACGTTTTTATTCCACTCATCCGTGTTTTTTCCAAATGAATTTGTAATTTAGTAACAACTCTGCCACTCTATTGAAGGAGAGATATAATGGCTTTCTTATATTTCATATTAAAATATCTCTTCTGACGCTTATCCGACTATATCATTCCCAGCTAGTATGGCAAAACGCATAGTCAATAAATTATTTTGTGTGATCATATGATGAAAATAGGACATGCGGTTAAATAGTTCGAAGAAAAGTGAGGAAACTAGTAGAGAACAAAATCCTTATTGCGAGGAATGCACTTTAACCTCGATTTGCAATCATTATTTTCTTCCCTTTGGATGATATTTAAATTTCATTTTTATTGGGAAGATATTTGGGTATATGTTAAAATATGTTTTGGGCTGTCAGAAAAAGTATCACTGTATTATGTTTGAGTCATAGAAAAAATTCATTCAATGGAGTTTCTCCAACCATAATGGTCGTGATGCATTATAGTATGCCTCTCGTCGGCCCTATGTGTGCCCAACTTTATTCGCTCACATCGCATTCATTAGAACTTTATTTCCTTTCCCCTTCGGGAAAACTACAACTCCTTTTCTTACTCAGAGAACCAACCCACTTCAAAATTACACTCCAAACTCCCTCATTTTAACTTGAATTTCCCCATCCGATCCACGGGCGACCCCGACAATCACACATCCCCTCCATCATCGCCACGGACATCACGCCGTCAATAAGGAGTGAGGGGAGGTTCTCGCTATCTTTCTTGTCCTCCTTTGCCATCCCGTTCCCTAAAACTCCCTCTGTCCAACATCTACTGCCGCTATTCCTGTTCCCAACCTTTTCGCCGTCTGCACCTGCCTCGGGACCCTTTCTCTTCTTCTCAGTCCCCTTAGATGCTGTCGTTATCTCTCCAAATGGGTTAACCCGTCAGTCAACGCATATAAACGTACACACATCACTAAAACTCTTGAATTGCCTTTCCATGTGGCTCTCTACATTTACGTGCTTTTGTTTTCCAAGAATTCTTGTGTCCCTCTGTCGGCCCAAAACCTTTATTTTCAGAAGCACCCTGGCAGTTTGGCAGCATTGACGCTTTATTGATTTTTGAACACGAAAGATGTGATAAGTCGCAAAAAAAACCTTGATAAACAGTTAATAGGGTTCAAAAATACGGTTGAAGTTGGAAATAAGATAGTTGCTTTCTAATCCAACTTTATCACCTTATTGCAAGGCAAGTCATGTCTAAATATGTTTCGTTCTATTTTCATTGTTTGCAGAATCGATTAATAACATTTGAAAAGGGTTTTCAAACACTCCAGTCGTAAATTAAATTTAGCGCTAAATTTTTCTCGTCATTTAAAATGAATAAAATATTTTATTAAAGTACATTTTACCATTGGTTCCTTTTGAAGCATACAAATTCAGTTTATATGCTCATCTTAAAGATGTGGAATAATACTCGACAGATAATATGTTAATGTAGAACGTGTTATAAATGCTTTGAAGGCAATTCCAAGGTTTTATTTGACCTCTTACACGTTTTTGGCTTCTAGGGTAGTTAACTTACAAACATTTTTAACTTAGACCTTATAAATATTAGTTATTTTACATTTAAATAAAAATATGATATTAACTCCTCTCGAGATTGCTTGAAAGCTATCTTTTCCCTTCCAAATTCCTCTGGTGACCTGTGATCTCGTGTAAAATACTACAATTTTGACCACGCTCGCTGTCATTTAAGATTCAATGCTGATAATAAGTTTCAACTCAAAGCTGTCCTCTGACCATTCAGCTCTTTTGATTGCTATCTTATTCATACGCATGCCAAATCCTAGAGAGTTCAAATTACCCCAGCATTTACGTGCCATCTTGCATAACAAAGTGCATTCAGTATCCAAAAAAGTAAAAAAAAATATTCGATTGCGCTTTTCTTCAGCAACTACTTCCTCAATATTTCCTTCACATTTTTCGTTGGTTCTTCATCACTCTACATTTTACGTAAAATTGTAATTACACCATTACGCTAATCCTTGAACGAAATAAATTGCAGTTTTAATCTTTTCATTCATAAACGTATATTTCCGTACTTTCCTTCTTATACACTTGACCCGAACTAAATTTTTCTGGCCCCATAATTCTTTAATCTCATTTCGAAAACTATTCCGCGCTCTTAACCTCTTCCTACTCTAATCTATTTCAGCCTGGCCTTTTTTTCTCTCTTCACTAGTGGTGCATCATTTCTCTACATCCCTCTCATCTCCTTGCCTCCCTAAATGTCTAGACCTCTTAGATCCACTCCATTTACTCTGCCCCTCGACTTTTGGTCTCTCTACACGGCGGGAAACTGCTTCCTTCCACCCCTACAACCATTATACCCATTCCTCTCAACTTCAGGTTAACTTTCCATGTGCTTCCTATGCAGGCCTTCTCTATTTGCCCATTTTTCTTCTCTAATTCTTTCCTTGTTCTCTTATACTATTGATGCCTTCGTCTTCTCCGTTCCTGATTCACTTTGTGCGCAAATATTTTGTCGCATTCATGCTTATTATAAGTAATTAATATTGGCTAACGTATATATTAAATATAAACAATATATTGATTACCATATAAACAACGTCGACCGTTTACCACAGACGCTACTATGAGGTTTCAGGTTCGAATTATATTCTTGAATATTTTTTTATACGATGCTTAGTCTCTTAAATATTTATTTATGTCTACAATGAAACGATTTAATTCGTTAAAGCACATAATTCAACCCACAAAGTTAAATGTGGATATATATGGATGACTTCAGGACGTTCAATGGATTAAGATTTACCCATGTGCAGAGGTGCCCTTTGAATTTTTAATTATATTCACATTCGATTACAAATATGAGTTTTCTACAGCATAATTTATGTATCTATCTGTATTCGTTGTTACCCGATACTCCAAATGTTGTTTTCTTAATTCAGTTAAATTCAGCGGTAAATTTTATACTGGTTTTATTGTGATCTGACGCTGAAAAACATTTTACACACTTAGTTAATGTAGGAAAATCAATGTTAATACATGGCATTAACTTGTTTTAAACGAAGTTATTAATTATGCATTCACATCTTCAGTATATTGTTGGCTTTTCTTTGTATCAACCACTATTTATTAATCTTGGTTAGTATTTATTACCTCGTTCAGCTTTTTTTAAGTCCCAATGAGCACTTGCTAAGTAATTTCATTTCTTTCTAAATTATTTTTTTTGCCAATGCTCCTCAATGTCTGCCTCCAATCATCTCTCCCTCATCTTTTTATTCCCATTCCTTGTCCCAAATGAAGAAGAGAATTTTTCTCCCTCGTTGGATTAAACCTGCTCCTCATCGTGATTATCGCTCGGGGAACACGAAATTATTCTCATTACCTCCGTATCTTCTTATAGAACCTCTGCCTTCCTAATTCACTATCCTTTGCCTCCTGCTTCTTTCAGTCTTCCCTTTACCCAGTTTCTAACTCTCTCACGTCTTTTCTCTCCCCTTATCCTCGCTCATCTTTAGGTTTTAAGTTCATGCGACATCACTCTCTTCGTTGTCTTTTCTTTCTATTCCCTCGCTGGCTCGCACTTCCTCCCTCTCTTGGTAAAAAGTCTTTCGATCCGCCTTTGGTCACCTTGAATGTTGTATAGCTTCAGCTCCACATCTACATGATATCCTGCAAGGGGAGTATGTGTGTGAGGAATTTTACCCACGTCAGACATATACGTTACGCGATTTGCGGTCATTTACCTCGTATGAAAGGTTAGATATTACAAATAATACCTCTTCATATTTACCATTGCAAAAGTTGCGTGGGTAAAATGTGTAGGGAAGCGTATGTAATCGTTAATAGAACTTTTATTTAAGATAGTAAAGCATTTTTTATCTCAAAGGGTAACTCATTCAAACCCCGTGGAAACATGAGTGTTAAAGTTGTGAATTCATCCTTTTTGTAAAAATAATTTCTGATTTAGAGTAGCGTTTGCCATTTGTATTGATTCATCCTTTACTGAATTGGTTATCATTGAAGATTCAATGGGGATCGGTGAAAGTCCATACACTTCAGTGTTTCAAATATTAATCCTCAAAATGAAGGTAACTATCAAACGGTTTTGAATACATATTTACCTACTACATCTTACCCAGCCGTTCGTCCCCATGTATATGTCACTCCCCTTTCTCTTCGTGAATTAGATGAAAAAGAATTTTATGCCCCATTCACTCTGCCGCGTGACCCACAGCCCTCCCCTCCCCCCGCGAAGACGTCCCACCGACTAATCCCGTACTTACACCACCAAGTTCAGAGATTTTTTTCTTTCACTCAGGCCAACGACCGGAAACATATTCTAACTTTCATGTCCTCCTTTTACCTCTTCTCCCTCTTTCTCGTAGACCCTTCAGCTTCAAAAATTAGGTTCAGTGCTCATGAACTGATGTTTTCTGTGGCGTAAAATCTCAAACTTTGTCCCTGCGTTAGCTTTCTCTCCCCTTTTTTAAGAAGGCTGAGCTCAGCAGTTCACGGTCACGTCATCAGCGCTGAGACGCAATAGTGCACTGGTTCATTGTTGTGCTCCAGGATTATAGAACCTTTGTATAGAATGTAATCCGGGATATTTTGGGAAGTTTTATTGTGCCATTCAACTTTAATACTTCGACGATAAAAGGGAATGTTGTCTACACATTCCCAAACCTTTAGAGTGGTTCATTTAATTCCAGTAATGGTGTGTTCATGAAGATAGTTGTACTTTTTATTACTTATCAGAAGCTAGATGATAAAAGGTTATCCGTAGAGATATTTTACAGGATTGTTTAACATGGGATATTCATATAAACAGTATGTTTCAATGCAAGTGAATATTCTCCAAGTGATTTCTATGCCACTGGAACAAGAGGACGTCTCGGTAGCTTAATTGGTTAAAGCACTCGGCCGGATATCGAGGGATCCGGGTTCGAATCCCGGTTAAGGCGAATGATTTTTACTCTCTGAAATTGTTGCATTATAATGCACACATAGCGGATGACTCCGTTAAAAGTTACTGTTGCGGCATCTTCCATAGTTTCTTGTAATGAACTTTTAACTACTCAATTAAACTTTGTGTCTCTATGTGTGTAAAAAATTCCCCAAATTGATTTTTAATTGAACTCGAGGATATATTATGATCTAGGTTTAGTGAAATACCTTCTGTAATAAGCTAAAATATGCAAATTTTAGTATGTTACAAGCAATATTTATGTGTACATAGCAACAAACAAGATTATCTAAATTATTATTAATTAATTTCTTTTATTTTCAGGTAAGTGGCTGTACACCGGATAACTGAAAGAACTTTGGCTGGGAATTTACTTTCTGGAATTGAAGAGATGAATATAGAGCTTCTTTCGTGAGAATTAAGTACTCTCTTCAACAATATATTTATGGTAGCTACATTTACCATAGTAATACTTATAACCTGAAGTCATAAATTTAATCATAATTTTTCTTTGTACACATTCTTATAGTTGTTATTATTACCCATTTTTATCATTCTGATTTACTTTAGTGACAATTAGTAAGAATTAAAGGAGAAATCCACAGCAAAAAAGTTTTGAATTCAATGCACTCTTCAAAGAAACAAGTGCGATGCATCAAACCCAATAAAAAATACTTAATTCTGAAAATTGAATTCGTGCTGAAATCTTGAATTTGCATTAAATTACGGAGTATCTGTCTTTCTTCGCCCCCGTTTCAATACCTTATCCTAAATTTAATTTATATGACTTACGTAATAATTTGAAATTTTTAATTGCTACTTGGGAAACTTTTAATTATATCAACAAATTTTTCCAGAAATATCTTTTTAAGTGCTTTGTTTTATTACGCTTGATATTAATTGCAAAAAATCATTTTGTTTGTTCGAATATAAATATCAGAAGCTGATGAATAGGATATTTCAAGCCTGTGCTCCGGTCAAAAACTATTTTGAACAAAATATAACATTGAGTTTAACAAAGTAAATCTCCTGCAGTAAAGTTAGGTCAGTTATTACAGTTTCAGCCGTTGTCATAATACTTAAATAATAATGTTGATGTTCCTATCACAATTTTTATTTAATCCTAATTTAATGCTAAATTTTTAGGCATTCCCAAGGGTTTTTTCTCATTTCTATCGCTCTTTGTAAATCCAAAACTATTTTCAATGAAGCAAATAGGTTTCCCTATGAACTTGGAAATTGTACTTTTTGACATTAAGCAACTGGTGGGAAATAATGTATGAAGTGTAAAAGGGGAACATGCAAAATTATAAGAAACATAATATAGATTAATGATCGTTGATCATACTCATGTGAATTGCACTAAAAAGGCAAGGCTCGTGATGTGGTACTCCTACAATAATTTCCAATTTATCTCGGTGAACAGGTGATTCTCACTACATTTATACTAGTGATTTATTTTTATTCAAATGCAATGTTTCCATTTGCTGTGCTTACGTGGGATATTGTGTGCCTTTCGGAATCGACATATGTGCTAGCCAAATTTGACACGCGGTCTTTACATTGGCCTGTGATCTTTTTTTGGGATTTGGAGAGAACTGAGTTATTTTAATAAGTTTGAAGTGTTTATGGATCAGAAGATAACAATAGAATACCACTCTAGGGAAATCGTAAAAATTTAGAAAGATGCTTGCGTATAACCTGTAAATTTTGGTAACTGATAGTTCAGCGGTCACTCTGTGGTCCTCATTAGAGATAAAGAGATGCTGAAAAATACTTTTATCTTGGTTCTTATATTAAGCTATTATCGTAAAACCAATCTTACTCTTATATATATATTCCTCTTACATAGCGAGAATGAAAGTATTTTAAGCTATTAACCTCGAAAAACCACATAGTTTTCTTTTACGTTCTTGCGAATGATAATAGAAGCAGAAAAAATAGAATGTGTGTTTGGAAGACAGTCATCAACTCGATTTATTGAATGTTGGAATGAATACCAATTCTGTAAAAGTTCTAATTAAAATCCTTGCAAAAATAACGAACATGTGTCGTGAATGTCAACCCAACTTTTGAAGAGGTATGTGATGAGAATAATGATCAAAATGTTATCAAAACATATTGCTGATATTATTAATTTTACTGGACTCAACGTTATAGAATTAGTAAGATTAGATGTGCTTAAATACATAACACGTAGATGGACACATTAATTGGCTGAGAAAAGGTTTGAATTAAAAAAATGACATTCAAGGGTTAAAACAATTAAATCGGTGGAAAATATGAATCATTAAACATGAACATGCAATGAATGCTTTAATATCCCTAGTAAAAGTATTATCATTAGATTATGTGACTG
Source organism: Hetaerina titia (assembly GCA_037158775.1). Classification (NCBI taxonomy): domain Eukaryota; kingdom Metazoa; phylum Arthropoda; class Insecta; order Odonata; family Calopterygidae; genus Hetaerina; species Hetaerina titia. The sequence continues at coordinate 81,104,353 of CM073770.1, forward strand.
ATTAATGGACAATAAATTTCCGATTTTAACAAAATTCACCTTTTAGTATGTCAACCACGAGCGCGTATTCTCATGAAAATGAATTATTTTATGTTCTTGGATGATAATGGCTGAATTTATTAATTAGATTTTATTTTTAAAAATTTCATTTTATATGCTTAACAAAACTCTTTTCATTTTACGAATAGTGATTATGATATTTTGTGAGCTACATTTAGCGGATTAACATTGGTGTACCCTTTGGAGAAAACAATATCAAGAAACTACGTTCATTGGTTTAGCTTGAGTAGACGTGTTCTAATTAGAGGCACGAGGTTTGCATGGTTAAACGGTTGAGTCTATAGCCCTAATTCTCAAAATAGCTCTACAAAAGCGAGTATTGCATTGAACGTACACCTTGCATATATACGACACATCGAAAAATACGCCTTGGAGCCATGAGAAATTAAATTGGAATCAGGAAACTAAATAAACACACCACTACCAAATTCTGTATTCGGGCATGGTTTTCTTGTTCTTCTGCACGAATAGTTTCCCAGATATATTTTCCGAGAGGTTTGCTTTATGTAACTTCTTGACTCACTCTCTATTCATTTTCCCTTCGACTGATGGAAAGAACCTATCCCCTACGTTCCCATAATCCCTTCACCTTTTGCCTTATTATAACTTCCCCAATGCCACTTTTCCATCTGTGTATTTAAATTTCATATTTACCTTGTGACTCTATTACGCCCCTCCAAGACAACAAACAAATTTCTGAGCCTAAGTACGCTTTTGTCCTAGATTCAGCAAATGGAAAATATTGTAGATAAAACGAGCACGTACGGGAGACGTGCTTCTTTTATTTACGGAATTCCGCGAAAAGGAACACGAGAGTTCATTTATGCTAATTGTATAATTACGGCCTCTTAAATTAAATAAATAGTTTTCTACGGTCACTTCGGCTTCAATTGTTAGCCATGAGAAGTTTTATTGTTTGGATGATTAATAAAACGAGTTCACATGGCGAACCTTTGAACAAGTTTCCTCACTTTTCTTGAAAGCAAGTCTAATAAAATTTTATAATTGGTAATTTTACATCGATCTTATTATTAGCGTTAAAACCGCGTTATGGTTTTGGAGTTGAAAGCTATCGCCTAGTCATATTCAGCGTTAATAATAGTTCCATTTTGAAAAAATTGAAAAGTATACATCTGTTTCCGAAATTATCTTTCCGGTTAGATGAGGATATTTCATTTCCATGCATAGTTTTAATTACATACATTTCTAGCTTAAACTCAAGTAAGTATGTTACCTGGGATCATCAGAACTCAACTTTAATTTTCTCTATTAACTTAGTAATTATTTCCGTAATAAGTCTTCCTTTCCTTTCTGTTAATGGAAGTTTAATTGCAGCTGTGTAGACATTTAACATCCCATTAGCTGGAATAAAATGGGCAGAAGAAGATTGAGGATTTTCCACCACGTTATGGAATAACGCAGGAAACCGTTGGCTTTACTAACTCAGTCATTCCAGCTGATACTTCGGCGATGTACCTCGCTAAAACTAGTCGAAAGCACTCACTCCTCCTCCACTACTCACTCTTTCCCCTGGAAAATTTTTGGGCGTCGGAACCCCGAATGCTTGCCATTTACGCTTATGATCTCGGCGCGTTCAAAACCTCGCTCCATAGATTCGGATGAACCCTCACGGGACGGATGTGTCGGCTTTGTTTTCCGGGTAGCATCCTAGAGAGAGATGGAGATAGAGGGAGAGAGGAGAGAAAGAGAGAGAGTGGAGGTAGGGCGGGAGGGGAAGGAGGGAGACAGGGTCACGGCATCCACGCGAAATACCTCGCGATATTAAACGCGCCCGTCTTTCCGTCGTCGGGTCCACAACTCCTGGCATTCCTCTAACCCGCCCTCCCGCGCACTCTCTGCAACTCTCGCCTAATAACATAGTATTTTCATAAAAGGGGGCGTCTCCCTTCCCCCACCAAATTGCCATTCCCTATTGCCTCTCTCTCCTCCCCATTCCTCGCCCACCACCACATCCTTCCCTTCCCTCCCTCCTCCAGCCCGAAAAGCTGCACGCCGAGTTATTTTCCCTCGGGAGAAACGGCTTCCCTTTATTCCAAGTCGGCCTCGGCTTCGAGTGTTTCCTTCTCGGGAGTTTTCTCATTTTACTCCGACGAATCGCCCCCTCTATCCGGAAAACAAACCTTTCCCACGGTCCCGGAGTGCGCTCAGGCTCTTGTAATGTTTGTGTAAACCCCCCTTACAAAGACACCTCTTTTTCTCCGCGATTTCAGTCATGCAGCCAGTCATGTTCGCCTACACGATTCCGTCCCTCTTTTAAATTCCTAATGGTTTGGGATGTCATCTTTTGCCAGGTCCTCCAACCATGCTGAACGTTGTTACTAATGTCGTCTAGCGTTTATGGCCATCGGCCCTTTAGTGTGCACGGTCGGTTGCCGTGCTGTAAATGCCCATTGAAGTCCCATTTCCATTCCGTTGATTCGAGATGATCAGGGCCGGTAAGCATTGGGAAATAATACCACCATTGTCCCCTTTTGAGTCATCCCTGTTTCCGTGAATTTTCAATTCTGGGAGCGTTTCCTAAATTATGGTTCTCGGTATCCATGTTGGAGTGTTATTTTTAATGAACGCGTAAATATATTCATGGTCAAGGAAAAATTAAAATGATATTTCAGTTTGAATTTACTCTTTTTAAATATTAAAGGGAAATGAAAACTGAACGTTCTTTTTGACGTGTAAGTTGGTTACATCTGGGATTATTTTTCTTACAGCTATTCATTTTTCACCTCAATTATGTGCTTAAAAATCACATTACCGAAGCGCATGATAATTTATTGAAGAATGGTGGGCGTTGATACCTCAATAATGATGTCCACATTTAAAATCTTTTGCGCGATATAATTTATTGTTTCCCGGTGTTATCCTTCCCACGCAACTTCTAATAAAAGAGATTCGGTAAAGAAACCTTTCAATGGACAATGGAGCCAATTAATGGTAATATTTAACCCGTCATCGCATTTTGAATGAAGTTCTCTGGTTAATGTTTCGATGTTCTTCGTTCACAATATTGTTACGCAAATGCTTGCAAACATCGTTATTGATGTGGTAAATGAGCAATGTTTTTATATCAGGGTTTAAAATTATAATGTTATACTGCATAACAACAAAACTTTGTGAAGGCTGATGTGGTTATACGTTTTATGTTTTAAATTTATATTTTTCACTCGAAAAATATTTCAGTAGTATATATATATATATATATATATATATATATATATATATATATATATACGATATCTCGTATTCCCTTCAAAAATATCAGAGAAACGATTGTAATTTTCAAAATTTGTAAAATAACAAATTATTTTTATTTAATTTGAATAAATATAATATTATTATTGTTATTCTGCCGTTTAAGATTAAGATTTTGGATGGACACCACTACACAGCAGTACAACAAATATTTCTTTGCCTCTCCCAGCGAAGCACAACCTGGTTGCCGATACTCTGTTAAACTCTGTTTCATATGTCGTTTAGTGTGTCTTGCCAACATTTATAAACCTCATTTTGTTCCACTCCACTTCCCTATGACATATGTGCTGCTGCTGTCGATTTCGCTTATGCTTTATTAAGATTTCGGGAGGTGACGACCGCAAAAAACTTTGCTACTCCCGCTGTCGGTTATGACACCTGCACATCGGGTCTAATCTCCTAGTCGTTAGGACTTGCTCAAATCTATGTCCATCTTTGCTGCATGGAATAATAATAGTGAATTTTTACTCTCGCCGTTGTCAATACTTTGTTTTTGAATGTCACCATCCCTCCCCCACCCCAATACGGTCAGACGTATTTACTCCCTCAAAGAGTAACAGACACTACGCGGACTACCTTACGCCTTGCTCCAACCTTTTGATCGGATGACCTTGCCACGAGCAATTATCATTACTGCTATCAGCACAGTTCTAGGGTTCATCAGAATGCAATAAGCCCCAAAACAAGATAGTGGTGTACACGGGGATGAGACTAAGAATGATGAGCAAGTAATTTACGAAAGTAATTTCGCTTCTCATTTTTCACATTCTATTGAATGCTTTTCGCATATTTTTTATATAAACTAGGAAAAATATTCACATTTGTTTATAATTCATCATTCTACGAAATATGTCGATGATTATTCATCGAGATTCTCCATTCATAGTGCATACATGGCCTTGACTATTATTACTCATCATTTACAAATATGATATCAATTCAGCTCTAATAAAGCAATCATGCGATTAAATATGTATTATACGTATACATGCACTCTTTAGTCATGTTGTTGTAGAAACAAAAGAATTTCGTTTCCAGGCTTTGTGTAGAAAATAAAACCTCCATACAAGGTCCATCCCAAAAGTAGTGGGACTTCTTTTTTCTCAGATAGACGAACGGACGGGCGGCGGTTTCTCTGGCTGGGATCGAGGCAGGGGAGCCTCAGAAAAGGTTAAACGACGGTGGAAGTTGGCTCCCAGTCTTTTCGGAGTATGGACCGTTCGTTTGCAAAACCTCTATAGCGTGACCTCGTTACGCTCAGTCATGAATCGGTTAATGGAATAGCGCTACGCTACCGACTTTTGCGTGAAAATTGTAAAAATGCGGAAAAAGACTGCGGAAAAACACGGAATTATATGCTCAAAACAGCCTATAGTGATTACCTAATGGGTAATTTGGGTATTTTTGAGTGGTAAAAGTTGTTTCGGGAGAGTAGAAAATATGTTGAAGACGCCAAACGTTCAGGATGACCTCTGATCACAAACAATGATGGAAATCTTGCAAAAGTGACGGATTGTTTGGACAAGGATCGCAGATTAAATGTTCATTTGGTTCATGGTTCACATGGGCATGAGAAATTTGGGCGAAGTTGGTACAGCGAGTGCTCTCGGTCGAACAAAAAGAAACTCGCATGAGGAAACTCGCAAGGGCTTCTCGATCATGCCTCAGCCACCCTTCAGCCCTGATGCCCCACCAGACTTTTTCTTCTCACCCATCTGAAATCCGTTCTGAAAGGACGTCACCGAGGTTTGGTGGAAGCGTTACAATAGGCCGTGATGAGGGAGCTTAGTAGCATTCCGGGCGCCGCCTTCCCGAAGGCGTACGACGTGTGGAAAACCCGCTGGCAGCGATGTTGGACGCACAACGGAGCTACTTCGAAGACATGACAATACTTTTTTTTAATCGACTCCGTCCTACTTATGGGACATACTTTGTATAACTCGCATCATATTCTGTTATATTACTGTTTACATCAATTATTTCTGAAAAAATATCCGCATGAGAAAGATTCCTCTATATTTATACCCCACTTTTGCTTCTACATAATTGAAAAAAATAGCTGGAGGCAGAAGAGACACTCTTCAATAAGTCTCGTGTTCACTACGCATAATATTGCGAATAATAAATCACGAGTTAATTAAAAAATTATTCCAGTCTTTTCAAAAGGATGCAAATGAAGCGCTTTTGTAATTCTGGTGCTCATCACTTGGACAGTTCCGTCATCAATCCACTCAGCTTAATTTTGCTCGCATTGGAACAATTTAAACTTAGCGAGAATCCACTTAACGTTTCTTGGGGTAGATTGTGCCGCGTTTCACAAATCCTCACCTCTTCCCTCCTACTCCTCCTCCCTCTAGTTAATAGTGGGATGTCTTTGATTAAGGAGGAAGCTAAAAATATTAAGTTATTGTATTAAATTTGATATCCCTCCCCTCATGCATGTCAAATTTCACGGCTCTCCTGCTTGTAAAGTAGATCAGTAGATCGAGGGTAAGGTCAAGCGGAAACAGATGGGTGGAAGTGACCACTCAGCAGTCCTCTCCCTGTTCTACGGTGAACGTACATGAAGAACAATGTTGGCTCGTTCTCTACTTAAAGTGTCGGGAGCATATTCTCTCCTGCGAACTTGTACATCCCTTAAGTAAAGGTCGTGGAGCGAAAACAAGTAAAAAGAACAGCTCGGGGTGCGGAATACTCCATCTCACCACCGCCTTAAGTAAGTAGTTCACGAAAACGTCGTCAACATTTCAGTGTATGTTGGGGGGGAGGGGAGGATTAGGGAGAGTTTTTAAATAATTCCGTGCGATGCAGGTGGCGCATCACACTCGTGCGAATGACTCCAAGATCGCATGAGGTCTTAGCATCCCTGGCGCAGGAAAAAAAAGCAGCGCCCCGACACCTCTCATCCTCTCTCTCCCTCTCCCATCCACCGCCACGCCTCCTATCCCACGCGTGTGCGAATAAAAAACGAGCGTTTTGCACTCCACAGAGAGGCAAGAGAGAGGATGAGAATGGAAAGAGGAGCGCAGGAGAGATATGAGAACGGTTGGGATTTATTCATTTCCTTATTTTTTCCCTCATCTCCCACCGAGGAAGTTTATTTTTCGTGTTTTATGCGACGTACCCACCTGAATCTTTCTTGTTTTTTTTTCGGCGGATGGAAAAAAAGTAGCAAATGGAGATTTTGCATATTTTTTTCTCGGCGTTTCTCTTCGAGGTTGGTGCCGACTCGGGGCAAGGATCTTCGGGACACATGGATAGACGAGCCGGGGATACGAGGGCATCTCCGAGGCGACGAAGGTGGATGGCAAGGGAGAGACGAGAAGAGGACACGACGGAGAGAGAGATGAGAAAATGAGAGAGGAGATATGAAGGAGGGGAGCGTGGGGGGAGTTAGGCATCGCGCTGTTTAAGCCATAATCCCATCCCATCAAAATGTCTCGCTTGAAACACCTCCCAGTGGTACAGGTGCACCACTGAGAAGAAATGAAAAAGAAACGTCCCTAATAAAATTTCGCCGCCTTTTTTCCTCCCTTTTGGGTTCTTGAAGCATTTAACTGTGTTGCTGTGCATGAAAAGTATATTCCTCGACCCAGCTAGACAAATTTCTTTGAGCCCGCATGAATCCGTAAATGTTTCTCAACTTCTCAGAGCAGTTTTTGGTTGTTTTAAAAATGGGCACTGTTCCGGATCAAAATGGAACAAAATTGTCATCCTCTCAGTGGGATTTGAAACGTTGAATGGTTTTCACTATAAGTTATTTGTGGAATAAGGAAATAGCAGGCACCTTTGTTTGCTTGTTCTTTCACACGGAATAAATTAATGATGGTGCACAGGAACCTACCTTGTAATTGAGTCAGTATATTATTGTATTGTAAACGGCTGTGTTCCAAGCAAAAAATTTTCCGCCTTAATAATTTATTTTTTGAATCACTTCCATCTCATTTTTCAAATTAAAGTCACTGTCGTGCCGTCATTATTTCACGTATTTCCATCCTATTATCACCGTCTAGCACTTTAGTGTGTGTCGTATAATCATAATATGTAGTTTTTCTGTGACAAATCGAAATTTCACCTCAATTTTTTTTATTAAGAAACTCCTTTAACCGCAATGACCTCCATGTAACCTCTCCGATCAAATACCTTGTTGGAGGCTGAAATGGAAGAGAAGCAGGACATAGAGCTTATCATAAAAGGTGGGAAGAGAAGAAGAAGACTCCTCCATTTATTTCCAACTTCCAGCAGATATCATCATCCCTCGACTACAATTTTCCCCGCGTGAAAGTGCAAAGCTCTGGCGATATTTGGTACAAAAGCCTGTTGAACTTCTCCAATAATCTCTGTATTAGTTCTGTGCACCATTATGCATTTATATATTTTCATTATTTCTATATAATCACGAGCTTTTTCGTTTTCCATAACCCATATTATTCTTCCCCAAAGTAATTCACTCTTAAACTTTTTCGTCATTACTTTCATCTTACATATGACTTATTTATCTTATTTTTATTTTATTTTATTGGATGATATTCGTTGCAATTAGGCAATTGTCCTGGTGGCAACTTACTTACTTAGTGTCTACTGTTAAAGCAACTTTCCTTGTATTCGTTTAAAATGAATACACTTTGTAACTTCCACACAATTTTTATTCGTACTACCGGTTTCAACGCTTCGGCGTCATCATCAAGTGCATTTTCCTTGTATTCTCTTTTTATACCATTTGAAATCTTCTCAGCTTTCTCCTTTTATTCTTACCGCTTCAGCTGTACATAGATATTTATTAATCGATTCTTTATATTTAAATGCACTTAATTTAAATTAGACTTATATATTCCACCTTAAGAATTCATTCATTTATCGATCATCTTGAATTTTTAGGTAAAATTCATGACCAATAAAATATGTATCCGTTCCAAGTGGATGAGTGCACTCTGGGGAAAATTCTCCTAAATTTGGTTTCTAACTTTGTTTAAAATACTTTGATTCCTCACAAATTGTTAATTCGAGTTTTCCATGTTTACCCATGCCTTTGATGGTGTTGTAATAGTAGCAAGTCTTAAAAGGGTACTTGGTAAAAAATGAAATACAAGCACGCATATTGTAAAACATATGTATTGATAGAATGTCGATTTAATTCTATATTGTCGAGATAAACGACGCCTAGATCAATAATATTTTTCAAAAATATAATTACGTGAAACACTTTTAACAGTAGTGCCAGTGGTTCTGAAATTTTTTTGTAAATGTTATGGCGCATGCTGTTAATGTGCACTTCTTGCAATAAACTTAGATCACGCAGGGAAATGCTTGAGTGCTACATTTTTTTAACGGAAGATAGAATCTTACAGAGGAGAGGTTTCCTTATTGAGGAAAAAGAAGAACCGGAGGACTGGAATAAATTCAGGGGAACAATTGTCAAAGTCGATGCTCGAACACCTTAAACATGACCGACCTGGATGTAGAGTCGACTGTTTCGAGGCGTGGATCTGCGATGACTGCAATAAAATACAAAAAAAAGATTCAAGTTCGTGTATTTGAGTAAACTAACGAGGGTGCTTCTACTTCTCCAACCAAGTCTTATTCCTCTAACCTCTCCACCGCCCCCCCACCCCCTCTAAGCCCGCCGCCGAAGTCTTCGAAACTTACCCCTCTCGACGCTTGTCTTCCTCCCTTCAACCCACTCTCGAGTGTCCTTCGTTTCTTTCTGGAAAGCAGTGCTGCGCAAGAGGTTCCTTCCGCCTCGATGCGGCAGCAATGTGATCACGCCGACATCTTTCTCCGTGCTCGTCTTTCCTTAGATGCAGTATGCATTCATCCTTTCCTAACGCATCTTGCTGCCTCGGCTTCCACCCTGATTTAGAGCTCGTACAAAATACACTCCTGTGATAAAATACAATTTTGTTGCCCTACCAATTCCCTCATCCACTCTCCGCCTCATTCACGTGATGGTATTTCTTTTTACTTTGGAATATACCCAAATTTGTTATATCAGTCGGAGCCAGATTAGAATGGTGTGCTAAGCATTGGGCATGTCTTTCAAAGTTTGCGAGTTCCAAATCTGCGATATTGACTGGTTGATCCTTTTTTTCATATATTTATGGTGGGAATGGGATAACCTAATGTATTGAGCTTTTGTTTGAGCGTCCCAGGTTCCGGTCCCGGTTAATGGATTTGGACAATCCCGTCTAAAGTTCAGAAAAGCCGGTTTCCTGGGTTCCTGCACTTTGCTACATAAACATGCTAACTTCACACAATATGACTATACAGTCTTATGGCATCACAGCTTCTAAGTTCTTGCACACATCTTTCTAAACCAAAATGCGAGATGATTACTTTTTTATGGTATTGTATTTGAAAAATATTTTTGATACGGTATTTGGTTTGTAATGATCAGCTATGGTACAGAATATAATAGAGAATTTTCAGAGCTAAAAAACGATATGAATTTTGCCTTTGAAAATAAATGTTCTATGTGAATTTAAATGGAGTGGCCAACTTCTTGGGAAATCTCCTAATTAGATTTCGGTTCCAATTTTCAGTTTTCAAATACCTGGAACAACGAGTACGAGTTTTTTCAAGACAAAATACATCCCTAGCATGTGCTTAACTGCTGTATTCAAGTAGGCAGAGCAAGCAAAAAAAATGGAGATGAAATAGCAGATAATGCTATTTATAAGGAAAATGCTCTTGAAATGGAAAGGAATTTTAATGATGAAATTAATGACAAGAAAAAAGCGCGAAAAATTAATTTAAAATATTTTTGGAATTATTTTCCACTCACGACACATTTTTCTCAGTACTTACATTCGCACTTTTCCGAGGTAATCTCACCGAAATATTCCCAAAAATTTTATTCTCTACCCTTAGATACCCTCCGCGAAGTGTTTTAGTGTGCTTAATTTTATTCCAAATTTCCCCTTCCCATCCATCGACAAAATGCTTAATTGACGAGTGTTTTTTCAAAACGGGAATTGAATGATGTCTACGTGGAAGGCGGTCTCAGGCAAAAATAGAGTTCAATTATATTCGTGTTCTTCAAGAACCGCCGACCTCCCAACGCTCTCTCTCACTCTCCTGTTCCACATTTTTAGCTCTTCGCCCACTTCTATTCATTTCTTTTTCCCATCATTCCTCTCACCCTCTATCTCCATCACTCCCTCTTGAGCACAACCCTTCTCTCCTTCTTTCCACCTTCAACCTGAGCCGCCTCTCAACTCTTTCCACCCATAAGCCCGCTCCTACGCTCAAGCTCCCTCGATCCCTCCCACTTATTACGTCACAATTTCATGTTTTTTTTTCATCCACACCCTTTGTAGATCATCCTCTCTGCGGAATCCGGAGGAAGGGATGGGTTTCTTTTTAAATATATGTGTCGAAGGAGGATATTTCCCATGTTTCCTATGTGGGTGGTCGGATGGGAGTCCCGCGGGAGGGAGGGGCCAATAACATGTACTGAAAAGGATGGGAGAGTTAGTTGTGTGAGGCGTGGGCAGCGGGGTGGGGTTAGAGGGGATGGTTGAAAAACACAGACGTGGGGCTGCGCGTGATGTTTCAAACAAAAGACGGCGCTGGAGCGTCCCTTGATCCCCCGCTGCGCCTTCATGCTACGACGCCGTTCACGCCCATTATACCCCTCGAGATATGTTGCTCCCTTTTGTTGCTTCCAGCCAAAACGCCACCCAACCATCCGCCTCGGACAGCATAACCCTCCAATCCTCTCCCCCATCCCCACCCACTCAGCCTCTTTTCTTTTCCTTCTCAGTCACCACCCCTTGCTCCACGCCCTTTCCGTCGTTCGACCCTCCCCATTCTCTTCACTCCACCCACCATCCAGCCCGCATACCTCCCCCAACCCGTGCGCTCACTGCTCCGCCATTATTTATGTCATCTTTCCTTCTTCCAAAAGTTCACCGCCGCCGCCGCGACACAAACCTCCCCCATTCCTCAGTGTCCTCTTTCCATCCTCGAAAGGTCGAACCAGGACAAGAAGAAGTGGAACATGTAACAGCTTTGAAGTATGTAGAAAACTGGATGAAGGAAGAGGTGTACTGTAGCTTGGATGTGAAGATAAGGATACGAATAGCCATGGGGTCCTTCACAAAGGAGACACGCGCATTGTGTGTGTGCGCCGTTGGACGGAGCGTAGAGGTAAATAACGAGAAAATGTTTGTTTGGTGTTTAGCATTATGGTGGGAGGAGGGGCTTTGGTAGAAAATGTGGAGCCGGAAGAAAGTATAGAAGCGTCGGAAGTGTGAGCACGGGGCGAATGGATAAAAAAACCAGCTCGGTGGAAATATTTATAAACGAGTGGGTGCTGAAGAGATTTTTTGGAGGTGAAGCATATTCCGATTATTGAAAACAGGAAGAGGAGTCGAATATAAAGAAAGATGGAAGAGATGAAAACGCTTGTCGTTGGGCACTTTGGAAGGCGCTGTTACAAACAAAAGAGGGAGAGAACGTTGGAAACGTCAATTGGTGGAAGGAATATAAGGAATATAAAAGAAAAAAGCAGGGGAGAAGTGAGGGTGGGGGTTTATTACGTGACTAATTACCTTGGCTAGAACGGTACTTTGCGGAACCACCTGGGGGCTCTGATTACAATTCGAGTAGTATAAAATTAATTAGCTACATATTCCTCGTATGTAATACTCAAGGCATACGGTAATATTGTTGCATATTTAACATGTTGAAAACGGTCTTTTTGCGTTAGAGTTAGAAAAGTGATCTAGTTGATTTCCGAGATTGCGACAATTTTTAAAACTTTTGTAATACACTTGTAAATACTCGTTACATTCATCCTGCAATTGCCTTTAACAGTTCCCAAATTTATCCTTCACTTCCGTAGCACTCTTCTGCTGGTTATTTTTCCTTCCCAAGGCACTTTCACCCTTCCGTTCCATCGCCCATTTCCACGCTTCATCCCTCAACGTTGGAAATTAAAAAAAAGAAGGTTATCACTAATTTTGACATCATTATCTCGATCCTCGGAATTATAAAAGGCCCAGCGTGGGGGGGGGGTTGGAAGAGGATCGGGAGGGAGTCCGCCTCCTAAATATTGTCTGGGCCACCTCCCTCTCCCTGCTCCGATTCCATCCCCATTGCTCCCTACTCTTTGCCTCGAGAGTTCTTTTCATTTTATTTTTTTTAACCCTCGGCGCCCTTCCCCAGTCTGCTTCCTCCCCGTCTTCTCGCCCAACCCATTCTCCGGATCCCTTTTCCTTGAGGCCTCGTGCCCCATCACTGCCGTCCCCAGCAACTTCGTTCGCTCTCTCTCTCTCTCTATCCCTTTTGATTCTCCAGTAATTAAGATTATTTTTCAATCGAGCTCAATTATTCTTCATTACTCCGGTTCTCCTCCTCCGCGAATAATTTTATAACTTCCCCTTTCTTTTTTCTGGGCAAAATGAAATGGGGGAATCGAGGATGAGTTTAGGAAGTTAAAGTGGGGGAAAATTACTCATTCGACGACGGCCCTTCGATCGAACGTTTCCGCGTCCTGTTTTTTTTGGTGAAATAGTTTCAAACAACCTTGAGCGAAGGAAAAATGATGTTATGAGATCGATCGATATGGCTTTAAAGCATGCAGCCAATAATTATTAGGCAGGTGTATTTTTTGTCATATTTACGTAATTCATGTTAAGTGCTGCTATGATTGAAATTAATATGTTTTGCTTAAGTGCTTAATGAGGACAACTAATGGTGAAATGATTTTCTGTGTAAAAATACGTAAAATTTATAAATCCTAATTAAGAAAATAAAAAAAAAAAAAATATGAAATGAGGGTATGGAAGAGAGGTATTTCTTTCACGTGTAGACGAAGATGGAAAAAAAATTAAAATAGTTTTAAATGCATTTAACGGAGAACAGAGTTTGGTTCCACAGTTAAGAAACTCAAAATGAGACTCCCGGAATGTGTGACGCGTCATCCAAATATTTTAGTTAATGCGGTTGAGCTGCACAAAAATCATTTTTATGATATGCTGAAAGGAATTACTACGAGAAGATGATGTTATTGGCAATTAAAATATGGGGTGATTTTTATGATTGATTATTAATTCATGAATCATTCAGGTAATAACGATATTATTATTTCTAATTTACGGATCATCAATCTACCTGCACATGCTTCTAAATCCGTAAAAAAACGGTAAAATAAAATGAAATTTACCTAAGAATAACACCTTAATTTAAGCTGAATCGATTTTAGAGTATAGCATGAAAAGCTATTTTTACTTCAATACTATTCATAGAGAGTAGATTGGCAAAATATATTGGCCAGTGATCGCTTTTGATGTAAAGAAGCTATCTAACAAAGTTACTGGAATTTAATCTTTCGAAATACGAAGGGCGTTATATGAGTTACGGCGAAAAATATGTAAAATTTCCGCTGTTTTCCATAGAACATACAAGTAGGAGGCCACGCTAAAGCCGGTTTTACAGAATAAGAAAAAGTTATATATTTACCTTTTCCGAGACCACAGCGTAGACGATGTATGAAGATTGAGGATGGATTGATGTACGTTTAGGTAGCTACGAGGTAGCTCGTATTTATAGCATTGGACATTGACGAAATAGTGGGATCACTACATGAATCCATTGCATGACAGGGTGCATCTAATGGAATCCATTACATAACAGAAATAAACAAAAGACATTATGTCATTACGAAATAAGGGGCTACGAATACATGAGATTGGTTTTAAGATTTTAATTTCAATAGCAAAAATACTTGTCTTGGAAAATGAATGAAGAAACGAAATACTATGTCACTATGTATAATAAAAATGTAAATCATTGGTTCTTAATGAGAATGTGGAAAAACAAATGGCTTGAATCTTCCCAAGGATATGTTTTGAACAGTGGTCCAGTAAGATTTCAATGCATATTTAGCTAAGAAGACAACAATGACTTTTTTTAGTGCTGATCAAGGATCGATGATATACTGACGATAGCATTGAAAGGAAAATTGGAGGAAAAAGCCATAGAGAAGGGCTCCGGATGAAATCCATGAAATGGGTAATGGCAAACGCGGAAGAAAAAACTTTTAGAGCTTTGTGGGATTTAAGAGAGCTGAGTGGAGGGCTTTATTAAACCCATCCGAAGATTTATGACCATTGACAATAAATTAGTATTTAACAATCTAATATTAAATTTCATATTTACGTTTTCAAGTTTAATGATTTTTAAATGTACTGTATTTATAATTTATAAATTCCAAAATCATTGGTTCATATCAAAATATTTAGCGTCATTGGACAGTAATAAGTCTTGGGTTATTTTTATGGGGTTTCTCTTAAAAAATATGTACTTTTCAGTATGTCTCATCTAGCTTATCACTCTGATGAAAATGCGGTCTACAAGATTGATAAATGTGGACATATGTCATACTTGATGAGAAGATTTTGTGTAATAGTATCGGCTTCAAGCAACATATAGTATCATTTAATGAACAGTATAATTAAAGTGATTCTAGAAAAGCGCGCCTGGGCAAATTTATTCAATAATTACCATAGGACAAAGGTAAAAATGGTTCAACGAGCATTAAATCAAAAATGTGCATCCGATTTTGCCTTCCATATACATTAGTTTCAGAATCTCAAGCATTACCCCATTTATTTACCTTTTGTTTTCCGACGTAATACTTTAATTATCGTGCATTATACAATTCAACCAACTGGGAAAGAATAATTTGAAATTTGAATACTGGAAGACCGAGATATTAAAGAAAATCGGAGCGACCATACATAAATTCAAAGGCTGATGAGGAGAGTTACATGCATAGACGGGATGAGGCGTTGATGGGGAGAGTTACATGCATAACGATAATTAAATGAAGGAATGTAAATGAATATATTATCAATTCAGATATCAAATAATTTAACTGAAAATTATTCTCATAGGGTTTCTGAAAAATCAAATTGGCTCTAAGGGAAAACGTTTTAAACCATATTCATCCGAATAAAAACATCACTCCCGAAAATAAACCTCCTAGGTTGGAACCTAAAAATATATAAAGTAAATTTTATGGAAGAATTGTGCAGATATTTTGCATATTCTTTTACATTAAATTCGAGAGGAATGAAAAAGAATGACGGTTAGAGGAATTCGACGTGAAACCAAAGGCTTGCGGGTTTATTTCACCGAATTCTAATTCCCGTCCTTCGATTTTCTTTTCCTTCCCTCAGAGTAACCAAGAACGAGGAAGCAGCGAAGACCTTCCGTCCATCGATTCCACCCGACCTCCTCGTATCCCATCCCACGTCACACCCCGAACTCCAATCTCCCCCTTAGGAGAATATTTTCCCTCGAATCAGCCTCTCGCATCCCTTGCGATCCTTTTCTCACCCGTCCCCTCACTCCTCCGCCCCTGGAAACACATCTCCCTTCAAAATTCATCGTGCGTTAAGAGCTTTAACAAGGTGGATGGCTTTTGTCGGCTGTTTTTTTAATAATTTCGCACAGCATCTTTTTATGCGACCCGAACAAAAGCACCCACATCTTCTCAACCGGCCTACACGATACGCCCCAAACAATACCCTTCACGCGACATTCTTCTTCCCTTCCCCCCCACTCCTGTCATTCTCATTCTACTTACCTCCCGCCCCCCCCAAGTGGGTAAGATCAGTGTCTCACGCAATATTCTTCCTTATATCCTCTTTATATCCTACACTCGAGCAATCTCCACGCATTTTCAACAACCGCCATTTTTCTTAGCCACCATTTACGACTCACATGACATCAGCCGTACATTTATTCCATTGGCTCATCTTTGAATTCCCTCCTTCTTTCCTTTTTTCCGTAATTATACGCCATGCGTTTTTAAATCATTCCGTCAGTTTAAATATAATGAGTTCCCTTCTCATAGGCGATAATTGATTTTTTCTAATATATATATATATGTTCTAAATATTTAGAACAATTCCGTGGTTTCACAATAATTGAATAAAATTTACTTGAGCACTATTCTCTCCTTAATCGATCAATGCATTGTGAAATATAAATATTTCATTATTTGTGTAAACGCCCTGGAGTCCAAGGCATTTACTTTAGAATTAAGACTTTTAAAATCATTTTTCTAATCAATTTTCTTGAAATTTTTAAGTTATTTTAAAAAACATATTAAAAATAATTAATGATTTATGAAATTTTTCGGTTAACCATTAATACGAGTAATGGGATATTAAAGTTTTCAGGGAGAGGGAGAATTTTAAGAAAGAATATATAAGTTATTAAGGGATAATTAATAAAGGCATACTGCTCTTTGATGATGATTGTTTGGTTTTTCGAAGTGGTATCTCGTGAATTTATAGTGTATCCAAGTTTCTGTCAGATGTATTTAAAACATTAGCGCGAAACGCACTAGGAGAACTCAGCGTCCCTTTAAGTATATTCTGGTGCCCGGAGCCCGAACACGCCTCCGCAGTTCCCCTTGATGGGCAAATGCGTAGAAATTCGATCAAATGCATGAAAAGCACAGTGTGACGAACTCCAAATGGGTTGCTAATCATGTCAATTGATATTATTACAACCTCAGTTGTCAAATTATTGGCTTGAGTGTTGGACTGATGTAGCTTTTTCAATGCGAATTTCGTTATTTGCCCAAAATATTTCAGATTGATTATTAATATTTCATTAATAATATAATTAAATACGGTGCTGTTAGTAATAAATATTTATAAATTGATCCTATGTATACTGAGGTGCGAATTGTGCCTGCAATCAACTGCATTGAGAAATTGTCAATTTTGTACTCGTACCAAGGAACCTTTATCACTTCATACTGACCATTTTTATTATAGTGTTTTCTATAAAATTCCGACTCATGATGATTTCACTTTGTTTATGCTCTTAAACTCCTGACTTTATTTTTTTTTTATTTTTTTATGAGATCGCTTTTATGAGTCCAGAGTTCCCTAGAATGGATTTTTTGAGCAAGAAAAATAGAGCTCTGCGCCTTTGCATCATATTTCGTCCAGTTTCATTTATTTTTATTTTTTTTTCAAATTTTAAATTTGGCACATTTTTTCTTTCATTTTTATAAGAGTATTCACCACAATTTCATCCTGCTGTTAATTTCCTACTAAGTCAGCTCATGGACCTAAGCTAGCTAATTCTCACGGTTATTCTGCTAATGATCAAATCGTGTTAATTATTCAGAGACAAAATGTATTAGAATTCTTCCATGAGTATAGTGTCATTTACTTTCACGATTAAATGAGATTACGAGTTATTGAAAATAATATGTAAACTCCTGTTCTCTGTATTGTGAAAATATTTTAGACATCCTGCAAGATGTGGGTGACTTCGGATAACTTCCTCGAACGCTTCCGTTTCACGTTCTGGGGGGCAAATAAAATTTATTCATATTTTTTTGTATTTAATTTATTGTAGGTACATCTAAGGTTAATGTCTTCTTTAGGAATTCATGAAACATCGTTTACGAAAAACAATGAAGGAGAGGACTGAGTGCACTTTTCAAAGAAAATGGGTCAGTCAAGTGGCTTGAGGGCTATGTACACGGGCATACGGGCACACAATTTATGCAAGAACCTTCTGTAACATATGATTTAGGGTGACTTCAGTTTGCGAAAACTTTTTGCACTACTCGTAAGTCAGATCCAATGAAGCATTGGATGCAGCACCCTGTAGCAAGCATTGTAAAAAGCTGGGGCTTCCCCAAATAGAATTTATCGCCCAGAACCCGAACGCTTTGTAGTAAATTTTACATGGAAGTATGTTCTCACCTTAGAAAAAGTGAGTTAAGAGAAGTAGTGGGTATGCACGTTGACGTATTGGATAATGAGAACACCTCCTGTTGTCGATGGTGAAATATAGGCCCCAGAAGTATATATAGGTTCATATACAGTTTACAAAGCCTCATTGCTAAAACTTAGGTCCTGTGAAGCATTACAACAAACAAATAAGTGCCTTTATATTTAGTCTTTCAATTTATTAAGATAAAAATTGAATAAAACTGCAAAAATTACAGATATTTTCCCCGGATTATTCCTCATTTCAAATAGGCATGTACTCCATTTAGATGTTGCTTTCAATTAATCTGTCTTGCGATAATATTTGAATATAAAGCATAGAATTTATCAGTTAAAAATCATTGATCTCTTACGCATTTATAGCAATAATAATTAGACATATCACTTGAAACATATGCGTATTTATTTTTTATTGTGTATTGATTTTTTATCCCCGAAGGTTTGTAAAGAAAATTACTGCAATGTACACTACTTTATATTTCACATATATTTCAATTGTATGCCTTCTAATTTTTAATTCAAGACTTAATTTTCAGCTTTAAATAATTATTTAATAAAATATTTAATAAAAAAACATTTTTAATAATTAGACCAATTGAAAGCCAACTCACTTCCAATGAGTAAATCAATGTAATCACTGAAGAAAAAACAAACTTTTTATTTTAAATTACTCTTTCTTGATGAACTTCCAATTCTGCGTATATTTCAATTGCACTTAATTAACGTCATTGACCCATGAAAGTCATCGACCCCGAAATTGGGTGGAACGGACCCTCAATGTGTCGCAGTCATCCAAGGAGTTCGTTAGTTCAACCAATGAAGGGTACAGAGGGGAGGGAACAGGTAGCGATGAGAAGGAAATAGACATAGCCGTTCGAGTGACCAGTTTGCACCCTGACATAGTCTGTAATCATCGAAACGAAGCAGAAAGGTCAACCGAATCACTTCACCCTTGAATGGTGCTCCCCGCCGCGTGAGTAACTCAGGATAGTTTCCCCTTTCCTAGGGTAGCGGGAATCTCCCTTTCCTTATGATGAGACCGGCTCCTCCCGATCCATTTTCTTATCTCGCCCGGCCCACCAACAGAATTTCCTGGAAGTATACCATTCTCCGCGTGCTTCAACTGGCGCCGTTCATTCCTTTGACATCCCATTTCTCTACATCTCATTTGCTGCCGCACTGTTCAGCGACAATGATTTTGGATCGCGACCAGAGTGAAAAAATCTTGCCCACTATTTCTCCCTACACTGCTGTCGACTGCGGGCGCAAATCTTCCGATTACCGACGACGATCGGCTAGGTAACAAGAGATGACTCTTGTATTCTGATTTAATTGCCTTAGTGAAACACACGCCCGTATTGACATACGCAGGAAACGTAAGGTGGGAATTCATCACAAAAATGATTTGTTCTTTAGAAATGGCTCTTTCTAAAATTATTTTTTTTTAAGAAACGTTTTTTGACTCATTTTTCGATTTTGTAGTCGAATCAATGCCTTTGGAAATACTTGTAGTGCATTGATAGAGTTGTCCTAAACAGAATGATTCAAATGTTTGCCTAGTGTGCAGTTATAATGCACATTGGAAAGTAATGTCATGTTTAAAATATGATGAAAAGGGATAATCCCCCATATCACTCTAAAATGGCGCTATTTCGTGAATGAATTAACTTTACCAAATATTAATTTGCAACAAAAGTCATCTCCTACTCATTAAATATTATATTTTAAATAAATGCTCACAATATCAATTATAAAGTACTTCAACACACACCTGCGTAATTTCTGTCGAGATTAGTCGATTAGTCGGAGGAAATGCTACACCTATATTGACTACCTTGAATTCATAATTTTTATTCATTCAGGTGACAGAAAGATAAAAAATGTAGAGCTTATCTTACGTAAAATTGAATGTAGATCACACTGAAAATGAAATTAATCGACACTCACTATTTGCTATGATTAATTTAACTCGTATATTGAGTGAAATATTGGTTACCTACTTTCTTAAAATTAACTTGAACTTGCATTAAAACGTTAGAAATTAAGCTGCAGTGAGTAGTCAACGATAAAAATAAGCTTTTTCTGTTTGATTACACTTCCTTGAAAACTTCCACTAATTTAAAATGTCCAAATAAAAAGGTTAATTTTAGAGCAAATATGTTCAACAGTGTAAAGACAGCACGTGAATAATAATGTTTATGGCTGATTTGGAACACCAGATATAGTGCACATACATATTTTTTTAATTTCCTTGGGTGTGTGTTCGTGCAAACACATCATCACTTTACGATGTATTAAAAGCCGTTTTACTATCGAAAGTTTTCGCTTACCTCGGCCGTAATGTGGGGTGACCGCTATCCATATTATTCACCGCAGGAAATGTCTCCTCCGGGCGTCAAGCATGGCAAGCCCAATTGTTGTTAGCGATTATTAGATCTTTTCGCTGCCATCTTCAAAACAACGCCCTATAAAAAAGGCTAACGTAAGGTTTGCAAATTCTCTAGGGAAGATACGTTTTACGTACTTATTGTTCCCGTCGTTCGAATTCTCGTTTCGTTACGCCGTCTCTCCTTTTTCGTTCACGTATGATTGTGTATTTATATATTTTGTGAATGTTTGTGCAAAATTATATATATATGTATATTTATTAATATTTATATTTTTATATTTCTCTATCCAGTGTGAATAGTTCACCCACAGTTTTACTTTCCTCTTACTTTGCTGTATTTGCTTGTCTCTTGATCTTCCTCGTTAGATCTTTCCTTTACTTTTCCTTTCTAATATGTATATTACTTGCGTATTGTGCCTCATAGTGCATCCAATCTATTCAATTCAGCGTTCTTTTCTTTCCGGGTCGTGAATTTTCGGCGGATTCAATGTTTTTTGTTCATCACGGTTACCGGGTATCGCTCTTATTTCGACTTCCAATGTATTTCATTTTTTATAAATATTTGTTTGTTAATTTTTATTTAAAATTTTTTAAATTTATAATCGTCCAACGCCCGTTGGGGTGTTGTTTAGATACCAGTATATCCTTAATACTTACCCCATCCGAACACCTCAGCATTGCCACTTCCCCAACCAAGTCTATCTCCCCCGATCCTTACCACCGTTCGTTACTCTCTTCCTTCCTCGCGTATAAAACTCGTTCAAAAACCGCTCCCTTCCTCTCTCCCGACCCTACATTTTCTTCCTTCCACCAAGAGAAAGGTAGAAAGAAACAGAGCTAAAGATTATTTTTATCCGTTTTTATTTCGTCGGTCTCTCTTCCATAGAAGGGAAGGCAGTTTATTTTCCGTCCACATAAATTCCAAGGCCCAGAAAACAATGGATTACCCGACCTGAGACCTAACGCTCGACCTTCCCGCCACCACGTACTAACCGCCCTCCTTCAACCCCCGCTGTGAAGAGAGACCCACTCCCTGCCTCTCTAGCTCCCCCACTTCCCTATTCGCCTATTTATCCACACCCAGCCATGCATCTCTCCCTCTCTAATTACATCCCCCTCCTCTCCATACCGATTTCTCATTGCTCCGCAACTTTTTTCATTTCTCAACCTGCCTCATTCCTTCTCCCCTCTCTCTCTCTCTATCCATCTCGTTTTAGACCTCCCGTTACTTCTACCAATGATCCTTATGGTTGAGACTTTTCAGTCGTTTACGTATTTCCGCTCCGTCAATTAGTGGGTAATTTTTGTGCAACGGGGTTTCAACGGTGGAGGACAAAGGGAGTTGGGCCGTGCTTTGAAATGCAACTCCGTATATCTCTATTCTTCGGGATGAACATATATACTCTTCTGGGGGTAAACGAGATAATTATCAGTAAAAGTGAATATCCCAATTCATTTGCGGTATGGGTATCAATAATTCTTACGGCTTGTTGATTAAATTATAATCTACAGGCTCCTCTAAGAAGAAATTTGCTATAAATCTTTGCCGTTATATGTTCAACCCGTTCAATTGAATAGAATGTAGAGCGAATTTATTAATCTATTCATTCCGGCCTCGATCTCAGTATTCCTTGAAAAAACTCTTCTATACTCTTTCTTATCCTTGATATTTAATGACGATTTTTGAGCATAGTAAGTTGGGTGAGGAAACATTTACTTACAATTATTTGTACTGAGTTTGTTGCGCCTTATCGTATGATTGCTATTCCCTATATGACCAAAATTCTATTCTGGATTTATTTTAACGTTTGGCGATGTAGCAATTAAAGCCATTTGGTATATTCATTCCAACTTCCAATCCGAATCATTGCATATTATTGTCTAGATTTTAAAATGATTACCACTCATGCTGTCTATTTTTAAAATGTATAAATAGTAACCATATTCAAAGGAAAGCATTTCTTGAGTTTTTTTCCACTGGTCAACATTAGTGTACTTCAGCCATTTGAGAATTATTATTCGTAGCATACTGTTTAAGGTATATTTTGGATGAACCAAGACTGATCATCGTTACTTTTCTTAGCTTTGGCTAACATGAAATAACCTGATGCACTAATTACATTACACTGTTCTTCAACTCCTCTTACATCCTATCTACCTTCAATCTGTCTAAAATGCTTATCATTTTCTTCACCATACCCCCTGTGTGACTTTCTTCCCTCTATCACAGTGTTGAACATTCGATTACCAATTAAAATGATCTTTATCTACCTTCTCTATCTTCTTTTGGATTTTTTCCAACAATCCACTCTCCTAACCCACCATGCATATTATGTTTTCGTTTGTTCAGTTTACAATCGACCTCTACATAAACCCAAAAAGCCATCTGGAAGCTGTGTGGTATAGAGTGCATCCATACCAGACATTCACAATATACCAACAGACAAAGTCACGTACCATACATGAGCCTCACTACTGAAAAACATTTCGAAAGGTGGTGAACTAGTAAACATCTATCGGACTCAAGGAAAATGCGCATTGCACCAGCAACATTTATATTAAAATTATGCAGTAAGAGTGATATGTTTTATGTCATATACTTGTATTGCGTCGACTACTTTAAATACATGTAGGAATACATATATATACATCGACGTAAGCACTAAGGTGCAAACAAGCATACTCATGTACTACAATATATATCTACATACACACATACATGTATACAGGCATGCACATACCTGTATGCCTGCATAGGTTTATATAGGTAATGATATTTCTATTTTATTCCTATTTTATGTGAGTAGCTCTTGTTACTATCACTAATTGTATTCGGGAGAAGCGAATGAATTACTCGTCTTCCCAAGTACTTTGGGATTTTTTCAAATGTGATGAACGTGTTCAAAAAAGGTAGCTGATTAAAACTTACATATAAAATCTAAGGCAAGATATTTTTGAAACGAATTGAAAAATGTTTTCCGCTCTCGAAATTTTTAGGAATTAATAATAAATTTGAAGAATTGGACGCGTGACGACAAACGGTTTCCGAGACGTTGTGAGGGCGTGTTTGATATTGAAATGTCGGCTGACTGTGTTTCGTAACCAGAGGAATAAGGATGCTCCAAACCAAATTCCGAGAGGTTGGATAGGATAAGCGAGCTAGGATAGGCGTTATCTGGATGTGAAGGGCAAGGGAATGCTTAGATTTGAGCAGAGAAGTCGGGAGTACATGGACTATATGGGCCAGAGCCAAACACCAGTTCTGCTTCTTCCTCACTCCGCACGAAGCCGCAAGAAGTGTTTGCTCTTATGGTCTTGCTTGCATCAACATTGCAGGTCCGCGTTCCCTCTCTTACACGCACTTAGGCAAGCGAGATGCAGTCACAAGATCGGGGATTGAAAGTTCTGTTGACAGTCGACCTACCGAGCGCAAGATTTTCCCTTCACGAAGAACGTGTCTCTCAGATTTTTCGCTGCATGGGAGCGTGGAAAATATTAAAGTTTAAGAAACGGTGTGGAGAGCACAGTATCTATGTACGGGTTAAGTTGAGAATGAAATTATGTGGCATAGCAAAAGATCTGTGTGCTACTGGGAAGTATAGAAACGTTGGGTTCAGGAGAACACAAGTGGACGGGAGCGCATAACTCTGTTTGGAAAGATGGAATATGCTCAATGTTTGTATTTCGATGTTTGTATCTCGATGTTTGTAGCTCGACTCCTTGTATCAGGGACAATTGAGGCAATAGGTCACCAAACTTGGCTAAATGACCCATGGAGTCTTTTCAACATATTAAGCTGCATCCAACTAAAGATTAAATACATCGTAAAAGGTGTTTAAAATATTTTTTAACACTTCGTTTTTCATTATCAACTTTTAGCGGCTCGGCGATCCCTTCAAAAAAATAGATTTTCATGAAGTAAGTTAGGAACTAAAATACAACTTATCTAAAACCGTCATTTATCTCGTTATATTACGGAGTCAAATTGTACCAACTCCGGGATGAAAATAAATATATATCTTCATTTACTTCTGGGATAATACAGTATAAAGGATTTTGGTGCCAATGAAATTTTATTTATCTTAATATTTTCCGTAGCTGCATAAACAATGTAATTGATGAGAAATATGTTTCCGGTCTACGTCTAAGAAATGCTGAATGACAATCATCATTAATGATCATACATTATTAATTGTATTATTAACGTGATTCCTTTACAATTCACTGCCCTTCATACAGAAAATTGACAAACTGTAACATCGTTGCAAAAATTGTTTCATAGCCGCTTCACCTGCCTGCATTGGATTCCAACTCGGTAACAGTAAACTAAAGAATCGCTGAGGCAACTCCTTAAGATAATGTAAAACAATTCTGCCAAGTGGTAATCATGAACTAGAAAGAGGCAGTCGCATATCTGACAGCCGGGATGAGGGAAAACTGACAACGGCCGACTTTGTCTCGTCCTCCCGAGTCGTGCCGCCCAATTCGACCGAACAACTGCACTCGAATGTTAGGGCCAGTAGACCGCACCGCGTTGAAAGATAAAAAGAAACAGCTAACTTCTTGAGGAGTGGGAGGAAAGGATGGATGGGTGGTGGGTGGTGGGACGCGTGAGGGGGCTGGGATGGGCCGTGCGAGGAACAGGGGGGCGAGAGGGGGGCGTGAGGGCGAGAGGGGGGCGTGCGGTACTTGACAGATGGAGATAAATGATGTTTTCGGGTGGAGGAAGCGGAATAGGGTGAGAGTCAGAGGAGAGAGAAGGAGAGACATGTGGATGGAGTGTGGGTTCGAGAAAAATGTTCATGTGTGCGTACGTGTAGTATATACATATTTACGTTTGGTTGCGTGCCCGCTCGCATGTATACATAAAAATATAGGCATTCGAATAAATTATATATGTGAGAAATGGATTGGAAAATGCTTGCTCCGCGAGAATCCAGGTGGGGTTGCTACGAGAGGTCGGGCCGCGAATGAAAAGTATGCCGGAGTTGGTTTGACGCCGGGAGAGGTTGAGGAGAGGATGGAGGGGATTGGTTTGCAGGACGGTACAGAAAAGGGTGTGGGGATGGGAAATGGGGTTTTGTGACGATGGAATAAACATTCGATTTGCTGCGGGAGGGAGACTTGGAGCACTGCTTTCAGCGGAGAAAATATTTCAACATCACGTTTTGAGAACCAGACAGGCGGGCAAAAATATTGACACGGCCCTCTTCCTAAGTCTGTATATGATAAAATGGGGAAGATTACCCTATTTTCGATTTGGCTGGGCGTTCGAAATACGAATTGTTTCAGCATGAGGTCCCGCGCGAGTGTGTTGATATTCGGGGAAGTTTTGGACTGGGGTCTCAAAGTTTTCGTTAAATTTTTTCATGAACTTACATCCATGATGGACCAGCTTAAGAACATGAATAAATAAAAAATCTACTTAAGGATATGTTTTAGGCTGATTTATATTTCACCTTCCCAAGGGTTGACTTTTCAAGAAAAATTCGGGGCAACACAACCCGAGTAAAAGAGACCAATAAACTGACTTATTGTCTTTTGCCGAGTTACCCCGAAATCCTTGTATATGATTTAGCAATACTTTTTCTTTTATATTTTTCCATTATGTTTGCTGGCTCCGATAAAATATATGAATGTGCATATATATATGATACATTTATTATATATTTATAGGTGTCCATCCAAAACTTACCAGTTAAGATAGGTTATATTATTTTGGATGAGCACAACTACCAAATTAATATGTTGTTCATTCTAACAGAACACAATTTGTAAATTCTAGGTTATTTTACAAAAAGTCCCCCTTCACCTCTGTATACTTCCTTTTTCCTTTCATCCCGTCCAACATCCCTATCCTATTCCTGCCATTCTTTTATTTGTCTATTATTTTAGTTTTCAGGTATTCTTTCACGTAAATACTACGTAAGAAGACTCACAATTGCATCTGATTACCTGGATTTCTTAGAATATAATGGGATGCATTATATAATGTATTGTAATGAAATGTTACAAATCTATTAAACTTAAGAATACCTGAAAATTTGTAGGACTCGGTTTATTCCGCAAACTCCCATTGGAAAAAATGGTATTTTTTTGTCTACTTCGTCCCTCCAACTCTCCGTTGCGCTTCACCGTCTGATCTTCTTTTTAAGGTATCTTAATCTCGTATTAAGGCTATATAAGCTGATTAAAATTCTCAGAGTTGTATGAAGTTTCTCTCGCCCCAGCATCAAACGCTTTGAGATGCCTCACTCCTAGGGCGTCATTCTGAGGTCAAGCGTAGATCGCCTCAAGTATAAGGAAACTCAAGTTAAATCGATGGTAAATGGCTGATCAGGTGTTAGAATATTCTTATCTCTAGAGT